>JAWWTY010000088.1:49807921-49843540 GCA_035222235.1 Margarornis squamiger
TCTTTGTTTTTTTTTTTTTTTTTTTTTTAGCATGAATGGTTTCTGTCTCTAAGGTTTTCCATTTCCATTCTGAATTAAGGATAGATGTTCAAAATGAAACATCAAGCCAGTACTGGTTTTGTGTCAGACTGTGTTTGGGTTTTTTTAGACTATCTGTTTCTAACTGGGTTGCTAAGACCAAATGGGAAAATCCACAGTTGAGATTTTAGCATATCTTTATAGTTGTTTTGTACTTAGATAGTTATGTTGTCTTAAAAACTAGGAACTCACTCCTGAGAAACAGATGATTATTCAACAAAAAAGATACAATGAAAGCTTTTTATTTCTACAGAATCACAGAATGGTTGAGGTTGGAAGGGACCTCTGGAGGTAATCCTGCCCAACCTCCATGCTTAAGTAGAGTCACCTAAAGGAGGTTGCCCAGGACCATGCCACACAGCTTTTGAAGATCTCCAAGAATGGAGATTCTGCAACCTTCCTGGGCAACCTGTGCCAGTTAAAAAAAAACCAAAACAAGTGTTGCCTGATGTTCAGAGGGAATCTCAAGTGCTTCTGTTTGTGCCCGTTGCCTCTGATCCTGTCACTGGGCACCGCAGGAAAGGGACTGGCTCTGTCTTCTTACAGCCTGCCTTCAGATATTTATGTACCTCAGTGAGTTCCCCACTTCAGCCTTCTCTTCTCCAGGCTGAACAGTCCCTGCTCTCTCAGCCTTTCCTCACAGGAGAGGTGCTTAATCACCCTTGTGGCCCTTTGCTGTCCTCATGACAGCTCTCTTTATAAGGTTAGAGTTTTAGATGCAGAAAGAGAAATTACAGTTTAAAACCATTCCAGTCGATTTCATGCACTCTTGATTTGTCTTCCAGCAATTCATGGAGAACAGCAGTGTAACTGCTTGTTACAATGAACTGGTTCAAATAGAACATGGGGAGGTGCGATCTCAGTTCAAATTACGGTATGTAGAAGGGTAAGAAACTACCAACATCAACCTCTTCATCTAAATAATTGTATCAGGTTGCTTCCTGCTTCTTCCCAGCTATGCATATGTGTGCTTTGCATCTGTATGTTAAGTAATATACTATACTTATGTATTTTCTCCTTCTATTATTTTGTAAAGGACAAACATAAGTGCCTTAGTAACTGGCACCCTGAGAAAGCTTGGTCTAAAAACTGCCAGGTTTTACATGATGGTAGAACTTCACAAAGTCATTCTTGATCTCATGTGTCTGAGGTTTCATATCTGATAGCTTGACCTGAATGCAATCTTGATTCAGCTTTGAATTTTTATTTTCTTGCTTGGGTGAGACTTTGGGGGCCAAGATTTTTATCCTAATGGGAAATTAAATTACTTTAATTCCCTATTACTTTTTTTTTAATGTGACTAATTTTATATTTATTGTAGGTGCATGCATGTAGGTATTTTTGCAATGGAACTATATGAAAGAAAAAGCCCTTGAAGTTGAGTGTAATGCAGGGAAGGGATCGTTCTCTGTGTGTCTTCAATTCCACCAACAGAAAATACCATCACTTTTCCACAGGTTTCAGTGCCTCTGTTTAAGTAGATCTTCTAAGATCTTCTTTGCAAACTGATCCCTAAGTGACTTTAGATTTCACGTGGTTGCGTGTTCATGCAATTACGATAAAATTTTCAAGGAAAAAATCTAATTTTGGTTTACACAATTTTAATAGTTGTTTTCAAAAATTCAGCAGGAAAATAAAGCTGTGACATTTTAGAAGTTAAATTTTAGCAGTTAATTATGAGTTGTGGTGGCCTTGACTTGATTCGTTTTTAGTTGTAAATACAAGATTTAAAAATTGTCTTCTGAATGAGGCCAGCATAGATCAGAAACATCCGTTTTATGTGGCAAGATTAAGCTGTTATTCATACACACAGCATTTGTATTTATGTTTCAAAAACAAGATCCAAATATGTTTTGTGCATCTTTACATGAGTAGTATCAATTATGAGTGCAAATAATTAGAACTCCAACACAGGGAGCATGATTCATATTGGCTATTGTATTTTCTTGTGAGTTCATTTATAGTCATCACCCAAAAAAAATCCTAAAATTCATTAAAATTGGAAGAAAACAATGTCAGTTCCCAATAGCATTTAATTTACTGACAGTTCTTTCATCCATATTGTTTATGGAAACAGCAATAATTCTGCTTGCTCTTGCTCTCTTGAATGGAGTTACATAAATTGTGAGCCTACTTAATTTCAATTTATGTAAATAATAACCTATAAAATTCATCCTGTGTTTTCATGTCTTCTGTATATTGATAACGTTTATTATGTATATTTTTGTGTATCCACATCACCTCTGAACATGACTATTTTGGGAACCTTTGGCAGCATTGCAAAATACTGTGAAAAGAGAAGGTGGTATGTTTGGGTTTGCTACTGCCATTACCAAATGCAGTTCCAGAATAATTAAGTGAACAGTTTAACAGATACAAGCCCAAGATAGCTAAGCAGCTAAACCTTGTCATCTACCAAGCACAAATAACTCTTACAAGTAACTTTTGTACTAAAAACTGGAGATATGAGGTAGCTTTTTTAAAGATAAACTTTCTGAAAAGCTGGAGAAGATGATGTCTCCCTTCTAACTCTACCTTATTTGGCAGGTGCTGTTAAAAATTAAGTAGAACTGGTAATACTATTCAGTTAAAATCTTTTTTTTTCATTGGTGTGGTTTAATTGAGTGGGTAAAAAAGTGTTGTACTGTACATCTGTCCCACTTATGATTGGTCTGTAGGTCTTCTTACGGCTTTGTAAAAGTGAAAGGGAAGAGAATGAAGTAAATTAGTTGCTGGGATTAAACCTGGGGTATTTCAGGTGTTCAGGCACAAGAGGAAGATGGTGAAAGAGCAGAATCAGCCCAAGAAAGCAGCGTATAAGGTCATGTCAGTGGTCAGAATTGCCCTTCCATTCCTAGCAGGGACTCCACTTCTTCACAGAGATGCTTCTGGTTTGAAATTTGGTTGGATAACTGTGTGCTAATCAGAGAGGACATGGGCTTGTAATTTTGCTTGCTTGTTTGCCAGATGAAATGAAAAATCTAAGGCTTGAATAGTGCAAACATACCTATGTGTTTTCTTACAGCAAGTTTACTTTTGTAATGACATTTGTTAGCAGCTCTGTACCAGGCAGGCACCTGTCACTCAGATAAACTAATTACTTTGCACAGCATAAAATCACACTTGGGAACCAGCTTGGCGTGCTAGAAAGTCTCTTGTAAAATTACACTGGGAGCTTTTTTTATTATATGAGCTGAAATACTGCTGTTGTCTTCTGGATACAACACTTTTTTCCTATAAACCTTCATGCAGCTGCATGTCTGTGTTTCTGTGTATATCTCTTCATGTATCTTGTTTGGTTTTGAGTTATTTCCATGATAAGCAGAAGTAGCAATGTCCTGTATTTCTTAATTTTCTAGTCATTGGTAGTAATTCAAACCCTACTATGCAGTCTTGGAGCAAGATGTTCCTTTTACGTAGTAACTGTATACAAGAATGTTTATGTGGTTTTGCTCCCTGCAGTGAGAGGTATATAGAAGATAATTAGTGTCTTTAGTCCATATCAAAGATGAAGTACTGACATCTATCAAAGCAAGTATGCATGGGTTGTTTCTTTTAGCATACACTCTCCCTGCCCATGACAAGGGGGTTGGAACTAAATGATCTTTAAGGTGCCTTCCAACCCAAGCCATCCTGTGATTCTATGAGATGCACTCTTTTTTCCCCTAGCATTAGGAGTCTATATTAATGTTAGTGCCATTCTCTGTAAATCATAAAATAAGCAATTTAAATTCTGTAACAAGAAGTAAGGCTTTTGTTTTCATGCATTAGTTCAAGGATAGCCCTGAAATAAATAGGGAACAAAGGCCATTCTGGCCATTAAAAATCAGGATGTATGGAAATCAAGTCACTGCATTATTATTTGGGGGCAGGAAATTTTTTTTTTGTCTAGAACTTTGAGATGGCTTAGATTGTTTCCTCTATGTTGTATTACAGCTTCTTGGATAGTGCCGATCTCTTTGCTTGATGAAAACTTTGTATTTATCTGCAGTGATGATTTTTGTATTCCTCATCTTTAATGATCACAGAACTTTCTGATGTAACAGTAACATTTTGTTTTTACTGCTAATTGTTAGTTCCTGCTGTCCAGAGCATGTGTGTAGATAAAAATACACTATTAAGAAGCTGCAGAGCTTATCAACACTTTTACAATGTGATCTGCAGTAAAAGCACGTTAACAACAGGGATGTCTGAGGCTGGATGTTCTGAAAAAACGTCGTAATGAAGACAGTGACATGGTTTAGGCAAAACAACTGCTACTTTGTGATTCATCTACCAATAAGTACAATTTCACAATGTATTTATTGTGAACAAAATGTTCTAACAATAAAACTAATGTGCTAATCATTTGCTAATTTCAGGGCTTGTAATGCAGTGTTTACAGCATTAGACCATTGTCAGGAAGCTGTAGAAATAACCAATGAAGATCATGTCATTCAGGTAGGGGGGAAAATGTTAACTATATTATAGAATTTGAAAAGAAGAAGCCCAAAGAGGTCTTTGCACAGTAGTTTCTGTTCTATTTCAGTATTTTAGTTTTGTTGCCCATTAGAAAACCTTGTGCAATTAAATGCACAATTTTGGATGATGCACACTGATGCCTGCTGAATAAGACTTTTCCTTCAGTAACTGTATTTAGATGATAATTTTCAGTAAAGTAATGCTGTTTATGTTAAAATCTGCATTAATTCTCTTTCTGTGCCTTCTGATAGGAACTAACATATTGCTTTCTGTGTCTTGAATAAAATGTTTCACAATTACCTAGTATTTTAAGATGAGAAACACTGAATTGTAGGGATGTGGGGTTATGGCTTTAGCTGTATAACTTTCACACTTTGATAGTTATATGTGAGTAATTATCCTTTAAGAATGTTCCTTTTGATACTGTCCTGAGGTACTTTTGTCTTGGCAGTATGTTAACCCAGCCTTTGAACGGATGATGGGGTACTGCAAGGGAGAGCTTATTGGCAAGGAACTTACTGAATTACCTACAAGTGATAAAAACTGTGCAGATCTTTTAGACAACATAAACACATTTATTAAAAAAGGAAAGGTAAGCAAATAAACTCATTGCAATAGATTCTGCTTTATTTTTTATTTATATATTTTTCTTTACTTCTTATTGCTCTAGGTTTAAGAACGCAAGATGTGTTCTTTATAAATGCACATATAAGACCAGAATTCTGCTCCTCAGATGCCTAGGGAACACAATAGCCCATGACACAGACTAGTAACTTCTGATTTCATTAGCTTTGCTTTTAGGGTCTGACTGAATTCCTACTGATCTGTTGGCTTAAGATCAATATCAGAATGTTTTCTGTGTTTTCTGTTTTGTTTAGAGCCCATGGAGCTTTTGTTAGTTGGAATGTAACAGTTTGTCCCTTAGTCAGTCTCTCAGGTGGCTGAATCATCCAACCAGAAGGTTTAACTGTTCTGTCAAACTGCAGAGCCTGCACTGGCTGCACACCAAAATGTATTGGCACCCAGCGGGGTTTGTTTTTCTAACTACAGTTAGGATTCTGTCTGCAGCGAACTGTGAACTCCTGTTGTTGCAGTGATGGGCCTGGCAATACATTCCCCTAATGCATGCAACAGTCTCTTATCCCATCTCCCATGGGTTACAGAAGTTCCTTTCATCTTTCCCTGTCTCACATTTTGCTCCAAGAACTTTGTGGAGCTCTTGAACCTTTGAGTCACTTCCAGCAATGATCTGAGCTTTGTGAGTCACTGTCTGGAGCTGTTTGCCATTCACCTGGGTTCATTAGCAGTACCTGCAGGCCACTCCTGCTGTGCTCCTCCTCATTTATATGGGCTGCCCAACAGCTCTCAACTGACTGCGCACATGTGTCTTCCACCCATTTTCCAGCTTCATCCGACTCTGCTGCCAGGTAGTTCCTCCCTTAAAACCTCTCTTCTTTGAGGTTAGTTGAAGGACATCTTTAGGTCAAGGACTTCTGAAGTTTACATACATATTACTTGACAGCTGACAGCTTCAAAGCTGAATTGTGCTCAGCACAGAGTTCGTTTCTGCTGGTTCTAAGGGAGATACCCTCTGGATGCATTGCAGCCACTGCTGCTTACGGTGGTACCTAGCAAGAATGTTTGTAACCCCTCTAAGCAGATGATTCCCGAAGTTCTCTGTAAAAATTGTATACTCTCTCATAAGAGAAACATAGTTGCACTGTCCTTATCTTAGCAAATGCCTGTTAAAGATGCTAATCTCTATTAATAAATGTTATACTCTTTAGAAAAAGACAATAATGAAATAAAATGTAATAATTTACTAATAACTGTGCAATAAATGAAAATTTGTCTGCAAGCTGTATATTCTTAGATGCTGTCTTTGTTGTGTGTGTTTCCATAGGAATGGCAAGGAGTTTACTATGCAAGAAGAAAATCAGGAGACAGTATCCAGCAGCATGTGAAGATAACACCTGTGATAGGTCAAGGAGGGTAACTAACATCAGAAACTTAATTGCTTTCTGGTTTTTCAGGCCCTTTTCTCAATCTGGAAGTTTGTCATGAACCTCCATGTATTTAGCAGCTGGGCAATCCCCTTGTTTGTGTGTGCTTGTATGTGCTCCCACCTTTGCAGTCTAGAATGTGCACGTTGCCCAGTTCAGCTCCCAGATGTACAGGAGAATTCCTGTAGGAGCAAAACGATCAGGTGTCTTGGGACAAATCCATCACTGTAGTGCCAAAAGAGTGCTTGTCACCTAGTCATCTCATTGGTGTTGGGTTTAGTATCTGCCTTCCTGAAGGCGTGGAGACCTCTGCTTTAGAAAATAGGATTGTATCACTTCACTTCTCTCTTTACTATTTGATATGGTAACAAGTGATTATTTCTTTTGCTAGGAAAATAAGACACTTTGTGTCCCTCAAAAGGCTGCATTGTACCAATGAAAACAACAAACAGGTATTGTAATTTTTTCACGTGATAATTTTCATAGCTTTTAGTAAAATGATATTTTTTGGCTTATCAATTTTTCTAAGCAGATGTGATCTATATTGTCAATGAGATTCTCAATAGTTGTTGGAGCAAGCAAGAAAACAGCCTTTGCATGGGCTATTCTCCTTTTGTAGGACTGCTGAGCAGAGGAAGAACGGCTTTAATTTTCTGGAGCATGGATGTGAGAGTTGAGTCCATGACACTGTGGAGCAACACAGACCATACATAATCCAAAGGGAGTTCAGGGCTGTTTTCTAGAGCTGCTTTTGACAGTCTGATCTGGTGTACTTATTCCTAATAATGACCTGTGCTCAGTGGTCACAAGGTTTGCAAATGTGTCTTTCTTTAAATAAAATGTAGCTTTCATGCAGGACCTGAGACTTCACACACTCTTCAGAACAGGTGTTCTGGAGGGGTGCCTTTCAAGCCATAACCCAAGTAAACCAGCAGTTGCAGATGACCTGGGTCTCTGCAGCCCAGACACATATCCACACCAGCTGGTCCTGTAGCAAAGCTGGTGGTTTGGGGAGCTGTTTTCTGTCATCTGCTCCTGGTTTCCACCTGCTGAAAGTTTCTGAGGCAAATGATTATATCATGTGTTTTCCCCCAAAAATACTCTAGTACATGCCCTGTAAAGAAGTCTGGAATTCTGTGAGCAAAGGAGTGAAATCCGTCTGTAGCCTGTGGTCTGTAAGGGTGAGTTAGGAAGGAGAAAGCATAGGAAGTGGTTAGCAACATTTTAGACCCAGGATATGTTTGGGAAACATGATACATTTCCATATTGTTTAGGGGAGAGATTATGTATCTTATTTAGACTTTTATGTGCTTCCATCCATGATGTGGGTACAGACACATGCAGGAAAAGGTATTTAGAAAGTCTCTATGTCTGGTTGCCACTTCTTCAATAGAACAACACTGAATATTAACACAGTACTGGAAAACCTCTGCTACTGGGAGAATTTCGTAGGTGATATTCTGTAAAATTTGTTGAAACCATCCTCCTTGCACAAGTTTTTGTGGAGGCAAGTAGTAACAAGTTAGGGAAGAAATCTGCATAATTTTTTTAAGACCTCTGAAGGTCTATCCCTGCAAAATAAGACTCATAATATTGTAAACTGACCTCATCTTTGAACTAAACCATGGATTTTAGTATTAGCAGCAAAGTATCATTTACAGTGACAGGATTTTTTAAAATGCTCAGCCTAGAGTGCAACAGTTTTGTAATAAAAACAGTGATAAAGTTACATTTATTCTTTCTAATTCATTGTTTAAGCCTCATCATTGTTGTTTCATTTATAGCTGCTTTGATGTTGATTTGAAAGAGAGATACAATCTCATGGGTTTTTCCTATTAAAAAAACACAGCTGAAAGACTGGTACAGGGAAGTGTAGATATGATACTATACTTTTATTGCAAGATAATGAGTCCAACACAATTACAAACTTGCTCCCATCTGTAAAAAACAGCAGTAGGAATATAAAAAAAAAAGTCCTTTTCTGTTTTATTTTGCCCAGTTCATTGGACTGCCTAAGCCAGTAAGAATCATAGAACCATAGGCTGATTTGGCTTCAAAAGGACCTTAAAGATCACCTGGGTCCAACCCCCCTACCATGAGCAGGGACACCTTCCACTAGACCAACCTGGTCAAAGCCCCACCCGACCTGGCCTTAAACATTTCCAGGGATGGAACATCCACAGCTTTCCTGGGCAACTTGTTCCAGTGTCTCACCACTCTCACAGTAATGAATTTCTTCCTGATATCTAATCTAAACCTGCCGTCTTTCCATTTGAAGCCACTGTCACTATCATGTCCTGTCATTACACACCTTTGTAAAAGTTCCTCTACAATTCTCTTATAGGCCCCTTTAGGTACTGAAAATTGCGTAAGGACCCACTGGAGTCTTCTCCAGGCTGAACAACCCCAAATCTCTCATTCTTTTCACACAGGAGAGGTGCTGCAACCCTCTGGCCATCTCTGCAGCCCTCCTCTGTATCTCCTCCAACAGCTTGGTATGATCAGCCAACTTGCCGATGGTGCACCTGATCCCACTGTCCCTGCCCATGGCAAAGATGTTAATTAAAACGAGTCAGTGTTAGGACCAGGTCATCACTCCTCTCCACCAGGACACCGAGCCATTGACCACAACTCTTTGAGTGGGACCATTCAGTCGATTCCTTATCCACTGAGTGGTCCTCCTGTCAAATCCAGGTCTCTCAGTTTCAAAGTCAAGGATGCGCAGGAACCTTCATGTATTCCTGAGCCAGATTCATCACATACAGAAATTTAGCATGTGAGATTTATGCATGGAAATAAAAAAATTATGTAAGAGAGTATTAAGCATTCTTACAGTGAAGATTTATGAATGGGGATTGACTTTCATGTGACTGTTTCCATGTGCTGAAGCCTAGGTAATTATTAATGCTGCTGCTGTCAATTTGAGGCCTAGGAGGATAGAGTCCAGTGTTTGCACATTCATAAATTTACAACAGAGGTGCTTCTCCTCTTAAGAACATATTGACCCAAGATTAACTGTGTGACTGCCCTCATAACTTACCTTACATGGCTCTTTCAGGACATGCCTTCAGAAGGAGAAGAGAAGTACTCAGAATAGAAATGTGGTTTGTTTTATTTTTTTAGTAGAGTGCTTGGAGGACTGTGCCAATGCTTCTGCTAGTTGTACAGTAGACAGAGATATACATCCATTGGCTCTGAGAGAAGCTCCAAGTTGGGACCAGAACGAGCAGTTCAGATGCCTTGTGTCACTGTACCATATCTAAGGAGATTCCTTAATCTTACTCTGTTTGGACAAGATCATTTCTCTGGGAGTTTCTGCAGGGTTATAAGAGAGGTGTTTTAAATTTTATTTTTTTTTTGAGGAAGGGTCACTGCTTACACTGTCTTGAATAAAATTTATATTAAACATGAGCACAGGATTTCTCTTTCCTTTTTTTTCTTCATTAAAGGAAGCCATGCCTAAATTTTGTGGGTTTTTTCCTTTCAATTTTCTTCTCTTTCCCTTTCACCCTTTTTACCTGCTGCCCCCACTGCAAAAAGGAAAAAACCAGAGAGGTGTGCAACAATGACAGAGAAGAGAAGTTGTGTCATTCCTTTCCTTTCTTTCATGAATAATCCCCATGAGGACGCTGCAGCATGCACTGTCACAGACTGATACAGATGCTAAAAGCACAGAAGTTGAACCTTGTTGTACTTCTAACTCACCGGTTGCAACCATGGATTTCATGTTTCCATGCAATCTAATGCTTTGGTTTAGGCAGGTGATGGATTTGGTCAGAGGAACCAGTCACCACATGACAGTAATGGACTTCTCAATAAGATGTGTACTGAATAATGTGTAATTACAGTGTCAAGCACTCAGGATGATTCATCTGATGTAGGAGAGTACGTGTATCTTCTCTAGTGACTGCAGTAAAAAAAGTAATGCATTATTTTTAGTCCTTCTCAGTGTCTCTGTTAGTTATTAAATACATCATGTGCTAATTTTAGAGTGAAGACTTGAGGAATTGACATTTCTGCTCCATTTTCCTATTAACAGCAAAATACTTTCTTGTAACCACATAACAAAGGAAAGGGGTGAAGTGGTTAGCAGGTATTAAAGTGTTATGAATTGGACAGTGCTTTTGTTTCTGGGCATAATGGAAAAGCAGAGGAGCTTTTAATCTGTGCTGTTGTAATCCAAGCAGTACGTGTAAATTTTAAGATGATGGAAATATTCCATGTAAATTCTAAGAAAGCTTGAAATACCTGTTGTTGGAGCTACCCAAGAGGTTTCAGAAGCACAAAGAATTAACATTTTCTGTTTAACTTTTTAATTTATAAGAATGAATAAAAATTAATTGGAAATAAAATTCTGATGAATGACACCTAGCTCTACCCTTCATATGCTGGAGAGGTGTTTTTATAACTGAGTTTTTTGAAGTCCAATTTATTAGTGACCCATGAAAGGATGCATGCAAAGTTATCTTAAACAGTTCTAAGAAAATGGTTTTTAAAATGCAAAAATTAATGTTTTGGAATTTTTTTATTTTTGGATTTTATTCTTTCAGGCTCATATACAATTTGCAGTTAAAATACTAGCTAAAGTGAACGTCAATTCTCTTGCAAACACAGGCATTAAACAGGAACTTAGTACATAAAAGCACTATTGTACCTGCAATTTTCTGCATGACATACATGTTTACTTTCATATTATTTCTCTACATCTAATTGCACCTAAAGAAAAGTCTTTGCCAAACACTTTTTTTTAAAAAAATAACTGAATGGAAAATTCTAGCTAAGTGTTGAATGTAGCCTGTTTAAAGTCTTTTTGTATTCTTTTTCCTTACATATATATTTTACTCTGATCTTCAGCTCTACAAGAGTCATCCTGAGGAGTACACAGGAGACAATTCTCAGTCAGGTTAGAATACTATCATTTACCTCTCTATACTGCTGTGCTGGAGGTCATGGCAAGGTTCTTTGCTGTAACACTTGTCCCTTCCCTCTGTCTGGTCAGTAGTCAGAACTGATGGCCAGTGATGGTTGCCAGCTGCCACTGAAGTGCACCATAAACTGGATTTATAATCATCAGTAATAATTCAGTCTCCTGTGCAGATCTCCTGCTGTGCTTTTGAAGTTAGGATGCATTGCTCTTCATTGTATTAAAACTGATAACTGATAACTGTCTGATCCTGAGGCTGAGGTACGTTGGCACCCCTTTGCGTTTGAAACGTGAAATGTGCTGATCTGTGCCAGCACACTTGCCCCAGCGTTTCCAAGTTTGGGACCTGTCAGCAGGCCATTGTTTTGGCCTCAGCACAGGGCTGACAGTTGTCTGAAGTGTCCAGGCCTGAGCCAGTCAGTTCCAATCAGTGCTGAGTTATTGCAGGATGTCTGTACAACACTTGCCCTGTGTCCTGGGTGACTTTACTTACTCACAGAGAGCACATTCCAGCCCTCACTGACTTCTGCAGATAGCTTTTGACTGAAAGTGTGGAGAATAAGGGGATAATCCCTTCCTCCAGTGTTGTAGTGTTTGGAATAACACTTTTCCCTGAAGAAGGAGGCACCAAAGGCCAGTTTTAAGCTTGTGACTCTAGTGATCGCAGCCAGATGCAGTACTCATGTCTTATTATGAGTGAAGAGGTTCTCGTGCCCAACTACATTCTGGCATCTGAGGCCCTGCCTGCTGTGAAGGATGGACAGTTGCTGTACAATGTCAGGCAGCTTCTGATGTTCACATGGGAGAAGGATATAACATACCAAGAGCATAGGACATCACTGTCGTCCCCTGCCTTTTAAAGTAGCTTAGGAATACATACAAACATCAGAGAGCTTTGTGATGTCAAACAGCAGTAGACAGGGGGAAGAAGAGACAATATGCAATTGGCTGCTCTCATTCCCAGTGCCGATCCATGGTATGTTAAACTGCTTACACCTGTGTCCCTCTAGTAAAAGCAGATTTTCTTCTCAATGTTTATTTCCTGCAAACAGGAAGGTGAGAAAGCCCATGAAATTAAGCTGAAGGGCACTTGTTACTAGTTAACACATTTTTACTAGCTTACTAACGTTTTAGGTTTGCTAATTTTTGTGACAGATTTACACAAGACAAGTCCTGTCCCATGGTGCATGTTAATGACTATGCTGCAGTGAAAGTGGGTAAACTTAGAGCATGTGATGTAGGCTATCCTTCCCTGTGGTCCCTGGTTGTGCTCCAAGAATAAATTTCCAGAACATATCCATGGACATATACCGGTACGTGATGAGTGTAGAAAAGCAATTCATGTCTATTGTGCTGTTTGCAATGGTGTGATTTGTAACAAATCTGGATGACAAGATATTCTGCTCACCAGGTGAAGAAAAATTCTTTTTGTTTAGGCTTTTATATAAAGATGAAATTGTAGTACAGGAGAGAGTAGCTTTTAGGCACCTGTGTCTCTCTGGGTGGCACTAGCAAAGTTTCTGACTTGCTAGTTGGTATTTAACACAAGAGTTGTCTTGTCAGCTATAGCCACTCACAGCTACGTTTATGTGTAAATGCTTGCTCCCACTCATGTGCCTGATGATAAACCAATCCAAATGTTAAAGTAGGAATGGGGTTTGTAAGATGAGTACTACGGATTAAAAAAAATTACTTGGCATGCATTAGCTATGCCGTGCTCTTAGGAGTCAACAGAGGAAACTGCTTTCACTTTCTTCAGTTTGGATCACAACAAAATAGGAAGACCCAAGCTTATGAATCTGCATAGACAAAGAGAATTAAGGCAGAAGCTGTATTTCAAGTAATTTTTAAGATGGATAAACTTTTAGTTTTGGAGAATTGTATATTTAATATTTTATTTTGCTAGACAGGCTGTATACATCGTGTCTTGTGGCATGGTCTATATGTTAAGAATATCAATGTTATTTCTGACTCTTCAGATGGTTTTATCTGCTTTTGAAAGCTTACTGGGGTCTCGGATCCGTGAGTGGCAATTCAGATACTCTGGGAGTAGGTACTATAAAGGCTCTTGCAAAGAGATGAACAGATGCATGGTTGCTGTTTTTAAACAGAAGGGAAAGTGAAGACTAATGTTTTGGAGGAAAGTGAAATTCTAACTTTTTTTTTTTTTGGAGGCCCTTTCCTGTAATTTCATCCAGCTTTTGAATTTGGCTGGATGTGATAATTTCTCTTGCTTTAGCAAACAGTGGTTTTAAGAATAACAGCTTTTTGCATGGTTAATTTTCACAGCAACCAAATTGTTTATTTATAATCATTCTCAGCATGCTGAATTTTTCTTAAACACAGGGTACAAAAATTTATTGAAATAAAAGCAAAAGCTGTCTGAATGGTGCTTGGGCTGGAGGAGCGTAGACTGAGATAGGACTTTTCTCTCTTGGCTAGAGTTTTAGGCACTTAAACTCAGGCTTGTTCAGTGGTCAGGGGAGAGCAAAAAGGACTTGCAGGACTCTGAGACATTTCTCCTGAAGCAGGACCTCTGATAACTACCTTAGACAACTACAGCCTGCAAGACTGCTGCCTTTAGGGAGCTAAAGTTAGGTGAAACAAGTACCCCATTCCATAAGGTATCCTAAGTTCCTTGTGAAACACCTTTCCAGGTGACTTCAGACAAGTTGCTTTAAATTGATACACACCAAGTTCCTTGTTCTGATGCGCAGAGATTACAGTATTTCCCCTGCTTATATGGTATTGTTAAGATAATTAAATTTTCATAATTTTAGATGGAAGAGACTTTGTAGATATTTTACTTCAAACTTTTTTAAAGCTTTTGTTTTGTATTTACAGAATCCAATTCCTACAAATGCAAGAACAGAAGGAAAGACTCTGTTGATATTAAGTCAATAACATCTCAAAATAGTGACGGTAAGAAAGTAAACTGTCAAGAATGATTATATATGGGTACATAATATTATAAATATACAAAACTATGTATTTACAAATAAATAAAGAACCAAGTTGACTGAGGCAATAAAACTGCAGAAGAGGAACCAGGCAGATTCAGAGGTGATTAATGAGAGATTACTCCAGTTTTTTATAACTGCTGTAAAATTTCTTTCTTCTGATTTTCAAAACAGTGCCCCAGCATGAGTACCAGCATTGCTATATGATGCTTGGCAGTGCACAGTGCCTTCGTATGGAGAGGAGTGACTGTGCCAAGGGATGGGAGCAGCTTGCTAAAAGAGTGCATGGTGAAGTGTTCATGGCACCTCTCTTAGAAAGCTTCAGCTTGTGCTCCTGAACCAGTATTTTTGTTTTGTTACTGTTGAACATGAAGGAATCTATTGCTGCTGGTTACTTGAGAGCAGTACTTCTACTTCTGATCCTGTTTGTGCCTAGCTGCCAGGGCTGGAATGGTGGTAGCAGAGATTTCTTTCTGCCCCTCTATGCAGTGAGGGAAGCACAGCTTAAGGGGTAGCAGGAATGGGCTTCATTAGACCAGTTGTATCCCCAAGATGAGGGACATACACACAGCTCACAGGAGGAGCCATGTCTGACAGAGATCCACTGCAATCAAAGGGCGATTGGCAGGTACTGGGCCTGAAGTGTAATAAGTACAGCTTCATTCCAGAGTGAAGGGTGGATGGAAAATCTGACAGCAAAAGTGATGGATGGCTGCCAGGAAGGTAGACAACAAAGCAACAAATGAAACAGTGAAGTAAGATCTTGCAAGAGGAGAGATACAGGAGAAGTGGGAGATAAGGCTGGATTCTGTTGTCCTGTTCCCCAGCCTTCTGCCCTTTAAATGCAGTCATCTGATTTATGCTCTGTGGCTCTCTTGAACAGCAGCTCCAAGTTTACAGACCCGAAGATATTCTTCAATGGCAAGGATTCACTCAATGACAATAGAAGCTCCTATCACAAAGGTAAGTCCTGGGCACTGACTTTTTCACAAACTCGGAGTCTGGAGTTGCTCTTGTAGGGAAGTATGTAGTTGGTGCACAGACAACCAGCAGTTTCCTGCACTTTGTATTTAACAGAGTAATATAAATAACATTTTTTTAATCCTTACTACTTTCTACATCTTAGCATTGTATTCTAAATCCTACTCATAAGGAAGAACATTAAAAAGGAAAAAAGGGTGTCCTTGCTAGATGCACTGTTGCTAGCAGGAAGGGGGCACTTCTGTTGGGCTGTGTGTATGTATAGGAGGATGTGCTTCCAGTCTCACCTTTGCTCTATTGACATTTATAAGCTAGTATGCAGAGGACGGAGTACCTGTTCTGTCTCCTCCACTTTCCTGCAGTCTTTTCTTCACAGTCTGTGTTGTACAAACTCTGCCTTGCAAACTGGCTGCAGTCACTTGAAACACACACCAGGGTGCCAGGTATCTCCCACCCTCAAACCATTTTTTCCTCCGTTCCTATCTTTTCTTGCTGTCATCAAGCTCTTACTTTCCAGCGGCACTGTGAATGCAAGGCCATGTCACACCTGCAGAGAGGTCTGTAGTGCCCCTGCAGCAGCCTTTTATTGTGGGAGAAGACAGCACTGGGGCTTTCTCCCTCTCAGTCCTGGCAGAGCAAGGAGCAGTCCTTGCCACTGCCATGTCATTGCTGCTTTCCCAGATTGTGGCTGAGGCACAAGGTGGGTTTCAAAGAGCCATCGTCTTCTTCCACAGCCCAGCTCTTTGTGCTCTCTGCCCTCCATTTTCACATGAAGCAAACTAAGGCTTTACATCTAATGTCAGGATATGAGTCACCTCCAGGCATTTGTTTGTGTTTTCCTCTAGGGATTGAATGATTGTTTCAGAGCACAACTGGATATGCTGAAGGACAGGGACTTTGCTAGTTTTTGGTCCACCTACCTGCAACTATTTCCGATATTTCACACCCTTCTGCTTTCACTTCCCAGGAGTCTGACAGTTAAAAACAGGAGACGGATACCAGGAACTCTGAGCACAAATTTACATTTTTGGAGTTGTACTTCAATGGTTGGGGGAATTACATTGCATTTGCTAAATGAGAAATAATTAAGAATAAAGAGTTTGTAATAAGAAAACAGTGGCCTTCACTTTGCCTGCCTCCTTAATCTGCTTTCAGGTTATTAACATAATTAATGCTGCCCAGGAAAACAGCCCCATCACAGTAGCAGAGGCCTTGGACAGAGTTCTGGAAATCCTGCGGACAACAGAACTTTACTCCCCTCAGCTAGGTACCAAAGATGAAGATCCTCACACAAGTGATCTTGTTGGAGGTCTGATGACTGTGAGTAAAATTAGTAAAGAACAAATTACTGCTATCAGTGTCCTACACCACAGTTCAGTACTCTGCTGTGCTAAAATCTCCCAAGTGATGGGAAGGGGACTTGTAATTCATCACCATTTCACTTCAGGATTTTGGCCTCTTTACCAGGAGTAGGCACTAAGATGTAGTAAGCTATGGCCACATCTCAATCCACTGGGTGCATTCATCCTCACATATAAGTGAACACGGTTGCCACTAGAAACTTTATCACCCAATCTGATTTTTCTCAGGAGATATCGAAGGAGGTATTTTTTAGAAACTCTAGAAGCTTAGATGGGATTAGAGGGATTGCTCTACAGTTGGTCCAGTGTATGAGTGAGGTTGCTTTAATCACGTTCTGTCTTTGGTCTGGTAACAGCAGCAAGAGACAGACTGTCTTTCTATCTTCATGGATTTACTAATTTTTTTAAGGTACACTGAGCTAATTCCTGCCAAAATAATATAAAGAAAATGAAAAATAAATTACAGTGGCTAATTTGAATGATGAAATCCCACAGGTGCCAATGAAAGGGACAAGGAGGGCAATACACTTTAGAGATAATAATATCCTTTCTGGAGATCTCATACCAGTCTTCCTTGGATTCTTCACGTCTGTTTTGAAAGACCTTAAAACAAGGATGGTCCTTATAGTGCTACAGTAAGAGCAGTGCTTTTAGTACCCAGGAAGAGTAGTTAAAGAGAAAGCGCATGTAGTGTTTTTGCAACTAGTGATGCATGGTCACTCTGCCTAAAACTTATGATAAACTTGGGGTTTTTTTTCAGGATGGCTTGAGAAGACTGTCAGGAAATGAGTATGTGTTTTCTAAGAGTAAGCCACCGTTTTAAACTTCCTTTGTATGTGTGACTTCTTTTGTAGATACTGCAGACATAGAGCTTCGGGCTAATTTGCAATGGATATGTCTTTGGAAATGGTTAGCTAAACGACTGCAGACCAGTTGCTAGACTGCCTCCATTTCGGAGTTGAAGCAGGCTCAAATAATTAAAATAATGCATTTCAAAATGTTAGCAAAACCCCTGAACTGGCATTCAGCAAAATGTTTGCTGTTCTTTTTGGTTTATGTTCAAATAACATGTAATAAAACTTTTATATTATAGTTTTTTACAGACTTTTTCATGTAAAAGAGTTGTTTTTCTTGAAAAAGAGTTGGTTTTTAAATAGAATCCTGTAGGGGGGTTGCAGTAGTGTAGGGGAATAATCCAGAAATATGTTAACTCACAAATTCCATTTCAACAGATATGAACCTGAGCCATGGTCACCTTCCAGTGCCAAACACCATCAATGATGTTCCACCCTGTATTGCACAGCTCCTAGATAATGAGGAAAGCTGGGACTTCAATATTTTTGAGTTGGAGGCTGTTACAAATAAAAGGTACTGGACTCCTTTCCCTGGGTGCCCACAGAAAGGCTGTTGAGGAGCTGTAGCAGAAAGTGTTTTGTTCTGGAAAAACTGAAGCAAGACACAGCAAATCTGTGAGAGCTGTTTTGCTTGACTCATATCCACTCTGTCCAAGTGACACTGTTTGGCATAGTTTGATGTTGCGATATGTTGGATGTCCTGCAGATGCCCCTTTTTCCTGCTCATGTGCAAATGGTTATGCTGGAAAAAGCAAGACTCTCTCCTCCCTCACCTAAATTACCCCATGATTTGGGAAGGCAACAGTAGCTTTTGACTAAGGGATAAAAAAATGGGATGGAGGATAAACCAGTGACAGAATGAAGAGACTATTTTAAAGCTTATAATGAAAACAGACATCACTGGTTTTGAGGTCATTCAAATTGCAAAAATACGTCATCCACAGAGAAAAGTGGTTTTCATTCCAAGACAAAGATTTAAAGAACTGCCCAGTCTTCTGTGCCCTATTTGCAGAAAATGGTCATTTTAGGAATTTGCATTTGTCTGGTTTTAATATGCAGATGTTGGGTTTTGATTATGCCTTTCTCAGCTCAGAGGCTCTGTAGATCATCTTGCAGGAGTGAGAAATATGCCTGATGAACTCTCTCACAGGCAATGCAATATAGATGACAACCCAGAGTGGATCTGGATTTAAGAACCAAAAAGATTAGAAGTTTTATACCTAGTGTTTTACACTTGGGCTCCCCAGCATTAAAATACACACACACATACACACAGAGGGTTTATATTTCACATCTGACCTTTTTTTTGTCTCGGGACTTCTTAGCCTGTGGGATGTCCCCATGCCATGTTCAAAGACTGCTTTTTCTCCTCAGGAAAAAAACAAATGTATTTTTGTTTGATTGACAGACACTGAAACCACAGAAGACCCAGGCTTTTAAGACCTCTTTTTTCTGAAGCCACAGGAATTGCTGCAACTCTAATGGAACTGCACCATTTCTACAAAACATATTAAAATAGTGTCGGAAAGGATGGTAGATGCAATAACTTGTAACTTTCACCAGGCTTTTGAGAGGTTATATGTGTGCAATTTAAAAATGTGTAACATTCCCCACCCCCTTTAATTTTTAAGGTCTTGTTAGTTTCTTCATCAAATATATTGCTTTTAGAACATGACAAGTTCTTATTTTACAACAGTGCTTTTCTCTTCTGTTGTTTTTCAGGCCATTAGTGTATTTGGGCTTAAAAGTTTTTGCCCGGTTTGGGGTTTCTGAGTTTTTAAACTGCTCGGAAGTAACGCTGCGGGCATGGCTGCAGGTCATTGAAGCCAACTACCACTCTTCCAACTCCTACCACAATTCCACACATGCGGCAGATGTCCTGCATGCCACCGCCTTCTTTCTTGGGAAGGAGAGAGTTAAGGTAGAACCATCACCTAGAGTCCCCTGGGCTAGGATTTCAGTGTGCTTACCATTTTATGTGTGTCATCCAAAAGTCAGATGTTTAAATAATGGTCCTGGCTTCATAAACTCTCTCTGCCCCTGAAGTCTCCCTGTGATGCCAGCAAGCCCACACAGTTTCTCTAAAGTCTGTTTATAGAAATTTGCATTTTTAAGTAGCCATAATGTGGGGGGCAGGGAGGGAACCTGGGTCTTTTCTGTCTCTTGGTAACTGGCTGTTAGTAACAGTTCTTTAATAAAGTTTTGCAAAAGCTTTGGAGAGGGAGGTGTGAGCTATTCTCCCTGGTACCCAGTGATAGGATGCATGGGAATGGTTCAAAGCTGTGCCAAGGGAGGTTCAGACTGGACATCAGGAAGCATTTCTTTACTGAGTGGTCACACACTAGAACAGTCTTCATAGAGAGGTGGTCAATGCCCTGAGCCTGTCAGTGTTTCAGGGGCATTTGGGCAGTAACATGCTTTAACTTTTGGTCAGCCCCAAAGTGGTCAGGCAGTTGGGATAATGATTGATGTAGGTCACACTTCCAACTGAAATAGTCTATCCTACCCTATTCTAAGACATACAAAGTATGTAGGAGCAGTGCAAGTACAGATGCATTCAGGCAAGCACACAAAGAAACTCTAGATGATCTATCCGTTAGAGATTTTTATGCAAAGATACTGCTTAGGTGACAGCATAGTAAAAAACTTCATTAAAGAAAGAGTATTTAGGTAAGGGTGGGAGTTTTGTAGTAGTTAATCTGTGGGCACAGTGAGTGGAAAATGATTGCAAGGAGGTAAGATACCTACAATGAAGCTTACATTGGAATAATTGTGGGTACCTGGAAATGATCAGAAAATATTTACTGCAATTTTTATGCCACATTATAATTTTTCTCTCTTCCTGTAGGGAAGTCTGGACCATTTAGATGAGGTAGCTGCATTAATAGCTGCCACCATTCACGATGTAGACCACCCTGGACGAACCAACTCTTTCCTGTGCAACGCAGGCAGTGAATTAGCTGTCCTTTACAATGACACAGCTGTATTAGAAAGTCATCACACAGCACTGGCATTTCAGCTTACAACTAAAGACAGCAAATGCAACATTTTCAAGAATATTGATAGGTGTGTCTGCTGGAGAAGGGGGAGTATGCATGTGTGGATTTCTTGTTTGGCAGTTTTAGTTTGGGGCAGATTGAGAACCTACCTTCTGAACATGAATATATAGTGTAAATACAGATACTAATATATAACTTCTTCCAGAATCCTGTGTAGACATGATTTTTAAAAAAGGCTTTCATTCCCCCCTCACCACCCCCGTATTCCAATTGGTAGTTTCTGGAAGCTTGTAGAGATGTTTAATAATCTTCTATGGATTACCTTTACATGGTTCAGTTGACAGCCTTAAGACTGCATCTTGGCCCACAGCCTTTTGGTTGCAGGAACCTGGAAAGGACTTTTTTGTGTTATGTTTTTCCACCCCAGCAGCTAGATGCTGCATGCTGTGTCTACACAAGGCCCTGTGCTTCTGAGCAATACTGCATTCACATGGGGCAGGACAAGAAGGACATGAACCTCTGGGAGATCTGGAAGTTCCCTGTGGCATCCCCATAGCCTGGGAGTTGCCACTGCATGAGCCTAGCTTTTGCAGGGACAAGGTGAGAGAGAAAGAGAGGGGGGCCAGATGCCAAAGAGGTAATTAATTTGTCCATCTCCCATAACAGTATTGTTTTTGAAGAACCTGAGCTTTGATTTTCAAGCTAGCATAGAATGAGATGGATGTGTTGGTGCCGTTTCTGGAGAATTTGTCTTAGTGTTGCAGCATTTTGAAACCGAGTTGTAAATTTTTATTAACCTCGGGATTGATTTTCATTAGGTGAAAATAACAGAGCTGGAGGAACTCAGAGAGGCACGATCTAGTCCATTCCTAGACTGTTCCTAACTCTGAAGGTGCCAGCTCATGTGGGTGAGCCCTTGAGCAGTGTTTTGCAGAACTCTCTGGAGAGGGACGAGGAAAGGACAGAGCTGTCTGGCAGGCTTGTGAGCAGGAACTCTTTTTCTTTCCTAGAAATCGCTACCGGACATTGCGCCAGGCCATTATTGATATGGTTTTGGCAACAGAGATGACGAAGCACTTTGAGCATGTGAACAAATTTGTGAACAGTATCAACAAGCCTATGGCATCTGAGGAAACCAGCCCACACGTAAGTGCTTGGGGGCCTTTACACCCTCAGGCATTTCAGTGAGGTTCTTCCAAGAGAACTTTTAAGTCATTTTCATTCACCTTGTATTAACTCACATTGTGGTAATGGCCAAATGACACAGTTGGATTTGTGACCTCACACATCAAGTGCAAAAAAATACATTTATGTTTTTTTATGTCTGGCTCTGCCCTGGGCTCATTTAAACACTTCATTTATAAGCCTTATTCTCAAAGCCATCTTGTATTCAGAAAATAATGTGGTGGATGTTTTTTTACATGGAAAACTCTGGCCATGGAGCCAGGTTGGCATTTGTGTCTATGGTGCTGTTTCCAAACAGTGGGATTTGCCCGAGCCTAGGTTTGTAACTAAGAAATGTGCCTTGATGGTTTTGTGTCTGTGTAATCTGGAGCCTTCCGGAGCCCAAGGAGTAACTTCCGGGGAGCTCTTCACTCCTGATTGTACAAGGACATGTCCAGGCCTTTTTTAATATCAGTTATACTCCCTAACGCTCCATCACCAGGCAGGGTATATTTCTTAAGCTGACTCTGAGTTCTCCATCCCCTTCTTACCTTCTCTTGTTGCCTCTCATGGCTGAGCATTAAGGACCTGACAGGCTTCTCCAGGAGAGTGTTACCTGAGGAAAGACTACCTTAGCCCACCTTAGTGAAAACAGTGCTCCTTGGAAACATTGTGAAAAAAAACCAGAAAACCTGAAGGTTAACGACACTAAAAATAAATCAAGGGACCTTGTGATGGTTATCTGTAACTGGATTTTTTGCACTATAGACTGTCATGGGTGCAGAAATCAGTCAGGATTGGTGGGGTTTATGAGTTTGGAGACAGCATTATGTCAGTGGAACTGAACTGCTTCCAGGAACTGGTGAGCTCCACTCTCCCAACATTTTGAGCTGGAAATCACAAATGCTGCTGAACTCATCTCACAATAAAAGTGGAGTTTGGAACCACTTGTACTACAGACTGCTGTTTTCCCCCAGTATTAAGTTGTTCCGTTCTTTACTGTTAACAGTGGCTCTTTCTCTTTTTGATTTTGAACACCAGTTAAGGTGCAGAGCTAATTTGGCAGCTCTTTGCTGGGCTACCCATGTGGTAAAAGAATCAATTGTTAAACATAAAGTTAGAGGATTAATCCCTGAACTGGCAAAAAGTCACTGCAAAATATCTCCCCATAAACTACAATGACATTAATTTAGTTGTGGTGGTAAAAAGTACTTCAGTTTTTGACTCAAGAGTTGAATTTAACAGTGAAGGGAAATCATAATCACACCATTATTTTGAGAATAGCATTAATGCCATGATGAGCTGAGGTGTAGGCTTTTTATTAATCCATAAGAAACATAATATAGCTGTGTCTTTCTACACTGTTGAAGACTCAGAATATCATGCCACAGCAGACTTGTAACAACTGCCTTGTCACTTCCACCTGCTCTCCAGAGCAGTCAGTGAGCAGTTTGGTATTTTACTGTCTAGCAAGTAGAGACTTTCTAAAGTCAGTGTGCTGCTCCTGTGTTTTCCTACTGTTAATCTCATAGATTACCTAAGACTTCACAATTGCTTGTAAGTAAAACCAGAGATTGTTCCAGGCTGAGGGTTCAAAGTCTGGCACCAAGAAGGCAATTTTATGTCTAAACATGCTGGAACTGAATGGGAGGGACCTGCTTTTGTGCATATAAAAGTAACAGTCAGTTGTGCAAGTCAGTTCAGCCCCCTGTGCCTGCCTCAGTTTTCTTATTAAGGAATGAAAATCTAACTCCAGAAACATCCCTAAGTGAAGCAGTCCCCTACCATCACCACCCCCAAATCTAAATGTTCAGCACTGAGGATTGTTTATGAGCTTGCAGTTGGTGGATGTGTCCCCCATCATGGTCCTTTTCCAAGAGGACAAGGCTGGGATGCAGAGAATGTGACATCCTACCTGATAAAGAGCCTGTTGCTCTTTATTTTACAAGCTTAGCTATTAATTCTGAGAATCTTCACAACTGTAGTATGTATTGGGGTTGCAATTAGCTACTTCGCAAGGCTGCAGTTCTTAGACATTACTGTCTTCTCCAAATTCCTGGTGCTCTGCATGAAATTAGAAGGCGGCAGACTGGGTGCCTGCTTACTGCCTAAGTGCAGTAGAGCTGATAATGACGCCCTCGCTCCTGCCAGCGGGGGATGCAGCCCCTGGTCCCTGTAATCCACTCTCCTTTACAGAGCGAAGGCGGCGACACTGAATGTACAGCCAATATAAAGAATTTGATTCCAGACAACCAGACACTGATCAAGCGCATGATGATTAAATGTGCAGATGTAGCAAATCCATGTCGCCCCCTAGAGCTATGTATCGAATGGGCGGGGAGGATCTCAGAGGAGTACTTCGCACAGGTATGTCTATTTTTATGATTTGAGTATTATAATCAGCTGGTCTGCTGTTCCACACAGTGTCTGCCTGGTGTCACCACAGAGTTCAGATAAATGGGTTTTTCTTCCCAGCCAGAAGTGGCCCCTCAATTTCATGCAGAAGAATTTACTCCAGGCAGTGAGCGAGTTTGCTTACCATGAAGCTCATTGGGTCATTGTACAGAATGGTGGAAAGGAGGTTTTACATTTTCACCTTTCTTCCTCTGGCTAAAACAAAATTATTTGATTAGGCTTAGTAAATTTAATTGGCTGAAATCCAAGACCATCACCATTCTAGCTTCTAGTCCCAATACCTTTCCTGAAGGCAGCATGAAGATCCATGCCTGATGCAGTGCTGCAGCTGAACCACTGGGATGGCCCTTTCTCTTCTAAAGTAGGACCTGAACTACTGTCATTGTAGGCAGATGAGTAGTCCAGGCATGTGGGCAGTGTAAATACTTATGACATGGAATCTCTCCATACAGAACTGGAAGCTCAACTTCCTTTTTCAGATTCATTTTTTCTAACAGAAATGCATGAGCTTCCTGAAAGTGAAATACTCTTTTAGTTCTTTATTTGAACAACTGATAAAATCTTAGCTTTCGTTTGCCACTAGTGGTGCAGAAATCAGCAGTTATGAGTGGAGAGACAGAAAGGTGGGCATGCCTACCATCCAAGTTCAGATCATACGTGTGATAGTTATTACGGAAAGAAAATTGTAGCTAGTACTTGGGACAAGTCAGAATTTCATTTTAATCATAGTGAATAAATTCTGTCATGTCCTAAGTAAGATCAAGGATCACTTAGGCACAATCTCATTAGCAGTCAAGGTATCATGAGCCAGCTTTAAATTGCCCAGCTTAGGCACTAGCCTACTTGCAGAAATGTGAAGTGCTGAGAACTGTTCTGCTGTTTGTTCACATCATCTGCTAATTTTGGGGACTGCTCTGCTCCTAATTTCAGCATTAGGTGCTGCCTGTACTGCTTAAAATGGGATTTTTTATTTTTTTTTTGTAGTTCAGTTCTAAGAAATTGTTGAGGTGATTTGATCCTCCACCATAGTGAGTGCAACAAAACCAGCCCTGTTCTAGTTGTGAACACAGAGTTAAAGGCCATATCTTCACTTCTATTCATCTTATAACTTCATACCAGTGGAGAAAGTAGCCTCGGCAACAGCCTCTTCTTCCTTAAAAGACAAACGGTTTGAAACAGCCACTGGAGATGTGGAAAAACGGACAGGCCAAACCCATCCTCTGACAAAGGGCTCTGCAACCCTATTTTCCATTTTTCAGCTGTTTTACCCTAATCAGCAGATTAGAGCACTCTGTCTTGCTGGGGCTAAGTGCAATCACAGAACTACAGTAATAAGAGTACTTGTGAAAGGGAAAAGGTGTTGATTTCAGTCCCTGTTCCAGACAAAATAATGCAGATGCAATTGAGGCAGTTCACCTCAGGGGTTCTACGGTTTGTCTCAAATCTCCTACTGCAATTCATCTAATCCCTTGACCTTTGCTACTCCAGCATGAAAGTCAAAAAAGCTTTAGTGACTAACTGGAGTTTTGTCTTCTTAGACTGATGAAGAGAAGAGACAGGGTTTGCCTGTTGTAATGCCAGTATTTGACAGAAACACCTGCAGCATCCCCAAGTCTCAGATTTCCTTCATTGATTATTTTATAACAGATATGTTTGATGCATGGGATGGTAAGTACTTCTGCTTTTTGATTCCTTGCTCTGAAGCAAAGATTCCTGTAGACTAAAATGACTAATCATAGAATCAGCTAGGTTGGAAAAGGTCTCTGAGATCATCGAGTCCAACCTTTGACCCAACACCGCCCTGTCTACTAGACCATGGCATTAAGTGCCATATCCAGTCTCTTCTTAAATACCTCCAGGGACAGTGACTCAACAGCCTCCCTGGGCAGCCTATTCCAGTGCCAAATCACTCTTTCTGTAAAGAACTTCTTTCTAATGTCTAACCTCAACCTCCCCTGGCGCAGCTTAATACTGTGCCCCCTTGTCCTACTGTTGGTTGCCTGGGAGAAGAGCCTGACCCCCACCTCACTACAACTTTCTTTCAGGTAGTTGTAGAGAGAGATAAGGCCTCCCCTGAGCATCCTCTTCCCCAGGGTCAAACTGGTCTTGAGTTCACTTTTTTGAGGGGCAGTACCCATGTATAAGCGGTACAGCATAGGTTATTGTGTAATAATAACTGCTGAAGCCCATTTCACTGCACACAACACATGCTTTGTAAAGCTGAGCACTTACCAGGCAATCTATGTAGCAGAAGAGTAATGGCTTAAAAATAAGCTTTTTTTATCTATATCCTTTTTCCTTTAGCAATGTGTTTTTTCTGAGCAGCAGAAACTAAGACCACTGTAGTTGCACGTTAGCATAATTTAATAAAGTCATCACGCTTTAAGGGAGCTTCTTGAAAGAGAAACACACGAAGAAAAATCTTTCACCTTTTAATATTACTTTAAGGAGCTGAAGGAACAAAATAGAGCAGGAGAATGCCAGTTTCAGATGAGGTTGGGCTGTTCTGCCCATTCTATATACACAGTACAACTGTTTCTCCTGTTTTTTCAGCATTTGCACATCTGCCTGTTTTGATGCAACACTTGGCCAATAACTACAAACACTGGAAAACACTGGATGATTTAAAGTGCAAGAGTCTCAGGCTTCCATCAGAAAACAACAACTGACACTAAGTCAAAAAAAAGGACCTCTTGCTCTATCAGTTTCACTGTGAATCACTTACAGACTCTTCATTACAAAGGGGATGATATTGCCTTCCAGTGATATTAACACTACATGACCTGAACAAAATATTTTAATCATAATTTTTAAGCTTCTCTGAATTCTACAGAAAAATGTTTTTCAAAGAGGCTATATAATCCTCAGATGACTAAGTGCTCTTTGGAAATAATATTTTGTGGCAGAAAAAGTACTTCTGAAACTAATTTCTAATACTGAATATGCACTTGTTGATTCTTGTGAATTGATACAATTGCATTCACTAACACTTCACACAACTGTTTCTCAGACAGAGGGGTAATGTAGACAGTAGGAGAATAAGAAGAGCCTGCCAAATAAGCATAAAAACTTCCTTCTTATCTAGCATAAATTTTTCCAATTCTGTAAATGTTCCTCAGCTGTCTGAACCAACTTCTAAAAAGAATATGCACGGTAGAACAGTAAACCTCAATAAACTGGACATAGTACAAAAACCAAACCTGGCACTTTTTAAAACAACCTTCTTATTACAGAATTTCTCTCTCAGAGCACCACCTGTTCTTTCTTCTCCATATGAAATCTTGGTAGGAGTCAATGTCCCCTCAAACTGATCATATAATGAAGGAAAAGAAGCATGTTCTGTATAGCTGGTGCCATCCACATAGTTCTCTGCCATCTTACAGATACTATCATGCAAGACTTCATCACATTACACAAAAACTATTGTGGCATTTGATCACCATCCTTTTTTTATAAAGTGAAGTTTGTACGCATGGTCATCACCTTTATTAAACGGATCTAAATTTTATGATATGTTCATATATTGTGCTACTTACTTCTGGGATGAATCTGTCACTTTTTAAAAAAATTTCCAGGTTATAATTTATAACAGCATTACAATTTGTACTGCTTTATCCTCTTAATAAAATGCTGGTTTGTTTTGTGATGTAAAAAGTACTTCAAAATATGTAAATAAGTTAGAAATCAAACATAGTTTTTCATTAGTTTTAAAATACGAAGTTTATGCTAAGGCTTTCAAAGCACAAATGCATATTTTTGTACATCTCATTTTAATCACATGCAGAACATGAGTTCAAGTTTTAGACTATTCTGAGATTATTCAGTTAATAAATACTAGCAGAACTGCTGATTATTAACCCTCTGCACTTCAGGCTGCAAGCAAGACTGTCAAAGCTGTGGCTGAAGTTGAAGAAGCAGTCCACCTCCCCCAAATTGTATCAAGAATCAAACTGGGTAAAGAAAAAAAAACAAAAACAAAAAGGCAAACAGCATTTAGATTGCTGTGGAAGAATAGTGACAATGCTGTTTACTGCAGGTAGCTTACATAACGTGCCAACCTTTTTTGTATGTTTTGTACCAAGTTCTGAAACAAAAGGAAACATTCATAAAATGTATGTGCAGAGAAATGTATATAAGCTATATTTTTGTTAGAATTGTAACAGATTCTTTTGTCATAGCTAAGGCAGGTTGCTATGTATTAAAATGCTGCATTGTGTATATTTCGAGAATTGTGTTTCCGGTGAAGCATGTTTGTTCATTCTTTCCTATTATCTATGGCAACATTCTTCAATGGATTTTTATTCAGATAAGTTGAACCTCTGTTTTCTAATACTGTAAACTATTGGTTTTTAGCATTCCTTTATTTAGCGTTAGTGCTCTCGGTGGTTGTACCTTAACTATTCTGGTAACTGAACGCTCACTGCAGCTTGCATTAGACAAAAGAATTTCCCAAGATTCAAAGCTTTATCTTAATTTAATTTGTTAAATACAGCAACACTGTAAGACCACATCCATGTACAACATTTCAATTCACCATTTTTGTCACACTTCTGTCACAAGAAAAAAAAATGTGAACACTGGAAGGACTCTAAAAAATAAAGTTCAACTTGTGAACAAAAACTGAGGCCCAGGTATTGATATGTAATCAATGTATTTGTTTCTTCCCACAGCAAGACTAAGCAAAAAAAAGGAGCAGTCTGTGTGGAAATAGGTCCTCTTTAGGAGCAAAGTAAATCAGCACAGATCAGTCATCATGTGCCAGTTGTATCAGATCTCCTAGACTAGTCCAGTGACTTAACAGCTGCTTGTTTCATGCTATTGTCAGTGCACAGATGTGTAAAACATCCACCTCTGAGCTGTAAAGTATTAAGGGTGGGTCTGATATTTACTTTTATGGTGTGAACATATGGAATTCTGTGTTACTGCAAAGTGAAAAAGAATTTAAAAGAACCTAAGTTAGAAGTAAAAATTCTTATCTTGTCACCATAATTCTGCTCACTGTGCCTCCCAACAGCAAGTGGCAAACTCTCATTTAACGGAGTAGGATAGTATACTCTTACTATGTTCACTGTTATGCTTGAAGTTCATTGGTAAAACAAAGAACTCAATTTAATACTTTCAACTCAACCATCTTTAAAGGAAGAGACCCTTGGGAGATCTATTGCAAATGGAGTGTATCTGAGAACAATGGCACTTTTGATAGATATAAATATTTATACATGCATTCAGGACTATTTAAGGATGAATTATATCCCAGTAAAATGCACGGTGAGTTTTGTGACTAGAACTGTTCACTAAATAGGTCTGTTTCTATACCAGGTATTCACTTAAAAGCAGTCACGTCAAAAGGAAATAGCTGTTTTCATGGTATAACAAGAGATAATAAAAATATCAGCTTTCTTCTCTCTAGTTATAACTGATTATAGCAGTATTCTCTCCAAAGAAACCTAGGTTTTATAAGCTTTCACTGTAAAGGTTTAGTAACAATGTGTAAAAACACACTTTATATACAACTAAACAGTTCTCAACAAGCTAGAAAAGCTAAAAGGATCCAAGGAGAAACTTTATTGCCCCAGCTTGTTCTGATGAAGCCAAGAATGCAACACTTGCTGATGAAGCCAAGCTGAAATGATGAAGACTTAACATGCCTTTCTCTCTCCAGTTTAATATCATAAACCCAGAAGCATGTTATCCTCAGGTGTAATCCAAATGCCTTTTCTAGGCTGGTCAACAGAAGAGCCAACCTGAGCAAAGGACATGCAGTTCAAGTTTTAACACTGATTTAATCCTCCTGAGTTGAAAGGAGAGGGTGGTTAACTATTTTTCCATTTTGTATTTTTGAAAAACATTATTTTGAACTCTGTACTCAAAATAAGATTACCTATACAAATTGACTAGAGTAGGGAAAAAATACAGCTCAAAATCTTACTGTTCCTCTTCCCTGCCTTGCAGAGAAGGTTAGGGTCAGACTCAAGAGGCAAAGGTTGGCTTCTGGGCAGTAGGAGGAAGGCAAGTGCCCACATCTGCTGTAGGAAGCAAGTCAAAAAGGCTCCTTGGTTTCTTCTAGGAAGCTAGGAGCTTCTTCCTTTTGCTTCTGCTCTTGCCATGATCTGTTTAGCCCTTTGTTTTAATTGCACTTACTACAACCACTGTATCTTAAATCTGGAATTACAGCCTTATATAGTCTCCTATACCGAAACCAGTTCTCGTGGATTCAAAGGGAGGAGATGGCACTCAAAAGTTGCACACTGACTTACTCCTAAACCATTAAAGTACTGGATCTTCTGAGTAGACTTGAGGACAGCAGCACTCTCTTCTGCATGGTTTTACAATCACTACGTTCCCAAACTCTCCCTTTCCCTAGCTCTTCTCTGTTTAGATGGTAACCTACCACTCATTATCTCATTCTCACTCACACTTTCTTTGTATCAGTTCTGGCTTTAACTACGCTTTTTTTTTTCTTTTCTTCACTTTCATCTTTCTGTCACTGTGTTTTGGGGTTTATGATGCAGATTTTTTGCTAAGCCTCCTTTCTGCACGTAGCACTGTGAATGCCGCCAACTGCTTTAGTTTTGATTCATGTGAGGATTTTCACAAATCTTGACATCCACCCATGATAATTTGAAGCATTGGGAACATTAGAAACTATTTAATGAGTCACCATTATCTTCAGTCTTTCAAGAGAACATTTCTGCTGACAAGAGTAAGCTAACATGCAAAATTCTCCTTTGAGAAGAGTAATAGCAACAAATAAAATTTCCAATACATGACATCAGGTGTAAGCGTTACTGGTAGTCAGATTCCCACTAGCTCACACATTCCTTTACACTCATGTTTAACACACGTCCAGTTTATATATATATATATATATATATGTAGCCTGTAGTCAACCAATTTAAAGTTTGATCTGCAAATCACCATTGTGTGCCAATTTTTGAAATAGTGTTAAACTGCGGAGGCTAGATTCTCGTTCACCATCCTTCCATAAAATAATGAGGTGGTCAGCAGAGCATGTAGCCAATCCCAGTTCACCAAAGTACAGGAACATCTGCAATGAAACAATTATTATTACCATGATGCTTTCATGAGATGGTAAGCTTGCTTAACTATTTAGTATACAGCTGGACTACACAAATACACATATCTGAAATATGTGTATATGTCTTCTTGTAAAGTTATGCAGAATTAACACTGTGTATGTTTGAGATGTCATAAAATCACTACCCAAAACAACTCTTTAAACAGCACTTCGTACTGAAAGATCTCCATTTTAAAAAAGCAGTAAAGCCTTATGGATAGGGAAGCTAAAAGACAGAATCTTGAAGAAACTTGCTCTAAGTCAGCAACAGAAGAGTGAATAGCTCGCCTGAACTCTGATCTGGTTTCTTATGAACAGAATCCACTGTTCTGTTCATTGGGTATACTGGCCCCTTCCCTACAACACAACAGGCTACTAGCACCAGGCCTGGAAGGATCAAAGAGCAAACAACTATGACAGACATCAGCACATACCTGGTCACAAAGAGCAAGTCAAGCGGAAAATGCAACACAGGAGAAAAGTACAGCACCAGTGGAGGGATTTTGCAAGACCAATGGAGACGACAAGTCATGGGGTCATCCCTGACTTCCAAGTCTTTCACAAGGCTGCTTAAAATGAACCACTAATTGCAGTTCAACACAATAGCTAATAGTCAGCGACACCACTGTGGCATGCTCTCAGTGCCCTGACTCTTCATTTTCTTGAAGGGATCTGCCCAGAGAGAGCCTTCAGGCCAAGGCCTACCTGCTCTGGGAATGGCCACTTAATAGTTATGGGGTTTCAGTAGAAATAGTCTGCCAAACCCTCATTACATTTCATCACTGCTCAATATTTTCTTCCTCAACAGCTCCAATCTGCCTAGAGTTTAAAAAAAGACCCCTAATTTTCCATATACAGAATGTTCCAGGAAATCACATTCACCATCATCTCCATTATTCCTTTACTCTGCAGCATCCAAGCCAAGACCCAACCTTCTCACCTTCTATGCTGTGTCTCTTGCTGAATTACACACTATGTCCTCTTTCTTAGCAACTTTCCAAGTTGATAGTAAGACCCCTTTCAACAGTTTCTCAAAGATGCCAGAAAGGTTCACCTTCGCTATTAAAGAAAGACTTTCATGTTTTGGCAGCAGCAGCTCTGAAATCCTGTCTGTCTCAAGAATACTTGTGATCAAAGCTACTGCAGAACCACACCACTCCTCTCTATCTGCCCCTTCCCCTGCTTCTGCCAAGAATGTATATATAAGTCCACAGTAAGAAAGCAATTTGTTACTCCAACAGATTGTCAAACACAGAAAGGTGTGGACAGAAAATGCCATTTAAAATGAAAACCATATTAAGCAGACAGAATCATGGAATGGTACCTGATCTAAAATTAAAAGACCTCCTTAAAGCTCACAGCACAGAGGGCTAGGAAATTACTGAATGCATTTTGTTTTGTATGAGTCCTTGTTTAGATTGTGAACTTAAGATGAAATCTGGGTCATGCACATGGTTCCCAGCTGTACTGTCTGCAGTCCATAAAAGAAACCAAATACACTACCAGATTATCTGTAGCATGTATGTACACATGTGCACATACAATCTTCAGGCATCAGTGAGCATGTTCTCATTAGAATATTAAGGCCATATGTATTATTTTTTTCATACTGCACTAAATATACCACACAATCAATGTGCTCCTAGCCAACAGACCCAGGCAGTCAAGTTACAGCTTTACAGCTGTTTAAGAAACACTGTCAAATTTACATTATTTACTAACATTCAATTGTTCTTAATAAAGCTGACCTACCTGCACAGCTGATGAATGACCAATCAAATCACCAACCAGCTCCAAGAAATACATAGGTGTATTCTCCTGCATCTTCTTAGCAGCTTGGTTTGCCTGCTTGCTTGCCCTTCCAAATCCCCACATGTTGAAAAACCCTGGAGGGGAGAAAAGTCTCTTGTTTTGGCAAAAATCACAAATACAATTTATTTCGTCTAGCTGAAGAGCCACATAAAATCTAAAAGCAGGACAGTCTGCATGGCAAAATGACAGAAACATTGTACCATGCATCATTTTTATGTCAAGACTATTCATCTCGATGGAGAAAGGAAACAGCTACTTGTCCTCATTAGATGTAATTTAGAAAACATGCTGAATTGCACACCTGGATGAGACGAAATACAGATTTAAGAAGAAATACGAAGACTTCCTTAATGAACTAACTGAATAGCAAAGGCTGGTGTGGGACAGTAATGTTCACTTTTGCTCTGTCCTCCTAAACTGTGACTTGCACAAAGAGGAGCAAAATGAGGTGCCAGTCCCTCCCATGTGTCCTGCAGTACAGCATTAAAATGTTGCCACACTGCCTTCTTCCTTCAGATTTAAAACTATCAGGCAAACTGGAGTGTAAAGATAGTACTCCGCATGTTCCATTTAGATACCACAAAAATACACAGCCACAGCCACCAGGGCAACTCTGCGACAGTACTGACAGAAGTAGGAAAGTTGGGCTCTGTTCACAGTGCAGTTCAGATTTTATGCCCAATCCTTCCCTCAGGCCCATTAGCACGCAAAATAGAAGAGTGCTAAACCATGGCCCTGGTGCAAGGGAAGCAACTGGTGAAATGAAAAGCTTCTCATGGGATCCCTAGAATAAAAATAGAGCACATCAACAGCAGTAGCTCACTATGGTTTCTCTCAAACACCTGGATTTATAGAAGTTATAAATTTCCCATGTGAAACCAAATATCACTTGTTCCTGTATAGATAATCTGTCACCAGCATCACTGAAGAGAGAACATTCCGGGAAAAGTGTTTCTAAGTCAACCCAGACAGTGAAAATATATTTGCAAAAGTTACCAACAAGGGATGAACAGCCAGGTAGACAAGATACATCACGATAATTATTCACAGTTTGAATAAAAAAAATTCCTACAAGACAGCAACAGTGTATTGCTCTTCCCAATCCTTAATACTAATTATATTGTCCAGAGCAGCTGTCCAAGGCCACAACTGCCAGTGTGCAGTGAAGTTGCTGCCTGGTCAGAGTACCAAGTACTACAAAGAAACTCCTCTCATTGCTCAAGCATAAGCAGGAAATACACAGAAGGCAGGGTCAAGCCACTTGGAATGAACATAGAGAGGCTCTCAGAATAAGTAGAAATGAGACAAGGAAGGCCATCTGGAATTAAATCTGGCCAAGGATGTCAAAAGACAACAAGAAGGGCTTCTTCAAATACATCAATAACAAAAGGAAAACTAAGAATAACGTCGACCCACTACTAAATGGAGAGGGAACACAGGTAACAGAATATGCAAAAAAGGCAGAGTTACTGAGCTTTCCTTCAGTCTTCACTGACAAGACCAGCCCTCAGGAATCTCTGACTTAGGAGACCAGGGCAGAGGAATGTTGAAATGAAGATTTTCCCCTGGCCAAGAAGGACCACCTAGGCAAACTTGACATCCACAAGTCCACAGACCCTGACAGGATGCATCCACCAGTGCTGAAAGAGTTGACAGACACCGTAGCAAGGCTGCTCATAATCATCTTTGAAAGTCACGATCAGAAGAGGTGCCTGAGGACTAGAAGAAAGCAAATGTAACCACAGTCTTCAAAGGGACAAGAAGGAGGGCCCACAGAACTACTGGCCAGTCAGCCTCCCCTCAATTCCTGAAAAGGTGACTGAGCACCTCATTCTGGAGGCCATCTCTATCCACATGGAGAACAAGAAGATAATCAGAAGTAGTCAGCATGGATTCACTAAAGCCATGTTTGACCAATATGATTGCCTTCTGCAATGAAGCACCGTTGTCCTAGTTACAGCAGCCAGGACCAGTTTATCACTGTGAGTATAACCAAAACAGAGGGTATTTTACACCCTCTGTGTAATTTCTGATGAACTGTTAATAATCGATCGTTTGCAGCAGCTGCCCAGGGCACACCTGACACCTCAGGCTATAACCGGGGTCTTAAAGAACCCTGCGAGGCACGGGAATGTTTCTGTCTTCACACCAATGATTCAGCTGTGGTAACTTCCCTCCAGGGAGGTATCAGCACCTTCACACCCAGCCTGAGGGGTCATGTCTGCTAATAGGCCATTAGGGACAGGAACAATAGGCAGTTGCAATGGCCTAGACCATCAAAGATTCCAAAAATATCCCATGACTCACAGAATTAAATCACCCACTGTGAAACTCCCCGCCCTGGGTTTGGGACTTCTGGTACCACTTGTTGTATCCAGAGGAGCACCAGAACCTCAACAGGACTGTGACTGCCACTCTCAACAAGACAGCGACCATCATTCTCATCAACAGGTTTCCTTTCCTTTTACTTTGCACTCAGGGGGACCACGTGGCGCTCAGCACAGGGGCTAACAAACACTGTTCTGTTTG
>JAWWTY010000088.1:49844011-49864042 GCA_035222235.1 Margarornis squamiger
GTCACTTCTTGGTGCCCTCTGGGACCTTGCCAAAAAAGAAGTTGTTGAATGTCCTCTGCTGTTAATTGTTTAATTCCGTTAGGGTGGAACTGTAATGTCCAGAGATAGCAGGCAAGTGAGGCTGGACACAGCCTCAAAGTGAGTCCCAATATCATTCCAAGTTCAAGGAGGAGATGTGGAAAACATGTTTTGTTTGGGTTTTTTTTAGGATATTCTCATCTGCAAGCTACTCTAGCTTTCTTCACAAGGTTCTGCAACTATTTAATCTTCGACGGCAGAGGATTCAGCACTATTTGGCGCAAGGAGAGAAGGATCAAGATTTGTCAGGAGAGGTCCTAATTTTTATTAAACCTACTGATAAAACTGTAAATTATAAATAATCTTTATGACACGGAACTGCTTTACCTGGACCTTTTAATGTCCCATATCATACCTTGATATGGGTATGTGCATGGCTTGTACACCCATGCCTTCTTCAGTTTCCCTCCCACACCTGTTATCAGTTGGTTAAACACAAGACATTATCTCTTAGAAAGCCTGAAAGCCTTTCTATTCCTATATGGTGAGTACTGGATTTCCTCTTAGGTTTTCAAATATTCTTTTCACCCCCCACTACTGGCAAACCTGTTGGAACTGGTTCAGCTGGCAGCTGCTGCTTTTCTCTGAGTTCCCAAATGCGCACACTGCCATCTTCTGAGCAGGAGATCAGTTGTCTGCAAAAACAGATGATAAGCAACACTAGCATGGATACTTACCTATGCAAATCACCTTGTGATGCTTCTATAAAAGAGACAGCACATTGCCTCGAAGGGCATCTGTAGCAGAACAAACTATAACAGACTTGTAAAATAAGTGGAAAAAAATAAACATTTTCAACCCCATTTTAAAAGCACACCATTCTGTGAAACAAAACATAATGAGTTTACACTCTGCAAACAAAGTTCCACTAAATGGTTTCCATAACCTTACTTTCAGTAAAGCAAAAACGTATTTTTTTCTTATGGAAAATTAAGAGAAGAAAAGGTACCTGATTTTATTACACACTTAGAACAGCACATGCATTTACAAGATCAAGGCCCTAATTTTTATCTTCTGACATACTTTTGCTCCACTGAACAAGAGTATAAAGGGATCTAACTCGACAACTATTGGAATGAATATGTGTGTGTGTGTGTGTGTGTGTGCACAGCAAATTGTCCAAGCTGGCTGTCAAAACAAGTTCCAGCTAGAAATTCAGCACTAATGAACAAAGACTGGAAGTTACTACTTTTTGTTAAAACATTTCAACTGTTACAAAATATTTAGTGAAAAATATTTACTGAATATGTCATATGCCTTTGCTTTATAGAGGTAAAATGCCACTAAGCTGTCTTTTCACAATGCAGATAAAAGTGCTTTATCAAGTCTGATTTTGAAAAGAGCTGAGATATTTTCAGCCCATGTTCCAGTCATACTGGATTGTAGTTTTTTCCTGTTGAATTACAATGATGAATTTTCAAAAACCACATCAACAAGCTCTACCTAATAAAAGTAGATCAAACTGCATATAAGTCCCTGCCCTAGAAATTAGATGTATCTTTGCAGTCTGCCTAGTCACCCTTCCAAGTTTTGCTTTTCTTTATTGCATTAACAAAATGTACTATGACTTGTACCTGTTTGGAAGCTTCTCAATGTGCAGCACAGAGGAATCATGAGCAGTTCTCTGGCAGGCAATCACACGCTTCATTTGAAGATTATATACGTATATGCCTTTCCCAACAGCAGCAAACACACACTGGAAAGAAAATTCAATGGAACAACTTGCAGAAACAGATACTGAAAAATCACCCTGCATGTAATAGATTTCCAGCAATACTGTGATGTCATCTAGCCTGCGCTATCTAGCTTGTTTCAGTCCTCATGTTACTGCCGTATCCCAAACATACAAATTAGCAAGTTATAGGAAAAATATGGAATTTTTTTGAGGAAATGTGGGATATCCTCCTATACCCCAAGCAGTTGTTTAATGTCTGTTTTTTTATCCTGTACCTTATAGTCTAAGCAGAAATCAAGGATACCAAAAAAGCAACACACTTCTACAATTAAACATTCATGTTCTTACACTAAAATAATACTCTGTGTTTTTAAAAACTCTTGCTTTACCAAGAAAGCCTGAGAATACAGGAAGCTGTTCTGCACTTTTGCCTTTTTTTTGAAATTTAACTGAGGCTGGACAAAGAGGCCTTGCTCAAGCATTTGGGCTCTACTGAGAACAGAAAAGGAACTCTCTGGTAGGAAAGTATTACACAATATTGCATTTCGCATTCAATGCTCTTATTCAGAAGAGTGCAGGCATTCCATCTCATAACCATCACAACCCTAAGAAGCCAGAAACAGGTTACATATCTTTGGACCTGGGCCCTCTTGTGACTTGTGATGACCTTTGAGAGGACACATGTACAATCGTGTATGTACACATGATTAATATTCAGTACCAGAGGAATGCAAAATGCTTCCAGTCAGTAGATATTTGCAGTTTTGAACATACCTTGTTTAGGTGATGGTATGCTGAAACATTTCCCTGAATGACCTGATTCCACTTACACAACCCCATTAATGTTTCCTAAGCAGTTCACACTATGTATCTGTCAGCATTTCATATAGCTTGTAACCCAGTGTCTTTGACTAAGATTCTCTCTATATATTCAATGACATTTTGACACATTGCAAAACTTTTATCCAGGTTTCTCTTCAGGTGTTTTTTTTCTTATCCACATCTGTGGTGGGAGCACTGAAACTAAACAGATTTCTGATAGCACCATTACCAAGTCAAGAAAAAAAAAGCCCATTGAGCCCACATCTTTATTACTGTTTTCCTAGTTTCGTGTTGAAATTCAGTGGCCTTCCACATCACTCTTCCATCTGGAGTCATACAGTCTTACAGCTTTGCAAAAAATGCTCTTCATGGAGCACTCTTTTTTTTCACAAGCCCTGGCAAAATCCTGGTCATCTCAAACCCACAGAAAATAAAGACAATGAAGCATACATAAATTGTACATCGATCTTAAAAGGCAAGCTAAAAACACATAAACACACGTATCAGGGCAGCAGATGCACTCCTTAGCACTGTTTCCTAGCATTGCCAAACCTTTACCATCCCATTTGTTTCTGAGTCATGTTTTGCCTACAATCTTACTGTCAAACTAGAGAAGTGCATCTTCTCCAACTACCAAGCCTGGAAAACAGAGAAAACACCTATTTTGTATTTTTTTTTAACATGAAGAACAGTGTTCTGCTTTTAGATTGCAGGAAACATTATACTAATCCATTTCTTTGCCACTTTTTAAGTAGGAGCTTTACCATATGGACAGCTCTCCCTTAAAAGCACCTTCTGTATCAGGATATAACACTGGAACCACCTTTATTTCCCACCATTCAAAACTCTCACAATGAATAAAATCCACAGCAATTTGTTTAGTTCAGTTCCATGAATGGAAGAAAGCCTTCAGGAGGCTCACATTCAATGTTTTAACAGCTTCTGACCTTCCCAAAATTCTTCTTCCCTTCCTTAAAACACATCTTGTGTAGCCTTCAAGCAGGAAATCAAAGTATTTTGAAGCCAAATTATAGAACTTACCCTAAACAAAATTTGCTTTTGGCTCATTGTAGAAATAAGCATTGACAACAAAAACACTGAAAATCCTACCTTTAGATACAACCACACCCCACTGTGTTTCTCTCCCCAAGATTTTAGGAATGTTCTGTTCAGAAACAGGCAAATGGATCAGCTGACTACTTGGCCTTAGCCTATATTCAGGCTTTTTCACAGCTTTTTTGTTATAGCTCATATCTCTGAATCCATTTCCAGGAACTCATCTCCATACCCCAAAACAAAAGGCCGCTGTACCCCAACTATAAAACGTCTTTTATGTTGCCACTAACAGTTGGTAACATTTCACAAAAGTAAATAATAACCTGAGAATTTTGAGTCTTTGCTGAACAATAACTGAGTTTTGACAAAGAATTCTGATCAAGAACTTATGTCCAAAGCATTATTACAGTAGACTGGACCTTGGACTCGTATTTGAGTATGCAATTGAGTATAACCCATCTGAACAGAAGGAACAATATTGATTTACTATTAAGCACAGACATATGTCTATTCTTCAATTCACTTTATAGTACCCTGAGATATAACTGTTCAAAGAGGTGCATTACTCTGAACATTGCATTTCCAGAAGCATGGAATATGAAAGACGTATGTCATCAAAACACAAACCTCCAATTTATTTTTTTCTCTAGTGGTACTGTAAACAGCTAATAAATCTTTGTCCGTCAAACAAGAAATGCTGTTGTTGAAAATCCATTATGTTAGTTTCCAATACCATCAACATATTATCACCTTCAGTTAGCTCAATAGCAAATATTTTATATAAAAACTGTTGACTGTATAAAAACAGCTGTGCACATTTAAAAGAAGCCTCTCATATTAAAACATGAAAACTGAAAACATAAAACATTTGTTCTTCTGTGGTAAGGTCATCCTAGCTTACTTGAAGTAGTTGACTCTATTTAAAGCTTTTTACCTCCTCATCAGATGTTAAGTGTTGAACTGAAGTTTCATTTGGGCTCTGGGATAACTTTATTTCTGGCTGTACATCTGGATGGACAGAGGAGTCCCAGAAGTTGCACTCAGATGCCTGCTTTGTCCAGTCAAGTGCATCCCAAACTATTAGCTCACCTACGTGAGAACCTGTCGCAAAAGTCAAGTCTAGGGGGGAAAAAAAAACACACATAGAAATTACATGACATTAAAAAAACACATTTCACACAAAATTACAACCCTAGAAAGGTAAGAGTGCCCATTTCCATGTATAGCTATGTAGAATGTGTAGTACGTAACTGACTAGACAAAAACTCTGATAACTTCTCTGATAACTCATTTAATTACCTAGCATAGTTCAGATGAGCAAAAGGAGATGAACTCTCATGTAAAATTAAAACTAGGAAGCAGAACATTCAATGGCTGCAGTGAATAGTACAGTGAAGCAAAGGCAAGGAACACCACCAGAAGTACATACAGGTATTTTAACTCCATTTCTAAATACAAAGCCCTTCTATTCCTTGGCATGCAGGTGTTTGGACACCCCTCAGACACAACAAAATATGTCTATGCCATAAACAGAAATACAAATCACAATTAAATGGATGAGTTAATGGCAAGAGTGAAGTAGCTGCTCATGAATTTGTTTTTCACACATGGAAAGAAGTACTACAACAATATTTAATGCAGGTAGCATATTGTCTCTTCAAGCCAAATATTGCTTACCCCTCATAATCCAAAAGAAGAAAATAATGGCAACATTTAAGCCCAGAAACAAGTACCACAGAAACCAAGTTTTCTTTTTTCCTGCTTTTTGTTACCTCTGTAACAAAACCCCTTTGTGCCAACCAGGCCAACATAGATACACCCAAGGACAAATACACACTCTCTATTACACCAGTAATAACTCCTCCTGGATTCTGTGGGTACTCCATTAAAAAAGAAGACAGGGAAGAACAGAGTAGAAGGGACTGATACTTGTAATAAAGTAGGCAGAATTTCAGGTAATAGCTCAGTATTGCCCTAATAAGCAGGCCCACATCTGCATCCTCAGAACCTTCAGTTACCTTGGGACAACTGCAAGGAACATGGCATCCTATATCCCATTTTAAGAATCAGAAGGAACAAGTTAAAAAGTAGCATTTTTAACTTTCCCAACAGAAAGAAGACCCAGAATTCCATTTCCATTGATGGCATTGTCTCTCTTGTACATTGCAACTTGCCTGGTTTCATTTCATTGTTAATCCATAAACAAAGCAATTGTATTTTCATATGTCACTGCCTTTGCAGCTACACAAGAAGGTCCATCCACTAGTCAAGAAGTTTTACTGCAGTTAAAACTCTGGGCCAAATAAAAACTCCATAGGTGAAATATCCCACTGATAACTAACAAAACCAGTAGTATTATAAAACAACTTACCATTGACACTGACTAATGACAGAATGTTATCCTGATGGTCAACAAGGCGCTTTACTTCAAGGACATTCCAACCTTCAGACCCATTGTTAGAAGCACTCAACCTAAAAATTACTTCAAAGAAAGAGAAATTGTCTAAATAAGCTCTTTCATTTGGAATAAGATGGAACTATGCTTAAATAAAACACATCATTTTCAGAAAGACACAAAACTAAAACATATTATACATGAGACAGTACAAGAGCCAGTTATGGTCACTTGTGACATCAAAAAACAGTAATAAATTATTTCAGTGTTATCATTAAAGCCTCTTACTACAGCAACTATAGAATAAAACATTTCAGCCTAGTAACTCTGAAATTCAGAGAATCGGACAACATCAGAAGCTGTAGAAAGCATAAGTGAAAAGTATTAGACACTTTTATGGGTAACTGAACTAAAAGTGAAACATGTTTGTTGAGGACTCATCTGACTGAAAAATTAATATTCAAAAGGATGCAATATTCTCTAATAAGGCAGTCAAGACCATCAGGAATTAAGACTTTATTTTAACCAGTCTTGGAATTTCTTTTCTATCTCAAGGATATGCAGAAGAATTGTGGGAAGTTCAGATGGAAATTCATACTGTATACTAATGTCTAAACACAAGAGGACTATTTTTAATTTGTTCCTGATTCTTTGATGAGACCATCAGGTTGCTAATTTTTCAACAAAGTCCTTAATCATCTTGAGGAACATCTCTTGTTTTGCTGATATAATGTCCTACTTTTTCTCCTGCATTTTATTCCCTATTTTGAAATTTCAGTAATTTAACACAGCGCTTACTGAAAAGACTCTCCACCAACAGCTAGCCAATGACTTCCAGTTTGCAAACACAGATAACTCTGTCTCCAACTAAGCAACAGAAATCATCACATTGTCTCATTATAGCTTTGGACAGTATGTCTCACACTTCTGAGCCTGGGATAAGGAGGCTCTAGAGAAGCCTAGTATCTGACAGCTCAGATATGCAGTTCCAGATCTTCTCCAGTAGGACAAATGTCAATTGCCCCAGTCAGATGTGGACAGGTGGCACAACACAGAGAGAGCTGGCGGAGGAGCTCACCAAGCCACAATCTGTCATTTATCATCAGTCTTCGTTAAACAGGGATGTCCCAGTCAGCTGGAGGTTGGCCAGTGTGATGCCCCTTTACAAGACAGGTCAGAAGGAGGTTCCAGGGAACTACAGGCCTGTCAGCCTGACCTCAGTGGTGTCGGATCAAGGGTTGGACTTGATGATCCCAGAGATCTCTTCTAACCCAGTTGATTCTATGATTCAGTGCCAGGGAAGTGATGGAACAAATTATCTTGAGTGTGATCACAAGAAAACCAGGGAATCAGGCCCAGCCAGCATGGGTTTAAAAAAGGCAGGTCCTGCCTGATCAACATGAGCCAGCCACATGTTTGCCCAGGCAGCCAAGAAGGCCAGTGGCATCTTGGCCTGTATCAGCAATAGCAAGGCCAGCAGGATTAGGGCAGTGATTGGCCCTCTGCATGCAGAACCACTGAGGCTGCACCTCAAATCCAGCTCTGGGTCCCTCACTTCAAGAAGGATATTGAGGTGCTGGGGCATGTCCAGAGAAGGGCAACAGAGTTGGGGAAGGGTCTGGAGCACAAGTCTCAAGAGGAGGGAGCTCGGGTTGTTTAGCCTGGAGAAGAGGAGGATCAGGGAGACCTTACCACTCCCTACAACTACTGGAGAGAAGGTTGTAGCAAAGTGGGGACTCGTCTCTTCTTCAAGGTAACAAGTGACTGGACAAAAGGAAGTGGCCTCAAGTTGCACTAAGGCAGGTTCAGGTTGGACATCAGGAAGAATTTCCTCACTGAAAGGGTGGTCAGGCATTGGAATGGGCTGCCCAGGGATGTGGTGGTCACCATTGCTGGAGGTGTTCAAGAAATGACTGGACAAGGCACTTAGTGCTATAGTTTAAGTGGCATAGTGGTGTTTAAAGGTTGGACTTGATGATCTCGGAGGTCTTTTCCAACCTTAATGATTCTATGACTCTAAATATAAAAAAGTTTTGTCTACAAAATTCCTGAATGAGATTAGTATTGTCTCCTCTGTCAAGTAATGAAAAAACAAGGCTGCTGATCACACACTAATACCATTTATTTTCCTAAAAAATTCCATGCTCTTTTAGAGCTCATTCCGTGCTCTTTTACACGTATCTCTGATAAGCAGCTGTTATAGAGGAACATGAACCCTTAACAGAAATGCAACATACTCACTTAGCTCTTTGCCAACAGCTGCTGCAACACAATTTTTGGGCAATTCAACCAAAGCGCTGATACCTTTGAAAAAAAATCCCAGGGAATAAGTGAGAAAAGGATAACTATTGGTCAAAAGAAATCACAGCAAACTGTTAATTCCTTACTAATACACTTCTTAATGATCTTCCTTCCACTTAAAAATTATTACCAAAATAAAAGAATATTGCCTGAATTGAAAGTTAAGTGGCATCAGAATTGAACAGATTCTCAAATGGAAGCAAGGTCAGGAGTTTTGGCCCTGAATTTAGAAGAATCCTGAACATCAAACTTGCAGCGAAGCTGAGAGTAAATTGTATTTTTATTTTAAATATAGTTAAGGTATTTATGTCCTAATACTGGACAGTATTAAGGACACTGTGGCAATTATTAAGACTCTGAACATATGCAGTACCATAGTTATTAGACACTGTACATACCTCAGTGTGCACAATTCTAAAATACCATGCAGAGACAGCTGAGGAAGAGTAAGGCCTAAGACAAAATGTCCAGCTTGCTGTTAGTCTGTCTTCGTCCTGCACAGAATTTCCCCAGACTGTGCCGCCACATCATTTATGAAAAATTCCCCAAGGAATAAGCAATCTCTTTCCCCACAAAGGAAGCATGAGATTAAGACAGAAGACAAGGCAGGCCCACACTGCACATTCCATTGACTTCTTTTACCAAAGTTTCAATAGCACTTCATGCAAAGCATCACAGCACCACTTCTAGCTGGTATTTAGGATAATATTTCATACTGAACCAAAAGAGGTATTAATATCCTCAAAGATTCAGAAGGCTTTGCCTACCACTACTTTATTCTATGAAAAAAATAAGGACAATATTAGTTCCACATTTGAATGTGATTCACAGCTTCATAGGTATCTTGGTAAAGCATGACAATAACATGCAACAATTTTCTTCGCATGGACATAAAATAATATATTAAAGAACAATTGACATTGATATCTGATTACATTTATTATATTCCTGTCAAAGCCTGCATTTTCTACATAGGAGGTACTGACTCTTGATAATAAAAAGTAATCTTTACCACTTTACTACTACAAAGCTTCACTTAGAAATAATAAAACTCCCATTCAATCACACAAAAAGCCAGTCACAGGATCTGGTACATGTTACAGCAAACACATAAAACAGCATCCGAGTCTAGCTCTCTAAAACCAAGCTAATGTACACTTACTGAGGTTTGACATATTCTAAAATTCACACAGCATAGGAGATTAAAAGCAGTCATAATTCTGAAACTATTAAGTCTGACATTTTAAAAAATAGAGAGTGGCTCTAATACGTTATGTTATCATTAGAATTAAAGGTAATTTGCCAAGTTGGTTTTGCATCATTATATAGATCCATTTTACTCACACTTTAACAGCTATAATGAGTCATTTACATTTTTACCTGCATCAGTAAGATGACTGGTCTTACACAAGAGATCTAATTTTCGGTTCCAAACACACAGATCACTCCCTCCAGACAACCATACATCCAGTCTTTGAAGAACTGTCAAACACTGCAGAACAAAAATCAGATATATGTCTCCTGCAAAAGTTCTACAGGGAATTTCTCAGTGAAATATAAGTACTATGAAGCACAGTATCAAGGTGTCACTTCCCTGAGAAACACAGATTTAATTACATACGTTATATTTTTCATCAACAATGCAAAAACTTATTTTTTCATTGATTTTTTCCTACAATCAAGTACTACTTTAGGCACAGGTTGCCTCTTGTAACACAGTAACAAAACCAAGCCATAAAATTACCTTTGTGCTGCATTCTTTCAAAGAGAAAACTGAGGTACTAAGAGTTCCAAAACCAAATTAAGATCAGTGTCCACTTCTCAGCCATTCATTATGCACCTCTTCTTAAACCAAACACTGCTGTTCATTTTAACACTCCTGCCCAAAGGACCCACAAGCCATACATAAAAATTATCATATGTAACAAAACAATAGACATTCATAGGGTTTCCTCAGCATACCTTTACAGTAGAATGGAAACATGACACTTTCTGAACCTGTCTGCCACTAGTGCAGTCCCAAACCTGTCTTTATTTATTAAGGAAACGGAAAGATTTCTATGTATTATATATATAAATGCTGTGTTTGCCGCTAAATGACAGATTAGAAAAGAGATATGCCAAGACTCAGTCTTCTAAACCCTGACTGTCTTTCAATATTTGGCCTAAATGACATATTAATAAAGATCTGCTACGGAATCATTTTTGTAGCAAGGACTGCATCTACTTGTGAACAATAACTAGTAAAACCCCTGTGTAATCCAATTACACCTAGTGGGTATTACTGGCCACTGAGTTTTGAGATAGGCTGCAGCCTGTCTCAGTGCAACCTTTAAAAGAAAAAAACATGAAAAGCCCATAGAAATTTGAATTCTCTCTAGATCGAAGGATACAATAACTGTTCTATCAGCTGATGCTGTTATAATCAAATGGGTTTTTTCTTCAGAAAGATCTGACGAAGAAAATGGTGCTATAGCTGTAATTTTGTGTGTGTGTCCATGAAGTTCAAAAAGTTTTTCTCCAGTCTGAAAAACAAAAACATGAAAAACTAAGTGTAAAATATGGAAAATGCCTATTGCAGCATAAAACAAGGTAACAAATGACTTTGGAAAGCAAGAGTTTTTAGGAAATCTCCCTTTCTAAAGTAATTTATGGATTTGATTCTTACTATCTTCAATCCTGTTTGAGATTAAATAAGATACTAGGTGTAAACTTAAAGGAGTAGTACATAATGCAAATTTCTCAGAGTAAAAAACCCTCTAAAAGGCCTTATGGACAAAATTCTGTATTAAACTCATTTCATTTTAATGCAAATACTGGCCACTCACCCTTCTTAATGAATACTATAGTAATTCAGATTTGTTGACAAACTCTCTTTTGAAAAAGCAATTTTTTTAAATTATTATAAAAACTTGACCTTTATTTATGGCAATTACAGTACTGTAATTGCCAATGGCCAATTTCCTGCCAGCTTTATTTAGTACATACACTATCTATAGATTCAAGCTGGTCTTTAGACAACTGGAGCTCCTTCTGCTGTGTTTAGTTTAGATGGCAAAACTCTACAAACATGCAGAAGCATACTCCACTTTAAATATGCAACTAAAATACAGGGTAATTTTAACTGCAAACTTCTTTACAGTTGCAGGTTAATATTTTAAATTAAAACTACAAAATATTTGGTTTACCAATTACAATAAAAATCCTATAGAAGTAGAAAATGGAACTCAGTTCATAAGCTGAATATCTAAATGAGTTTTACATTCACAAACTGCTCAGAACACTATGTATATATATTCGCATACATGGGTTTTACTATTCAAAATTCCATCACTTTTCCAAATTACAGAATTAAAAAATTACAAAAGGCCTTCAACAACAGCAAAGCACTAACTGAAATTCCTCAAAAGAGAGAAGTTTCAAACCTCTCCTTCTCTATTTTAAAATTGCACCACCATAAATGGCACATAAATTTTTCAGAAGGTTTGTAAAAAAATTTAGTCTGAGTTTTTTTCTTCCTCATTTGAATGTTTGACACACTTTAGACTACAGTCTCCCCTTCAGACTTTATAAAGCAACGTAACTTGTACAGTAGAACCCCTTAAGACACATCTAATGCTCACTCCTTCTCCACAATTTTGTCAATGATACGGAGACACAGAGGAGAAGACCAGAACAGCAAGTGCCATACTAACAGAGCACTATTTCCATGATAAAACTAATGCCTTTGTAAGGTTTTCAAAAGTTATAAGAAGATTTTTACCACAGCAAGCAATTAAGGCCCTGTTCCTGCACTGCACGAAATGTTTAACTTATACTGACTTTGGTATCTTTCCAGTACAGTTTTGTGCTAGCTCTCCATTTACACTAATGAGTTATACCACAAGAGATATAATAGTAGAGTCATATATAATAGAGTATATATAAAAATCCTGGCAGGTTTGGGATCTTGCTATATATTTGTTGAGTTACTAGTCCGCATTTCAGTGTTCACAGCAAATACAGAACATACTTTAAAGGAGTAATTAAAGCTACACATTCATACACTTTTCTGCTTTTCGTATCATCATTTCATCTTAAAACTCTATAAAATCACTATATCTTCCCAAAACATTCTAACTTTCAAAACTTATCCTTCTCTGGGATTCACACATATTTTTATTTACCTAATATCTTCCCTTGTAAACTAAAATTTAACAGACTCCCTTCACTTGTATATTTTCAAACAGTTCTGCAGCAATTCTTTCTTATTCTGCTTTTTCATTGCTAGACATCTCTCACTCCTCTCTGTGACTTCTACCCTCTCCAGAGCACATGGGCTACTCCAAAAAAAAAAAAGAATATGTAACCTGAGCATTCCACAGAAATACAATTCCATCATCTCCAGCAGATGCAAACCTGAAGAAAGAGAAACAAACAAAAAAACCCAATAAATTGAAAACTTCAATATACCACAATGTAATGGAAACATAGTAAATAGTTAAGGAATTAAAAATACTTACAAGATATATCAGACTCTGGCTTTAAAAAATAAACATTTACTTGTAAACCCCAATTACAGTTTCTAAACTGAAGTTAGTACATTTGAATAGGTGTTTATCAACATATACTTAATATAAGAACAAGACGTAAGAATTCCAATACATACTATTACAAAAAAAACCTCACATTAAAGAGCCAATTCTCTAACCATGTGCCTACATTTGCTCCTCCTGGAACACCTCATTCTTTTCCAGTCAAGATCACTATGATCTATAATCTTGTCTGTTTCCTGAAGGAGCAAGGAATGGTCAAATGAGCAACAAAAAAACCCCCTATTTTTAAAATGTGTTATAAACTCTATTTAATTCAATGTGTCAAATGCTAGAGTATTACATGCAATTTTATCTTGGTCCATTTTTTGGAAGACTCTTGCTCAGGCTTAGCCTTCTTTAGTGATCTTCCAATCAATATGACCCTTACTTCGTGTTCGAAAACTACAAGAGCAAAGAAGGGAAAAAAAAAAAAAGCCAACCAGCTTTCTGTTACATTCATACAGGATTTATTTAGTATCTTCAAAAACCAATCTGAGAAAATTTTCCACTCACTGGTTTTAGCTGAGCCACTGAGAAAACAAGAAAATCCTTCTGCAAAATTCTCACTAAGATGATATTATCTAAAGACCTGAAGCGTGAAATTTGGCTTACAATAGTTGACAAAAAGCACACAATGGAATAGCTGCAGAAACTAAATAAAAACATTTCAGAAGCTGAGTAACAATACTAATTTTACTGAAAAGAATAAAGTGAAAAATATTATCAGGTGTTTAACAATCCAGAAAATACCATATTCTTGATAAATAAAACTCAGAATTACTGTCCAGTGAAGCAACTCTATTAAAATCCTCAAACTCTCAGAATATTAACCAGCTATCTAACTTACTCCTTACCATATGCTATTTTACAGCCTATCTTAAATACAGCCACCCAGGCTTTAGCTGTACAATGATTATCATTAGTTTAGCTTCAGTAATTTACCTGCCACCAAACAACAAAGCCCAAAATGGTAAATGATTTCTTTGTATCAGAGAACAACCTAAGAATACTCTGGTATTTCTACAAAAATCAATTACATCTATTCAGTATGTGTTTTGAGAAAACATACTTTGATAAAGGGTTACTTAATAACTTATCTGAGAAAAAACCCACAAGATTCTCCAGTTTTTATATGAATTTTCTGGTGGACTAATACCATATAGAAAAATAAATTTTATGGTAATGCATGTGACTTTTCTGATATATGTATTTATGATATTCAGAATAAAAACTGACAGGCTAAAAATTCTCTATGGAGTCTTCTGTGAAATTTATATACATATATTACAAATCTTATTAGAAAATAGGCTTCTGTGGGCATTCCTGAATAGTATTCTGTGGGGACCAAGACTATCTGCACAATCTCTTCTAATCAATGTGCATGAGGAAGGAGAGAACCTTCCTTCACAAAACACCTGCTGTACATTGCAAGGATTAAAACAAACTTTTATCCATGTTAACTTTGTCTAGTGTACTGATGAATATATTAGAAATTCTCTTCCAAGTCTAATCCATAAAAGATATAAATTACTACAGCTCCTTAACGGAGCTACTCTTGCCTATTTCTTATATTGTTAATCTCTAAATGTTTTCTATTTAATTCTCCACATCAGCCAAGAGTCACTACATTTTATTATTGACTAAAGAATTCACAACCTTACTTCTAAGGCAGATAACTATTTCTTCTCTTATAGGATTAAGTTAAATTAAAGAACATGTAAGATTAATTTAAAGAAAAACAGAACAGAAACCAGGTTGTAATGTACCACTATCATAATTCATTCTCTCAGTCACACTTCCAAAGTACAAAGGTAAATACACAGACTTCACCTCTACTTCTTAACAAGTTTTCCAGTTTTTAGATAACTCTGTCCTCAGAAGATAGGTAACTTCAGAAGAACAGAACAGATAAAATTGTCAGGGAAAATACAAAAAAATGCATATAGCTGAAAACTGAACAAGCGCAATAACGGAACTGTCAGGTTTCAAAGTAGTACAGACTGGAAGAAATGAAATGCAGAGATTAGGCATGTGGTGAATTTTGCCAAGCAGTCTTTCTGAATAGAGTGGTGAAAATTTCAAAATTTGAGAAGTTCAAAAAAATTGCATTAACCAAAGCTCAAGTGAATTAAGCACTCTGGCTTTGGAAGGAAGTGCAACAGAAGACTGGAAAGGAACAGCAATGTTCAATACTGCTGAAGATGTCATATCCAATTGCTACAGTGTATCTGCAGTAGTCTATTAGATTCTTTCATAGAACCAAAAGGTGAAGTAACAGCCATCCTCAATTCAGAAACATGAAACACATGTATCCTCTCAGAGCAGAAGTAGACACTACTGCATACTATCCCATGAGAAAGAGTATATCCGTGTAGAAAAGGGAACACTCATACAGGAACAGGCTGAAAAAGAACTGCTGAATTAGCTAAAGGCCTTTCTTCCAAATCAATGAGTTTGCACCCAGAAACTTAACTCCAGCACCATTATTTTCTCATTAAAGTAAAACAAGAGAAGCCACAGTAACATATCAAGAGAAGGGAGGGTTCATCCCTTGCCTTTTTTAACTAAAGTTTCTCCTGCCTGCCTCTCCACCCCCAAGAACAAAAAGCAAGCATTACAAATATTACTACATTTTCACAACTACTCTCTAAAGTATTGCCAAGGACACTGTGAAACAATGTGAAAGGGTATTTCATACCTGCAATCATCTATTTGCACTAGAAATCGTACTATATCTTGATGACCTTTCAACACAAGCAGCTCCGTGTAAGGATTCTGTATTTGTTCTTCACCAATTGTCTGTACAGAGGATTTCTAAAATTCATAAAAAAGTAATTAAATTTATCTTGTACTGACTTAATTATTTTCATCAGGTCTTTGCAATGTCTAACAATCTACATATAGACAAATGTGTGAAGTTTCTGAAATATCATCTTGTTTTAATGAAAATTATTACAAAATATAATTTTTTATCATTTCAAGTAAATAGCAGCTTTATATAACATGCATTTAAAATTATAATACGGCATTTTCTGTTTAACAAAACCTTTTGTATTGCTTTAATCACTGATACAGCAAGACAAAAACACAGCTTAGTTATGAGCTGTCATGTGGTGCCAGCTTCATGACTCAATTCACCATACACTCAGTTTTTCACTAAATTACACATCTTATGAGAGGTCTGTGAACCTCTCATATCTTTCATCTGCTGTTCAATTTTAAAATCCTATATAAAGACAACATATTTAAAACAAATAAGAATAAATGCTGTTCTGTTACATAATATATAAATCATCCACTGCTACTCTATTCACAAAATACCAAAGCAGACTGCTTAAAAAAATGTAGAGAATGATTAATCATTTCATAGAACACCATTTGCAATTACCCCCAACTAGACTATTAATTAAAAGGACAATCAATCACTTGGACCAAGCTGATCATCAGGCAGGGTCAATAAAATACTGCACAGAACTGCAGGTTCAAGGCATAATAGTTCTGCTAATCTCAATCAAGACAACTTTTTTGTAATTAAGGTCTTATGCATTCTGGAACAACTTGCTATTAGACAGTATTTTTTTACAAAAACATTCTAAACACCTCAGTAGCAACTTAGTGACAGCACTGTCCTCCTAGATTTATTTTGCCTGACAGTCAGTATCATCTTACTTCCAAAACTGTCTCTTCTTTGAGGACTTCAAGAGAAACCTACACCGCAAAACAGTAATCACAGAACACTGTACAACATGCAGCATAAATGACAGGTAATACTACAGGAAGACAAACATGTTATCCTCAGAAATTTGAACATTTTCTTGCAGGATTAATAAATTATTTTCTATTACTTTGCTACTGGTACTGTGATACTATTCTTCAGAAGCTAAAAATGACAAAGTTAATAAACAGAGAAACCTGCATTTATTTTTAAAATGAAGAGTTCTTCATTTTTAAACAAAGTTCTTTTGATTTTATCTTGGTTTTGTGCTATCTGATGCATTTCATGAAGCAACTGTTCCTCATGTTATGCTATCATGTGTGAATAGCAGTTTCCATTTGAAATAATGCAAGTAGAATCTGCATGGCTATGAAGGAAAGCTGGACAAATATGAAAACCTGGAGTTCAGCTGTCAAAAGCTAACCAAAACATGCCTTAAAAAAAATAAGAATTATAAATATCCTAAGCAAATCTCAGTACATTAGCAATACTGTACTCAGGAAGTAAGCAAAAAATTTATAAACCAATTGTAACACTGCTCTGAAAAACTCAGAATTTGTACCATTAACATCCCAATTCTATAGTCTGTTTTTGCTTCCTATTCAGTACAGGAGAGTGATACTTCTTTTGAACATGTCAAATCTTAATTCTAACAATGCCTGAATACTGAAAAGTACAGTGCTGATGAGGTACTACAGATAAGAACAAAACAACATTCTTTACCCCCAAAACTGTTATATAACAAGGTATGCTCCCTTCAGATCTTCATTAATATTTACCGAAGAGTGGGGTTACATGAGCATTCTTCCTCTGAAGAAATCGATTTTTTTATAAAAACTATTAATTGGACTCTCTTGTAGCAACACCATGTTTTTAGAAGAGAAAGCTGGATGCTAATGCTAATGGAATCAATTCCCAACTTGCATGTTTTTATGCAGGACCTGTAAGCATCACTACAGTAATCAGTAAAATAAACCCCAAAATATTCGTCTCAACTTCATAGGTTCCTATAAAACCCCATGATGTACAGCATTTAAAAGTGGGATTTTCAAAAGTAATTCACCAAAAACATGGAATACAAGTATACACATACATACTGATTTATGGATCACAGAGCATGATAAATTACCTGCTAGGGCCATGAGGTTCCCGCACTTGTGATTCAAAAGAATCGACTCACAGCCAGACTGTAAGCCAAAATACCTTTATCGACACAAGTGGGGTGTGCAGAACGTTTGCACCTTGCAAAATCCAACTCCACAGAAGTAAAATTTTGGCCAGCTTTTATAGTGAATTTCGTTAAGGACACTGTACATTCAGTGGTTAATTGCTACATATCAATCATTATACATCCTTCTAAGCTACACATACATCTTGTAAATTACCTAAGACACACATTTTTAGGGTTTAGACAAATGATTAAAAGACTACCTATCATTCGGTTATATATTTCTTTTCTAACTAGATGTTTGCTGATGTAAGTCTCTAGGGTATGTAGGTCTTTTAATTTATTTCTTACATCTGCAGGACTAGTCTTCTTCAAGGTTTTATCTAAAGCCCTGCATGGTTAAGTAAATTTGGTTTTTATGATTTTACTGCTGTTTGTTCAGAAATTCTTGTCTCCTGCTTATCTTTGACAGAAGACAGACAGAAAATATTCGTCTTTCTGCAGGATTAAGGCCAGTTCTTTACAAAAAAACCTTCTAAATCGCCCTAAAAATGTTACAATATAGCAAGACTCACTTCACTTAGATGCTCCCATCACCAGAGCCAGCCCGCCTAAGATGCATACCATGGCCATCAACTGAAGAGATTCAGGAGCTTAAGTCTAAACGACTTTCAATTCCATAGTAAAAAGAAGTAATGGGCAAGGAGAAATTTACATTCATGAACTCAGGACAGCTTTGCAGAGGCTTTCTCTATTTACCCAGTGCAATGCCACTCTAACACATCTGTCTGAAGTCACAGCACATGAAACAAACACAGTAAATCCACAGCCCACACACTGCTATGGGCTTTCTTACCTATTTAAGAACTAACAGTTATGAAGATAACTAGATAAAACAATATTACACAAAGCAGTTGGGGGCAAAAGTTTGGGGACTAACCCTTAGGAATATGTGTCATTCAGTTTTTCCACAGAGAAGCAAAATTAATACTGTCATTCCCCAAATCAGTGGCAACAATGAGAAAAGAAGTCCTGTGAATCAGGTTTAACCAAGCTATGAATGGCAGAATGGAAGAACTGGGCCACATCATGCTCGGGCTTTATTAAATGACAGTATAACTAAACCATAGCCAGAGTTTAAATTCTGGAAAGGGATACACATCAATGCAATTTTGTAGCACATCTTAGGAAACTGCAGCACATTTCTCATCCTACTTTGAAAAACAATTGCACATAAACCTGCTAAATATGACTGTAATAGAACCTGCATTCTGACTGATGACAAAAGTCAGAGCCATTCCCACACATCATCATTCCAAACTGGCACAGACCCAAACTTCCACCAAAGTAAGTACTGGCATTTGAAGTCATCCATGATACTGGAATGACTTGCTCATGACCAGCAGCTGGAAAATAATTACCTCCTCATACTTGCCTAGATTACAACAGCACTAAGTGTAGGGAGCGCAGCAGCATCATTAATTAACTCAGAGACATGAAAATCCCAATAATCTCTCCCTCAACTCCAGTAAAACTCTTAATCTGAGTAGAAGGAAGAATGTCAGTGTACAGTGCACTATGTAACAAACTGCGTTTCATGGATGAGAAGATAAGAAGAAATGTCAGAAGACAACTACAAACTCTACAACACATGAGTAACAAATTACTGCAAATAACATGTTACTGCCCATAATTTACACTGGCAGCCTCATTGAGGGCAGGACTTACATGCAGTTCTTGCAAGCTACATACCACAACTCCTGCCAAGAGGTGGGAGGGCACCAGGACGCTTCCAACAGCTCCCAGAGGAGCTCAGCTTGAGGGTTGTGCTCCTCACAGAATCAATTTGGTTGGAAAACACGTCTGAGATCAAGCCCAACCCATGGCCAAACAGCACCACGTCAACTAGACCATGGCACCTTAAACACCTCGAGGGATGGTGACTTCACCACCTCCCTGGGCAGCCTGTTCCAGTGTCTAAACACCCGTGCTGTGAGGAGATTCTTCCCCATGTCCGACCTGAACCTTTGCCGGAGCAGTTTGAGGTCATTTCCTCTCGCCCTGTCACTTGTTGTCTGGGAGAAGAGACCGGCCCCACCTAAACACACCCTCCTTTCAGGCACTTGCAGAGAGCGATGAGGTCTCTCTTGAGCCTTCTTTGCTCCAGGCCGAACACCCCCAGCTCCCTCAGCCACTGCTCCTCACAGGGCTGGTGCTCCACACCCTTCCCCAGCTCCTCACAGGACC
>JAWWTY010000088.1:49871876-49911103 GCA_035222235.1 Margarornis squamiger
GTCACTTCTTGGTGCCCTCTGGGACCTTGCCAAAAAAGAAGTTGTTGAATGTCCTCTGCTGTTAATTGTTTAATTCCCTTGGGGTGGCACTCAGTTCCCGGCCTTATGAATACATTGGCAGTGTGATGCGACTGTGCAACTAATCACTGCAGCTACAATGCTGAGATACTTCTAGTACAGATATGGATTTATAAGGACCAACATGCCATATGCTCAGCAAGACCTGACATGCCATGTCTGGTACAAGTCCGGTCCTCCACTCAGAAAACACTATTTCACACCCATGCATGAGCAAGAGCAGTCACCTTCACCTCAAGGCTCATCACATCATCTGACACCAGAAATTCAGCTCAACCAACACTGGTGAAAAGGGGACAACATCACTCCCTTATGTATCATGGAGACACTAGAAGGAAGCTGGCTATTGAGAAAGGGTTTTAATCAAATTGAGTTTTCAGTTGGAGAACCCCCTAAGGGGCTGTGCAATGGCACAAAAGCAGCCTCAGAAAGGGCCTGTAGGAACAGGTAGTGGTTACCCTCAGAAATCCCTTCCTGTACTCCTTTCAGGTCGCATCAGGCTGGCATAATACCACTAGGTACTTAGTTCAGCTATACAATTAGATGACAATAAAAGGTGCATATACCTTGCTCTGATCTCTGAGCTGTGCATGGTGGTGATAGGGAAATCTCATCGTTTATTTGACAAGATCCAACCTAGCAACATATTTCCATCCCATTTGTAATGTGCACTATCTGAACGAACTGTGTTACGAAAATCTTAAAAGGCAAGTCTGTGTGTAAGAATGTTGCCTGAATACTATATGGGCCACATGCTGATAACTGGATTTCATGCCCTTTCCATTATGTAAGAGAAATCTTCCTGCTCAGATTAACAGAATAAAGCCAAATCCTTGAATGTATTACATTATTTTATTAATTTATTCCAATTAAGATACTGGGAATTAGCGAACTAAATATCTGAAGGAGTAATGGGTCAGTCATAGAAGACAATATATGGTCTGACTGCAAAGTCTAATCTCCACTTAAGAAATACACTGGAGCACCGGTTACCTGAGCACCATATATTGAGTTTTTTTCTTTCACATTTCAGTCTCCACAGTTTGAAATAAAATGTCATTCAACTTTACATAATAAGTTCAAACAAAAATTATAATTGATGAGCCATAATGATTTAGAAGATTAACTAGGGAACAGTTCCTTTCTACGCATACCATGGTTAAAAAATATTACTATGTTAATTCATGCTATGTCATTAAATAAAATTATTTTCTAATTGTGACTCTTTCCTCTGTATGAAACTACTGAAATGCCACAAAAAGACAGTGGTATTAGGCCATATCCTTTGCTGTCTTTTCATACAAATTCTTCCTTGAAGTAGTGTGTAAGGTTAAGTCAGGAGAAGGCCCCATTTTTTTGGTCTTGATCTCTTAAATCCTTGCACAATGTACAACTGGAAGGTCAAAAGTGTTATTCTTGAGGCTAGTTTTGTGACAGAAGAGTCTGGATGGGGTAGCATGGTGTGTCTGACTGCCAGCTAAAAAGATGTGTCGTTTGTCCTGTCACTGTGCTGGCTGTCCTTGTGTCCTTCCAATGAAACTTGCTGTGGTTGTTTTCCAGAGCAAGAACAAGCAAATGCTGCATCTGGGCTGCAAGGATAGTTGAGTGAGACCTGCAATGTTCTACTTGGTGCAGAAGTGATTCTCAAAAGCCTGTTTTCTTACACTTTTTGTGGCTAAAAAGGGTAAAAAAGGCACACAAAAATTGTTAAGATGGGTGAGCAGTCATACTGGGACCCTTGGTCTAAAGAACAAAGTTGGTGTAAAAGCAACATGGATTTCAGGAGAATCAGCTTCCCTGACTAAACAGCGATCCTCAAAATTACACTACTCCTCCTCTCTCACCTTCATCTTACAATAGGACAGGCTGTGTTGACACCAACATTAAGCGAGTTTGTCTCTTATTTTTCAATACTGTATTCTTCAGTAGTGCACTGGTCTCCCCTCTGTCCTGGCTTGAGGAACATTTTAATAGGCTTTCAGTCCTTTCTGAACATTGCCTCTTCTTTTCTCCCAGACATTCTTCCAAAGAAGTCTCCCTTCAGAAATAAAGTTTAAGGAATAAAAAAATAATAAAAAAGGCTACTTACTGTGTTTGGTAACTCATATCTTCCATGTGACACAAACCAGAACACTTCATCCAACCATTTCTATAGCAAGCCTCCACACAAGCTGCAGCATGTCCTCATAAAGGCAGAGGTTCTCCATGTAGGGATTTCATGTGACAGAACTGGGCACTCATGTTGTCAAGCTAGTCCAGGACTTAATTCACCTCACTGTTTAAAATTATCTTGAAATTTTTCTGGCTGTAACATCCAATCAAAGGTTTGTATTTTTCTGTCTAATCTTTTCATTCCTAGTCAAGTCTGCAAAGTGAAAAACTAAGTGCTCTTATGTATTTTTCCGTACTTCTGACCTATTAATTTTCTTTCTTTCCTAGATATACTCTTGCTCTCCACCTCAGCATCTGGGCTCTCCTTCCTGACCTCTTTACTATACTAATGCTGTGAGTCTGTACACCTGTTTATACCTCCTCTTTTGTTCACAGCTTTGTGAGAGGGCAAGTTCTGTGGCATAGTTTCACCTTGCCTCACTACTCCTATTAAATAAGGAATCAGATGATGGTGTCTACCAGAGACCACGTGTAATATTGTGAGAGGATTGTACTTGAGGGAACCTACATAAATTAAAGCTGAAATTTCTGAGATGACTGAACTGTAGGCTTTGAGGACAGATGGTTTCAGCATTTTGTCATGCAGGATACAGCCAAAGAGGCAAAAAGCCTTATTACTTTTCACAGGCTTGAGCTGCTTCTATATTGCTGTCTGTCTTTCACCAGAAACACAGCCTCAGCCTGACTGAAAAAGTTAGGGAGCTAAAAAGACTTTGCTGGCCTGGGGCTGCACACAGATCCTGACTCTTATGAGGGAACAGGGAAAGAAACATCAGGCCTATTGCTTCTCTCCTACCTTTGAGGACCTTCAAAACTGATGGAGAAGGAGTGGTGCTCTTGGATAGATCAAAATTATGTGGTGCTGTGGCCCAGCAGCTTTGACCATGTTCAGCACCCTGGAAGGCTCCAGGGAAGCCTCCTGAGATGAGATAGGGCAAGGGTGGAGATGAGAGAGAGAGTAGGCAAGGCCTCACTCAGTCAAGAGCTTAAATAGGGAAGCCTTTGGTCTTTTGCTCTTCTCTGCTAGAGACGCATTAGACGTTTCCCATCAAGAACTACCAAAGGTCTAAATGCCAGTGGACCTCTGAAGAACAAAGCTCAGTAGCTTCCATCTTGAATGACCACACTTTTAAGGTGTTTTGGTATGGGGTGCCAAGCTTTAAGTCTACTTCCAGAAGTGCTAAGCACTGCCCAGCAAAGGAGGGTTATCCACAGCTGTCAGTGCTCACTGGCTCTGGAAAACACAACTCAAGGAGGTTTTCTAAACAGCCAAAAATCAGGAATAGCTTTTAAAATGTGCAGGCTTCCAAAGCAGACGAAGCAGCTCTTCCACTAACCAGCAGCTTGCCATACTGCCATTCAAGCTTTCTCCATTGGCAGCTTTTAGAATCAGACTTGATTGTTGAACACTTTTATCCATTGTCATTTCTGCAAAAGTGCTTCTTTGTGAATATGGGCCTGGAGCCACCACCTCCTTTTTTCTTGTGGTTGTAGTTATGCCCACATGGTACCTTAGCTGGATCAATTCTGGATACAAGTGAGAATTCAAGAGAAACAAAGGAAAAGAATGAGGTTGTTAAAGGAGAAGCAACTGTCCAAACATTCTCTCACCATTCAAGCAGTGTCACATACACCACCCTGACTTTTGTTGTGAGGACCTGAGTCCCTTCACAGTGGCAGCTCCAGGGAGCTGATGGGTGCCCCTTCCAATTCCTTGCGCAGACGCAGGTGCACTTCCTTCTCCTTAAGGGTTGACCCCAGATTTCCCTCTTTAGAATCTCTTCAGAGTCTCAGATTTATAAAAAGAATCTCAAGCATCAGGTTTATAACAATAAATACTGTAATAGAGTCATCTGGCAGCAGGTCAGCTCAAGCTGGGTGCCTCCAGAGAGGGACCCAGAAGAAAGAAATCCCTGGGCAATTAGACCCTCACGATTTTTGCACCTGCTCGTCATGCACTCTTCACATGCTTTTTAGTCCAATGGTGATATTTGGTCTGGGGTCTTCTAACGCCCTATTGGATTCTGTCTCTGCACACAGTCAGGTTGTTAACTGCTCTTATCAAGTTGCAGCTTCTGCTGATGGCTGATTGTCTTTTGGTTTGTGCTTGTTGCACACTAGACCACTCAGCAGATCATAGAAATTAAAGATGCCCTAGACTAGAATAAAAATCTCTTAGCAACAACTCAGACATCAGTGTGTTACTAATATTCATCCCAAACTAAAGGCAAAACACAGCACTGTACCAGCTACTAAGAAAATTAACTCTATTCTAGCATATCTGGGAGAAACTTCATAGCTTGCAGCCCAAGCCTTCAGCAAATCCAGCTGCTCATGCTGAGCAAGTAAATCCAAACAAACAGCAGACTAAATCACACAGTATTATAACTCTGACTCATGCTATTTAAAATTTACTTAAGATAAACAACAAATGTTTCTCAAAAGAGATAAATTCTTCTTTTTTCTTCATGCACTAGCCAAAGAGAAGCCAGGGTCCCCTGCCTGCACCTCCTAGATATCCATCCAGAATTTTTATGCATATCCACCCAGATATGCACCTGGTTATCCATCTTAGCATTATCTGAAGTTTATGGTGTTGCTTTTCTTTTATTTCAGTGGGGCTAGAACTTCACTCAAATTCTTCAGAGAGTCAAGGAAAACTGTGTATGTGTTTTTGGGGACAGACTTTTGCTTTTTTTATGCAAGGTATTAGAACTCCTAAGGGTCAGTGTGTGTTGTAGAGAAGACTGGTTCCCAGGCATGGTCCTTGTCAATGCCAAGACACCTAGGTCAGCTTTCAGACCACACCAGTGTGTTGCTGCCATTGATACCAACACTGCCACCACCTGCACTTCAGTCTCCATGGCAGCCTCGGGGTGAGATGTAAACTCAGGGTTTAGTGGATACCTTTATGCTTTCTCAGGTCTGGGTTAGGGACAACCTTTGTGATTAAAACAGCTGTGGAGCAAAAAGAAGTTACTAGATTTGTGATTTAAGGCCCATGTTGTGTCATACTCTCTGATACTAACTCAGGGTGCTGCTCTCTCCCCATAGCTGCAGGCAATAGTAAGTGTTTTCCCTGGATTCAGGCAGCCAAAAGGTACCAAGAGGTGAGTAAATACAAAATGATGAATACATAAAGCTTGTAGACAAACATACCCACCTTTGCAAGGCACCTCAGCTCCTCTTGTCATCTTCCAAGTTAGACAAAGAGCCTGTCAAAGCCAAACAGATGGGTACATTCAGCAAAACCCCCTCTGACCCTCTCTCTCCTCCCAAGAGGATTCACCTCCTCTCAGCTTTTATCATTAGCACTCTCTCAGCAGGCGGTGGGTCATTTCTAATTTGTGAATGCCCTTGGACCACAAGCTGGGATTTTTAATTTGTTTACCTTGCATATTAAACAGTACTTTCAAAGGTACTGTCAATAAATCCTCAGTGAATCGGGATCTTCATTCCAGACCTTGTTGTTACTTTAACTTTTTCAATTTGATTAGATGAGATTAAAAAAAATTCCTTGAGGGCAGTCTCAATCGCCAAACGCAGTACCATCATTGAAATCCCCAGAGGGCTGAGAACAAACCTCTCAGGCTTTGTGACGTGAGGGAAGAGCATGGTTTTGCAAAGGAGAAGTAAAACCAAGCTGCTACTTCAGATCCAGAAGTGGGGACTCGGTTATAGGGTTGTAACAGTGAAAAGTGTCTCCTGGGAGAAGCTTGTGCACAGCTTCTGCCCACCAGGAGGGATGGAAAAAGCTGTGTCACCTTGCCTAGGGTACCCTCAGGAGTACCTAGACCTGTGCTATCAATCCCCTAAGTGCCACACACGAGGAACCACCAGGGAAATCACAAATAGTTCATCAGTTTAGTCTTCCCTCAGGGCTCCATGACATGAAGACAAGTACAGCACTTGATGCAGCTGTTTCTCCAACAGGTTTACATCTTCATGAAATCTTGTTTGTGTGCCTGTCCCTCTTATTTCTTCTTCAGGAGAAAGGAGGAGCTTTTATTTACTTCTCAGATTTTCAAGTCACAAAATAGTTTTACTAAGCTTATAGGGCAAAAAGGGAAATATTTGCATATGTTTGAACACAAATGCATGATAGTAGATCAGTAGTGCTCACACTCTCCCCTACTCTAGCTGATAGGTGGTGTTGCAGGGCTATTGAACTGTGGCACAAGTGTCACACACAGAGCTACATGGAACTAAGTAGTTTCACAGGGTTTGTACTAACCTTGCTCCCACTTTTAACTTCTGGGAGGTTTGCTCACACATATAGACCGGGTCTCAGTTTTAGGACATCTAAAAAGTTGAAGCAAAATTTAGCTACTAAGTCATCTGTGCTCAACTTTTCATGGAAACTGTGTCAAAGCCATCAAACATTTATTAACATGTAATCACATGGTCATTTGAAAGAGGCATAGTCAAAACTGACGAGGATTTGCTCCTTTTTAGTCTAAAATTAATTCAAAATTGTGGCCAGTTTTTCAAGGGTGGGGAAAGTAGTGCAAATATGTAGGAACCTAAGAGATCACCATTCAGCACACGTGAGTTAAAGATAGATTGGCTTCCTGGTCCTTCTTCTCTGGTATATCTTAGTAAATTTCACTGGCTATTTCACAGGAAGCTGCAACAGGGAAAATTTAAAAAAAAAAAAAAAAAAGGAAAAAAAAAATAGAAGCAAACCAAAAACTGCCTTGCATCCCATTATAACTTGACCTTCTCCAGGGTAAGGGGTAAGCTGCCTTTCAAATAAATATGTTTAGAGCTTACCTTACATCCTCAAACATAGAGTATATTCTGGATCACAACATGGGGAAGCAAAAGTGTATTGTCAAACTAAACATCAACTTGAGCAAACACTATCAGCTCAAGGATATCTCAAAATCTCAAAAGACCATTTACATTTTCAAGGAAAGGTAAGGCCCGCAGTGGCTGCTGTCACACAGGCAGCAATAGGCTATGTGAGTACCCCCTGTGCTTCCCCTCTGCTTGATCAGGAGCAACTGCTGCAGTGGTCACAGCTCCCTCCTCTACCTACCCTTGCCTCTGGTACTTGCATCTTCCAGGTAGGGCTGCTCCACCATGGAGAAGAGTTCTTTACATCGAGCAGACTGTCCAGTGTGAGTAGCAGGAGTGTGGAAGAAAAACAAAATGAAAAAGAAGCAAGAGAGGCAGTGGGTAGGTAACGCTGGCCTGAGACCACAAAGGGCCACTTCCGTTTGCAGAACGTCTCAGCACTTTTCCTCCTATCTGGATCTTCTCTCCAACACTCCTCACCGGTATTTTCTTTCCTGTGTTCAGTGCCATGAGTCTGGGCACAGGGCTCATGTCCTGCTGACAGCCTTTGTGCACATGCTCTTCCATGATGTATGACACCACTTCCCTGTGGAAAGTCAACCAGTGTGAACAACCCTCTACGTCTCACACAGCAGCACAAGCAATGCTGTGGGGCCTCTGTGAGCTGGGGCATGGAGCCACAGTGGTGATGGGAGCAGCATTGCAAGGCCCCTGCATAGGACCCTCCTGCAAAGTGGTGCACTGGAGCGGAGAGGCTGTGGCCACACCAACAGGGACAGCCAGCTTGATAGACTGAGCACCTTGAAAAGGACAGTTAGAGGCCAGAAGAACCCCTTAGACAATGAATTATCTAAATCAGGCACTAAGATGTAGAACTGATTGAAAAGCTTGTTCAAATTGCTTTCACTGTGATTCATAAACTCTTCATGTAAATTCATATGTTAGGATGAGCAAAAAATTAGAAAGCTGGAATAAGATTGCTTTAATTTAAGTAAGAGACATGGTTGTGAATATTAGGGCTTTACACTGTTAGCAGTAACCCATCAGATGTTAACAAAATCTGATATGCAATAGTTTTACATATCCCCTTGTGGGAGAAAGATCAACTTGCAAACCGCTTTATAAATCAGCCACACTGTTAGAGTTAGGCTACTGTATCTAAATGGCTTTTAGATATGCTTCCTGTTTTCAGCTACCATATTTACAAATGAAAGCTTTTTCAAACCATGTCTTTTAATATAATTTGCATATTTAGTAATACATTGATTAACATTAAACACGGATTATTGCAATTTATTTCAGAAACAGATGGGATGCATTAAGTGAAAAGCCAGAGCATTTAAACAGAGCACACTCCCAGGCTGACTCCTGATGATTGATGAATACAAAAACTTTATTAACTATCCAGAACAAGAAAAAGGAAAGAGGAAAGGACACTACACGCTGGCTCCTTTTCAAGCACTTCCCTCACTTGAGAGTATACAAAACTGCCATTAAGGGGAATTCAAATATAATAATGCCATTCACATATGTGGATGGCTTTACGGACAGGTCTGGCACAAGGAAGAAAAGGTCTTTACCCTGGGTCTCAGCTGGAAGGAGCCGGGGGCCGCTCCCCCGGCTCGGGTCCGTCCCCGGTGCCAGTAGGTGGCAGCCGCCCACAACGCACATTTCCCAGGCTCGGTTTGGGCTCTTATTCCGCGATCGCGGGAAACTTCTCGGGCTGGGGGAAAGTTCTGTCGGGTTCCCCTCTCTTCGCAACGGCCTCCCAGCACTCGGCTTTCAAATACCCTGCCTTCATCTGGCACCAGATAGTAGGGACACTCTACAATATGTTGTGGCGCTCCTGTGCGTGGTTTTCACACTACTCCTGTTTACAAATAGTCTCCTCAAAGAGAAACCTTCATTTCCCAAAACCAAGTTGACAAGTCTTTTATCTTTATTTAGGAAAGTACATTGAAATAGTCCATAAAGGAATAGACAGTGTCATGAAAGGTAGGTCCATTGCTGGTTTTTAAACATGACAGTTCAACATATGGAAGCATGGTACAGGAAGGATTACTTCTCTATGTGTCCTGCTTCTTACACTCTTTTAAGAAAATGTATCCACTGCTGGGCACTGATTAACCTATAGCCTGACCCAGTGCATTGGTTTGTATCTTATTTAAATTAGCTTTCTATATAATTAATGATGCAGCCAATTAGTCTGACAGAGCCTGGAATACCATAGCTAAAACAATCTTTGACACTTCAATAGATCTCTTCAAATAGATTACATAAATGTTATTTCTATACTACCCATTCAGAGCCTTTCATTTTGTTTTACATTTCTAACAAGAATGGTCCTTCCCAAAGCAGGAGGAGGAGGACTCGAAAGGGAAGCAGTTTTACCTTCCCTCTTCTGGTAATTTTTTTCTCCAAGGGGCCCTTGTTTTCCTCTCGTGTAGTTGCACATGAGCTTTGCACTTTAGGATAGAACAGAAAGGGAAATCATCCTGTCCTCCCACAGGCCCCATATGTCCCCCACGCACACAGATACACAGGCAGCATATTTGTATTTTTTTCTTTCTAGCTGCAGAACATAAGTTACTGCAGAGCTGGGGAAATAAAGACTATCCATCAGAGCACATACTTTGTTCCGAGAGAATAGGAAAGGCTCCTCTCAAGCAAGGCCTGAGAAAAGAGACTTGGAAAAGGGAAGGCAATCTTATCTGGAGTTCTCCTGGGGAGACTGCTTTGAATTTTGTTCAAAGAGAAGGGGCAAAATTAGTGTACTTGTGCTGGGATTTAACTCACAAATCCCCAGATTTCCCCAAGTTCTCCGTGAACCCAGGGGAAATTAACAGAAGGCCAGAACACCCCTAACAGAAACCCGTGTGCTCAGGTCCACTGTGGGTCAACCCACCGCCTCTGTGGTCAGGTGTCCACAGCACAAGAAGAGAGTCCAAACTCCAGGAAATCAGCCAGTGGTGGCCACAGGAAATATTTCTTTTTATCCTCTGCTGCTGTTCCTCCTTCTCTGTCCTCTGATTCTGAGGACTCCTCTAAAACGAAATGGTTTTCAACATCACTTTCTGTGGAGGAAAAATGGAGTGCTGTGTATGACACAGGCTGCTCCTGCACAGCCCCCAGTGAGAAGGTCAGCTTGTCCATGTCTGTAGCAGTGTGGGCATTCATATGTAGCACAGTTGGACATGCAGCCTGACTAGAGAAGGCACATGGTTTGGCCAGTTCATATCCTGCTGTTCAATCTCTTTTCATCTCCTTTCAACTCAGACAGCAGACTATACATTGACTGCCTTATTTAAACCTCTTAATCTCTGATCCCTCTGTTTTCTACTCATATATCTTTGTGTGGCTATTACAGCATGCAACTCTGGACATTGCTTTGGGTTACAATTTTAGGAAAGATGCTGTGAACAACTGCATCTTCCCTTAAATCTCTTTCAGATTAATTGACTGCTTAAGGATACTTCAGTAAGTTTCTTAGCATTCAGTTGAGAAAATTATCCTGAATAGAGAGCACTTATTTAAGGGGGGAAATAATAAGATAATTGATTCACGAGCTTTTTAAAATATACAAGCTCTCCCAGCTCTGGGAAAGAAATTCTTTGTTAACATTTTGGGTTGCTGTGGCACAGAGCCAATGTTTCAATTACACTACAAAAAGCACCCAAAAATTATAAACACTTCTTTTCCATGTCTTCAAACTTTTATTAAATACCCAAAAGTATTTAAAAGGTCAGTTACCCATTTTGTTGCTATCAGGAGATTACTCTAACATGATGTGTTTGTCTCCTATTGTGAGTAGAGAAAATCCCCCTGTATCCAGTGTGTTTTGTTTGGATTGAGATGGCATGCAGCTGATGGCTGTGACCTTCATGGTGGCTTAGATCCCTGGCTGGCACTGATTTTTGATTTAGTGCCGATCTGCTGCGCTTGTCACAGGCTGCAAGGTGCTTTCCATGCACTAATGGAACAGCTCAAGGGCAGAGGGGCCCTGTAAATGTCTATCTTTCACCAACACTGTGCTAAATAGAGAGCTGAGTTTTCTACATGTGGATGACAGAACCTGAGATTATATACAGGAGTGAACAGGGAGTTCTTTCACCTGGGCTGATGTTTAGCAGTAAATAATTGTCACCATAAAATGAGCAGTTTTTATTATTCCAAGTAGTAATGAATGCAAGTGTACAGTGTTAAACAGGATACTTAATATTGCCTATATATCTACATCTGACAACAGGCACTAGCTGTATACAGACCATGTGCCCCATAAGCAGTTATTTCCTTTGAATCCTAGAGGATTCAAGTTCAGTTTGACTCTGTCAAATGACTCTGCATTAATAAGTCATTAATAAATCCTGTTCCTTAATGACATATTCAGCTGAAAATGAATTCACCCTCAGCTCTCCCTCTCAGGAAACCAGCACACTGAATTGCAGATGGCAAGGATTCCAGGTTAACTCTTTGCTTATTCACAAAAGTTAGGAATGGATGAAGGGCCAAACCAATGTTATCTATATAGGAAAAATCCCATACTAGGGTTGATGGTAGTTTCCTTGACTCTAAGTGCAGAGAGAGTCCATTAGGTTTGCCTGAACAGTGTAGCAAGTAATGCAATACATTTTAGTGTCATATTAATCTTATACTTCATTTTTTAACAAAACAGGTCTTAACAGGAGAAACATATTCCTTGCACTCAGGACATCATATGGAGTTCATTTGTAATATTTACATATTAGATACAAGCTGGAATATTCAGATAACATAAACAAATGGGATTGTAAATACATGCTCTCTTAAATATAACAAACTAAATCATATCATCAGCTTCTGCAAAGAAATCCTGAGTGAAATCAAAATCAAGAAGAGCTCTGCATGGACTTGAAGTGGAATGAAGAGTTCTGCTTATAAGCCAGAACTGCCTCTCTCTCTCTCTCTGTTGATTGTCTCTCTCCTTGTTATTGGGAAATTATCTAGTTTTTAACTACTTAACTGCTTTTTTAAGTTGTTGGTTTCATCAGTAAAGTTGTCATCACTAATTTCTAATTTCTATAGGCTACGCAAAACTGCATTTTGCTGCCTGTTGCCCCATGGAGAAGCATGGGGTATTTATAACCCAGGAGCACTTCGGCCACAGAGTGATGCTCAGGACCAGCTTTTCTGACTTCGGTCCATGTCCTGGGTGAAGCTAGATTAAACCACTTTTCCAGCCAAAGAGACACAAACAAGCCATAGCAAAAGAAAATTACTCAAGTCCTTTTTCAACCCTGTTTTCCTGCAAAAAACAAACAAACAAACAAACCTATGAAACTGAATTAAGGTAGTATGAGTATATTAATTATTAAATAAATGAAGGCATTTTTGTGGAGAGTAACATCCACTATAGAATTTTGTAATACAGGGCTTTAGTGTAATTTTTGCTGAGCTCTTTTGTTTCCAGCAATATTGAGTACATTGTGAATTTTGTCTATAGGGAACGACCTGTTCGAGAGGACCCATTGTCCTCTCATTTGGATCATGAATGTATTTTCACTGTCAATATTTTTGACAGTCAGAGGCCAATCAGGGTCAGGCTCTAGGCTACAGAGCCTCAGTTTCCTCATCTGTGACAGAGAAGTGCTTTTCCTGAGGGTGTTGTTGATCTAATTAATTGCCATTATCAGACTACAACAAGAGTCTTACTTGGACAAGAGAGTGAGAGTGCTATCAGTCCCACCTGGGGCTGAGCTCTCTACTGGGCTTCAGCCTGAGCCTTGGCTCAGAGGAAGACAATTTGGAGAGAGGAGGGTGGCACAGTGCAATTTCAGGCTGTGGAGAACCGGGCTTTCCCTGCAGCACCTGCTGCTGCCTGGGGTTCATTCAAGCACTGTGGTGGTTTGGAAGACCTTGAAGAGGGACACCTGGAGCTGTCAAATCATTCACTGCCCAAAGCTGCCAGACTGGCACCTTGCCTACATCCAGATTGCAGCTGGGCACACAGCTCCCTCCACCACCCGAAAGGGAGAGAGTGTCTGGCAGCCCCATACACTGAATTCCTCCTCTCTGCTTGAACTCAGACACCACAAGAAGTTCAACAGCTCACAGTCTTGTCTGCCATAAGTAGAGGGCTTAGTGTTTTTAGGTACTGTGTTGTGTCAGAGCTTGGACCCACTTTCCAGAATGCTTCAGGCTGAAGACACAAGGACCACCTCCCCTGCCCTTGCACCTTGTCATGAGGATCGACTGACTCATGGTCTCAAGACCCCCAGATACCTGAAGTTCAGGCCAGATCTGCTTAAATGGTACTGGGAGAAGGCTGGTCCTGGTAGTAGAACTGGGATCTTGGAAATAGCTACTGTGAGAAAGGCTTAGACATCAGTAGTTGTGATGGTTTAGTTTTCTTGGGTTTGGTTTAGGCTTTCCCTGGTAATGGGGTTACAACCAAGGAAGTATTCCACACCATTCCTTTATGTAATCAGGTGTATATAAGATGAGGAGGAAGGTTTCCTCCTTCTCTCTTCCTTTCGAGTGTTTGAAGGACACCAGGTCTCAGTGTATTGGCTTCGCTCTTATCTGTATGAGCTGAGCCCTGTCTGAGGAACTGTTGTCCCAGCTGCGCAGAGGTGAAGGAACTGCTTCAATTGAGGGAAGTTTGGTGAGAATTTATTGGTTTAGTTACTTTATTGAGTTTTTCCATGAGTTTACAAGTGAGTATATCTGTTTTGTTTTGGTTTTACCCATTTTTGTCTGTCTTCCCTTTCCCTTTTCCCCCTTTTCCCTTTTGGGGTGGTTTGGAATTCTTGTTCTGTATATTCATAGTGTTTAATTGTATATAACTGTAATATATGTGAATATATATATATATTCTATATATGTATATATATACTTTTACTACAACTTTCTTTTGGTACCTTTTTTTTTTTTTCAGGATGGGGGAATCTGTGTGGTCAACAGCTGGGTTTGGCAGGAGCCAATCCAAACCTCCACAGTAGTCAAGGCCTGCCACCAACTGACCAGCTGGTGGGAAACTGCAGGCAGGCATGTTTATTGACGGTCATACTTAAAAGGCAATTTACCTTTTGCTTTGCTGTGCACATGATGGCCTTACACAGATTAGCATCCCTGGCTACTCTTATACATTCCACAACATGGAACTAAGTTAGAAGGGACCCATACAGTGACCCAATCCATCTCTTAATTTCTTCTTATGATATAAGAAGATAACAGATCTAGGGAGTCAATATTATTTGCCCCTGCCACAATAAAACTGTCATTGGAAATTCAAGACCTGTACATGGACAGCATGTGAGAGCATGGAATTACCAAACATATATGGAACTTTTTGAGAACACTTCATCTTCACATTAACTTTTCCCCTGTAAAGCTGCCAAGGTCAGTGAGACCTTGGTTCATGTGTTGCTTAAGTGCCAGTTGTTTCAGGCAGAGCTGCTGTGGGACAAGACTGTTGAAACATTCCTACCTCCCAAGTGTGGAAATCTGGAGAATATGTCAGATATGTCAGAGCCTTTACCAGCCCTCCTTATTCCCTACTGTCATTTTGGTGTTCTAATGCAGCATATTTCCAAGTGTTCCTCTGCATATACCTGCCTTCTGAGGTAAGGAAACAGGGCACTAGCTAAAATTTGTTTATCAAACCTTACTGAAAGTGTTCAACATGTTCTTTCTTGTTCAACTGAACACTGATACATGCAGTATATACTGCATGTGAACTATAAATCACTGTGGCTGATCCACTCTGCAGAAGTGTTGATAGATGGATAATGCAGTCATCTCATCCTCTGAAAGACCTTTTTTTTCCTTCTTAATCTTTTTGCCATTGGCTTCTTTAGATTTTTAGCTGAGGCTCACATCCATAAGACCAAATTCTGAGGGAGTGTCTGGGTCCACAGCCTGATCTGGCTTTTTGTGTGCACAAGGCTGAACACTCAGTTGCTGAAATGGATGGGGAGTCCCAAAGAGAAGGATATTAAAACCTAATTTTCAGATTTAATTTTAGAAAAAACTGCTTCAGTGTTATGTGGTACAGAGATATCTCATTAGCTCTTACCAGATCTCTGCCTTTGGAGGGCTCTTTCACTGTGCTAATGGCACTTTGACATTTTGTGGATTACTCTTTCAGGTTCCATAATCAATTTAACATTAACATTCATGTAAACTATTAATGAAATAATATTAAAAAAGAAAAATGTTCCTACAATACTGCAACATTTTAATGCCTCATTAAAATCATTAGTAATGCTAATATTAAAGAACTTACTTCATCTTTCAGAGAACCCCAAAATAAATCATAATCAAATGTTTGCTAACGTACAGCCAGAGAAATAATTTATACATTGCTGGCATATAGGCATCACGTACGCTAAGGATGACACTGTAAGGTCACATTATTAAGCACTTGCAACTAGTTCTGGCTTTGGAAACTCATTGTACACAGTATTATTTTATAATTATCATTAAACATACTGAATAGTGTTTGTGGGTTTTATTTATGAGAAAAAAATATATAGTGTGCCTCTCAGCCAGCCAGTGCTTTCATGGAATTCAAGTTGCAAACAATGACATGCTTCACTGACCTCAATGACTTACAAAAGCTATTTATATTCACTACTCTCATTTACACTATCTTTAAAAATGAGTAAGAGACATATATTAATAGCAAGAAACTGGGAGAATGATTGCATCACTACCCCTCTCCAGACTTACTGCAACACTTCCTTCTCCAAGAGTTGAACTGGCATGGGAATGTAAATATCATAGATGATATTTATATAAATTTTTACTGCATGAGTAAAGAGAGCTCTGTGGTCCCGCTCTGATGACCAGTTTTTGCATCCTGAAAATCTGTAGCCACAGGAGTAGCCTTTACTCAGTGAATTGTAAGGGTGAATCCCAGAGCAGAGTCATGACTTGAGGCACGCCAAAGCTTTAGCCATGTAAGAGGTACTTCCTTAGCAATAGGATGGGAAGAAAGCTGGCTTCAGGTGGGTTCAACACTGCTTCACACCAGCATGCTCTGGGCAATGGTCTAGAGGAGCAACAAGGCAGGTGCTAATGCTCAGCTGGAAAGCTTTCCCAAATGGGTCTATCATTTGGTTTAAACCAATGTGAACATCCACTTACACCAACTAGCCACCCACTCCCAGATCAGCAGTCCTGTGATATACAGTGGCAAACAGGCTGGTAACTGACCATCCAAACCCACACCAGGGAATCAGAGAGAGAAACCCTGCAGCCCTCCCATGAGAGCCCCACACTGACAACCAGTTCAGCAGCGCGGGTACCAGGATCCAGCCTCTCTCTGTGGACATAAGCTGCCTCTTGCCCCACTGTCAATCCCTCCAGCAGGGGTTGGGCAGGCTGGATTGCTCTGGTGGTGAGCACACCTTTTTCTGCCATGAGCCAAGGTCATTGTGTTAGGTTGAGAACAAGCTGAGTCCTGCCACACTCAAACAAGGAGTTAAGTTGGATGTTCTTTCCTCTAAGCCACAGCATTCCATCCATCCCTCATTCTGCAGCAAAACATACACTATTTTTAAAAATCACCTCCTCACTGCTGGGTTTTGTTCATGCTGTAATAGATATTTTGGACCAGATCCACTGGATTAAAGACAAGGTTTGGTCTTAACTTCCAAAAAGAGGGCACCAGACTTTTCATGGACAGTATCACCATCCACTCACTGAACATCACCCTTCTTTACAGCAAAGGCAGCTTGTACATCCTCCCATTATTTTCAGCACTGCCTGGCCCAAGTCCTCATTGCCAAACAGTTTTTGCTTTGCAAAACCTCCTTGAGGAAGCTCTGCAAATTAATCCATTGACACAGCCTTATGAATTCAAAATCAGAGAGCTTATTCTGGCATGGTTTATGTTTTCTGTTTTAATTTGTCATTTGGTTTAGATGAAAGGTTAATTGCATTTTCTCTTAATATATTTAATATATTGTATAACAAGCAAGCTCTAGAAATGATAAAGTCATTTGTAAAAAAACTCAGCTACATCATCTTTAGCCATTCATGTTCCCTTCAGAGAGAAAATTAATTGTTCCAATCTAGTAAGCTACAAAAGAAATACAGCCGATAAAGGGTGAAATATGAACATCAATGGTAAGTTTCAAATTTACCCTATTTATTTTGAATGTAAGATCTCATGACCCACTAAAATTCAGTTCACAGTGTTTTATGAAAAATAATGGCTGAAATTGAATGTCTTAATTTACATTTAATGCAATTAAGAATGGTTTAAATTATGACTGATGAACAGCACACACAGATGTCAGTCAGTTTCATCAGAATAAATTGAAGTCAGTGTCAATGAATGCTCCACTGATAAATCCCACTTTACATAAAATTAATAAAAATAAGGAAATATAATCCTTAGCTAATTGCAAAATGTTCTGGAATTCCCCTGAATTTTGGAGGTGGGGGGAGTGTAAGTAGAGAAAGCCACAAAGCAGCTTATGGAGAGTGATTTATTTTCAAAGGTGTCCTGTGTGAAATTGTGTAATGGTCCAAAAGTTTACTACAAAGGGTGTTTCTGTGCAGAAATACCTTGCTTTACTGAAATGAGTCATGGCAGAGTGAGGAAGATGCCTGTAACATGCAGCTGTGCATGATCACAGAAGAGTTGTTCTGCTTGCAGTTTCCTGGGGAGATGTGCTGTGATTCCACACAGGGTACAAAACCTGAATTGTCATTTCCCTGCTTTTGCAACTTAATGCAGCTTACTGGGGACCTGGCTTAACTTTGCCAAAGCTGGTAACAGCAAGAATTAGCCCAGAGTTTTCAATTTCATGCAATAAACACAGTGCAAATATCATTTAGTGTTCTCACATGTAAACAGCATCAACCTTTCCATATGGGCATCATCTTTCAGCTCTTTCTTTGCACAGTCTGGCACAGCAGCGTCACAGCTCATTGTGGGTCCTCTTAAATACTTTCACAGTATGGAAGATAATTTTAATGAAATTAATACAATTCCAATGAATTTATAGAATGATCTTGAGATAAAGCAATCACCAAACATTTGCTATATGTTTTTCATGCCAACACATGAGGGCAGCTTTCATTCTGCATTCTGCATAGAGGAAATATTGTTGCTTTCTATATAAGTATTAAATATATGAACCATTTTTCAGTCCATCTTCTGGGAACAAACATCAAAAGTAGGGAATACTGTAAGCATTTGACTTACAAAGTAGTCATGGAGCAGTCCTGCAGTACTAGTACAGGAGAAAAGAGAAGATCCAACAAATATTGAAGTCAGGAGGCTTTTGTTTCTGTAAGGACCACAGAGGTTGATTTTAACAAATCTAAATTCTCAGGGTAAACAAAAAATCTTTCTATGGAAGACCAGGACAATGCAGGAAACCACTGAGTTTCTTCATCACCAGTGCCTACATATGCTTGTGGTGATCACAGCTCTGCAGGACTGGGTTATATGACAAATGCGAGCTGTTCCCTGTGATTTCAAAGTTATTCATAAACACTTTTCTGGGTGGAAGTTGTGGGTTACCAACCATTTTTTTGTGTATACATAGAGACAAACACCTCTGAGACAGTCCCATTTTCAGATCAAACTATTTTTAGCCAAGATGCAGTATTTCTTCTGTGTGAGGGGAAAATCATAATCTTTTAAGACCAAAGCACCACATCTTCTGAAATGTGGGAAAAGACAATTCATGATGCTAGTGTAACAATAACACTTTGCAGTTAGAAACTTTTATTTTCATGGAGCAATTTTAGAGCAGGCAGCAACAGCCCTAGTTTACATTAGCACTTGAATGTATACATGGTATATATTTTGCATAGGTAGGAAATTAGCTCTTTTAGGATATGCCCATTCCCCCTTGTATGTCTGTTCTGTGATATCAGATTAATCAGGATGCCTTAATTGTGTATTCTCTGTGGGTGCGGGTGTTCACTGTCTGTATGTTAAAGAGTTGAGTGTCCTACCTGTCCTTATACAATATGGCCACTGGGCCAATCTGTGCCCCAGGTAGGTCAAATGAAAAACATATTAACCTAAGGGAACTGGAATGATTTATGCAGCTCCTTTCTAGTACCCAAAAGCAAAGGGGCACAAGTTCAGGCCACTGTAGCATCCTTCAGTGCTGCTCACACTTTCTATTCATGTGAAATGTTTGCCTGCCCTGCCAACCTCAAAGTGCCGGGCTTTCATTTCCATAGCCCTGTGCAAAACCAGCCACTGACCCAAAAGCCTTGTAAAGCACCTGTCACCAAGAGATGCTGAACACTGCCTCTCCCTGTTCAAGCTCATGGGAGCTGTGTGTGCTTTACTGAAGTCTCTCACTTCGCATGTGGACTGTACAGTCTCAAACACAGCTCATTTAATTCTTTCCAGAGACTACAAAGACACCAGTCTATGTGCTTAGCTAGGGCCAGATTCTCAAAATGGAGATTCCCAAGACTGCAAATCAAAAAATGAGGTATGTTCAAAAACGCGCTTAGAATTGCATGCAGTATTAGTACGATGTGTCTTTGCTATGCCCTTATTATCTTGTAGATATATAGTGTAATTTATGCTAATAGACTGACTCCCAAATTTACCCTTGCTGCGTTAGTTACTTTTCTAGAAAGTACAAATGGCACATTGTTAGCAAAGAACCAGAAAAAAAATAGAAACAGAGGACAGGGGAGCAACCCCTGATTACCCAGCCCAGCCTCCAGTGCACAGAAAAGTGCCTTATATTTTATTCTCCTTATATTTTCTAATGCTTTTCCAATTTAGTTTTAAATGCATAGGGTTTCATGTGATGGAGCTTCTCTGCTTCCCAAGAGAAATTGCTCCAGAGCTGTATTATACATTTTGATGTCAGGAAGCTTTTCCTGATTCTTAACCTAAATTTTTTGTTTGTTAACTTCATCCTATTACTCCTACTTATACCTCTTTTGTCAGCCTAAATAACTTTCCCACCCTCATTTGATAGCTGTACCCTTCAAATATTTGCAGCATGCCATCCTCTCCTCCCATTGTGTAGTCAAGCTACAACTATTTTGGACTTTTAACCCTTTTTCAGTCAGTCTTTCCATTCCTTTACTCACATTTGTTGTTCTTCTCCACACATTTTGCTCTTTCGTTCAGACCAGAAAGCAGATGATGTTCCATGTGCATGTTTTTCTCCAAAATAAATGCTGTGCTTTTGCTTACTTGCCTTCTGTGTCCACAAATTTTCCCCCACATGCTAAATAAATAGAAGGGAGCACAAATGAAGGAGGCAGGATTTGCATAGGCATATAGGCTACATTGGCGTGACACAGAATGCTGTTAAAACTGGTTTAAGGGGGTTTTCTATGTACATTTTTTTTCCATTTGACTTTAAAAGATCATCACTCAATGTTATTTCTTAAACTGAAGAATCTAAGGCAAATGCTTTGACTTGATTTTAAAGACATTGAATTTTTTCTGCTGGTATAAATAGTATGGACACAGTAAAAGTACTTGAGAGAGCCTAATGAACCATTTCTTACACCCCATTACCTTTAGTCTGATATGACTGAGAGTACGGGCACTAATTATCCTCTCTTTCACAGGCATCGACATAGATCTACAGTAGGTCTTAAAACACAATATTCCATACAACTCTTAGCAGTTCCTCATATAATACATTTCTGTATTTTTTTCTAATCGAAATTTAAATTAGAGGCATGCCACTTTTCATCTACCTGCCATTTATATATGTTTTATGAACAATTCTTTAAGATTATTTCCTACAAAAAAAAGGTGCAGGTAGCACACGGCCAGTCACAGGGCGAGTCCTAAAAATTAAAGGATTTTTCTTGGAAAGGAGTGAGGCACCCATACTGCTCTAATGATGGAGAAGCTCTGCACAGTGGAGACTCGCACAGGAAGGCTGCCAGCTGGGGGAATCAAGGGAGTGTGAGATGAGAACAAGATCAGAGCTCATTTCCCCTGGGTCCCTCGGAGAATGGAAAATTGCTTTTACTAGTTTAGCTCTCCTCTTCTGTACAAGAAAAGAGCAAGGAGCAAGGCTGATCTAGGGGGACAGGAAATTATGCATTGCTCTGCACTGCTTTGCATTTTGCAGATAGCCTTGCCAAGGTAATGCAGGTGCACCACGAGAGGCGTGTGCCCTGTCTTTGCTAGTGGCCATGCTTATGCAAATTATTTGTTGTCCTGTTGGATTTCCCAGGCTCAGGTTATGTGAAGAAGCTTGTCAGCATGCTCCAAATTCTAGCCCACCTGATCCACCTGGAATGCAAAGGGTAAGGTACCGACACCTCACTGCCCTGGTATAAATGCTGCTCCCAACTGGAGGGCTGATTTGCACAACTGTAACTGAGCTTGAACCTTTATCTCACGTCAGATGGAAGATGAAGTTTTCTGCTGGTTAACGAGGAAACACTTGGAAACATATGAGCTGCATATTGGGATGCAGATGGTTCTATAAGACAGTACATACATTTATAAAGGAGACATGTAAGGTCATTGGGAACCATCTGCTTTAAATATTTAAATGTCCTTACACTAAACGTATGAGTAGTTTTGCCCTGGACTTGTAATATTAGCCATCTACCAATTTTTTATAATAACGGTGAAACAAAAGAAAAATGGGAAGGTGGGAGACAAGGTACGGCAACCAATTTACAACATCTGGGCCCTACACAGCTAGCTCAGCAGCAACGTAACATGTCCAAGAGCAGTCTGCGCTCTTTGCAGTGGCTCACCCCCCGGCAGAGTGCATCTTTTGGGGGTGCTCTAGAGTCTTGGACACCACAGTGCTCTGGCCTGGGAGGAGGGAAGGCGCAAGGCAATCTAACTATCAGGAAATTTCCATCATTCTTCTCCTCATTGGACAGTATGTTTCCATAGCAGGTAGTTTTGTCCAAACTGCAAGATTTCCAAAGCTCTTTTCCTTGCGCTAGTCCATAGCCTAACTGAGCATTGGGAAGCTATGACTCTAGAAACTCCTGCCTCTGCTGACTGTGCACTGATTTCCTCAAGTAGACAGGTTCCCACTTTCTTTTGGTTACTCCCAGTAAAAAACTTAAATAAACCCGCTGTCTCCCCCTCTCTGCACTGTACTCCTCACTTGGCAAGCAATCCTGCAGGCAATCACACAGGCACTCAGAGAAAACCACCACTCTTCACTGCCCTGGGTCCAAGCTATGAAGACCCATGCTTTTTCTGAACACAAATGTAGTGTTAAATCACTTTGGTGTCCTCCTTTTCTTTTCTGAAGTATTTTCCACCAAAAAGAATGCTCCATTTAGAGAGAGAGAAGCTGGAGAGCTTCTGAGAATGCAGTGGTGCCCCAGCCCTGACCTTCAGCTGCACCTGTAGAGCCCACAGAACTGCATTGCTCCCCAGAGCCTCCCAAGAATGAGCAGTCCAAAAGGATCCACATGCTCTGGGTTTAGTTCCTTACTGCATCTCCTGTAATTGGCATGGGAAGGCAGAGAGCACCACCTTCTTTCCATTTCTGGTTTTCTCATCTGGCTTTATCTAAGACATGTGCCTTGGGCTTCCTGGGCCAGTATTCACATCATGTTAGCTAACACCATGGAAGAGCCATGCTGGAACAGGCTGCACATGGCACCCACAGCAGGCAGAGCTCCTGCTCATGCCTGTGCCATTAGCAGACTAGTTTCTTCATGCATTTTGTGTCTTTTTGTCTTGCCCATAATCTGAGGAACAGAATTAACACAGCAGTTACCAAATTATTAAATGGTCATCTGGATTCAGACCCTTTGCTGCGAGTATACATATACCATATGCATCATACATACATACATATAAATAGATGTATATACTATTCCTGGGGTCACATTTTCCCTGAGGTCTGTCACTGCACTATAGTTTTCCTCTTCAGTCTCTCAGTCAAATATATGCAGGTTCGGGGATTAATGAATTCACCAAGACAGAGGGATTACTTTTGATGGTTAAAATCTGTTACCAAAAGAAGGGTTGCTCTCCCTCATAAAGGAGTGAGGAATAAAACCATGACCATGTAGATGTTTTTTAGTCTGAATCTTTCTCTCTCAGACACTCTTGAACTGTAGGAACAGCTCTGACTGCAATTACCAAAGCCTAGGAGCAGACCAGGATAACGTATTTTCCCACCATGAATTCTTCAATCGTACTTTTGAAAATGACGGTTGTTGCTATTGCATTTCACTGATGTTATGGTTTAGAATGTTGTCTTATATCTACTGAGGCGAAAAGACAAACTCCACCACCTTCAGGAGATCCCACACACTTCCAAGTTCTCTTTGAGATTATTTGGTTTAGGTCTTTTTTTTTTGTTTGTTTCCCCAGGAGACATTAGTGTGTGTTATTACAGATTCACTACATCTATCTTCTTATCTTCATTTCAATATTTCCATCCTATTTAAAGATCCCTTTGCAAGTATTACTTGCACTACCTGGACAACAGCTTTCAATTCAGAGCAACAATGTGGCTTCTTAATGAAATTTGTGCATCTATGCATTCTTGGATAATATTCATAACAAGCCCTAGATGGCTACCAAGAGAGAGAGTGAAGAATCTGGAAAGAAGAGGAGAGAAGAAACAAAAAAACAAAGATGAAAAGCAAAGGTGTGAGAAATAATTGCACTGCTCTGCTCACACAATTAAAAAGCGTATCAAAGGAAAACAGTTAAATTAGCTTACTGAGTGCTTACAGGAGTTTTAAAGCTCTACAGTCAGCTCAATTAAAAAAAAAAATACCCTAACAACAGCACACTGATTTCTAAAGCCGACGACATTCTCCAGCAGCCTGAGATGGTCACTGTGACACCAGCTGCCACTACTACCACTGCTGTCATCACCTCCTCCTCCTTTCCTTGTCCTTCAGAACATTATAGGCTACCCAGATGATTTCAGACTGTCAGGGCTCAAACACAGCTGTTCGTTTTCTGGAAACCAAACAGCCCAGCCTTCCACTTTCTATGGCAACAACAGTGAGCCCTTAGCAATCTGACCTGCTGAGGAAAACCTGCTGTTAATTAAATGTTAATTGCCTTAATGCACTCTGCATTATGTGGAAAAATGCAAGTTATTTTAATCTGTATTTTAAAGAAAACATGTGAGGTTTAAAATACTGGACAGAAGCACCTTAAAAAATTACAGATATATATTCCTCTTGCCCATTTTGTGTTTGAAGAGATTCCTATGAGTTTAATGGAGGTGCTGTTCTATTATTTTTCAGACTCTCAGGTAGTAACTGCTTCAGTCAATTTAATTTTTTTTCTGTGAAAATCCCAATTGCAACCTTAATAGCCAATTTTGAATGATATAAAGATGCATAGATTTTTTTTTAATTACATCAATTATTTATTTTTATTTTAAAATACATCAGAAGCCGGGCCTTTCTAATTTCAGCAGACATAGTGTGTGATTTGATCGAAGGATCTTGGTTCCTGGATAGACATGAACTCCTTTGTGCTGACCCCTCTGTTATATTACAGGTAGGTGGTCATGCAACCATCCTCAGAGGGGCCACACCACTGGTAGGTCACTTGCAGCACCCTCTGGGAAATAGAATTGCCTGCTTCTCAACTCCAAGTGCTTCTCTATAGCAACATGTCTCCCTCCTGCAACCTACTGCTTAAAGACTTGCCTTCTCTTAAACTGCTTAGCACCTGGGCAAACAGACCTCATTACTGCAGTAGTTTTTCTGCCACCTTGGCCCAGGCTCTGAAGAGGCTTTCCACCGCCAAGGCTGGGGAGATGGGGAAGGAACTAGCAAGCACAAAATCCTTTTTCGTGTACATGAGAACAACTTCTCCCTAGCTGCTTGCACTGGCCAAAATTCAATTTAATGGCTGGTAGAGTCTCAGCTCTATTAACCAGCCTTCAGAACTGAAAGATAGGTGATGTATGCCTCCAACCCCTGTACTGTCCTCACTTGCAGGACAGATATGACTGCTTGGGTCTCCACAGGAGGAAGCTGAGACCTACCAAGAGTCACGGGTACAGGGGTGGGAAGACTTCCTGGCTGGGGCTGGCTGGATGTATTACACCGCTTTTCCTCCAGACCAAGTTTATTACTGTATTTTACCTTAGACCACTGCAAATGCTGTGATGGTCTCTGCAAGGTATTGCAGGTGATGCAACAGAAATGACAACCAACAACAACAACAAAAAAAAATTGGCTTGTTCCTATTAACTTTCGGCTGACTCAAGAAGCAGTGTGAATGAAACAAGGTACCCCACAATGGATGCCTGTGTAAAATCACTGGTAATGTGCCTATGTTGCCCAAACTGTCTTTCAGGAAGAATGAACTGTGCAGAGATGTAAATTTGATAAACCACAAATGTGTCATTCTCTCTTCTTCCCTGTTTTAACTTATCTGCACTTTGCAAAGGCAAAATACCAAAGCTGAATAACGGTAATGAAGAGTCCACTTCATTGCTGGTGCAAACGTGTAACACACTGAAGCTGATGAAGTTCCACTGGTTTACACCAGCAGCAAATGCCACTTGAAACAAGCTGCATCCATGCTGCAGTGGTCTCACAGGGATGTGGGGATACTGCATCTGTGATTTAACAAAAAACTATTCATAGTCTCAGAATTTAACCCCTTAGAAAGGAAGCTACTGGAAGGAACAAGCCAGTGGAGGCGAGTGCCATTGGGGAAACAACAGCACTGCCAGCACAGCCCAGGGGCCCAGCTAAACACAGAGTCAGCATCCATCCCAGAGATCTGAGCCTCTCTCAACCACATCTGGATTTGATCCCCAATGTTTACAAAACCGGGGAGTGTCTCAGTGTTTTTAGACTGTTACATGCATTATTTTTCTCTTCTTGAAGCTGCCCATGTAGAGAAAAACACAGGACTTCGGTAACAGTTACCAGCATGATTTGCTTTTATTACCTTTCTGTTCAAGACCCTTGTTTCCCCTTGTAGCATGTCAAATTGCCCCCAAAACCATATTATACAGCAGAGAAATGTTGTTCACACTTCACTGGCTATTGATTTACTTTACTTATTGGCACAAAATCAGCCTGAGATAAACATTTTGTCCCCCATTTCCACTATTGTAAGCGATATAGTTCACTGCGAGATAGGCAAACCCCAATGTGCTGGGTCACGATTCGACATGGCTTTCTAATCAATGTGTGAAAAATTACCTAATGAATAATGGGTTGCACATTTCCACAAACAAATTAACCAGGGTGAGACTGAAACTAATGATTATATTTATCTAATGTAATTTCACATCTGTTACTAGAGCTAGTAATTTTTTTTTTCTTCTTTCCATAGCATCCTTAGAATTACAGCCTAGCTTTTGAGAGAGAGATATTTCACATCCGTTCAAACAGATAATGTTCAGATTTATTAGATACATACTTTTAAAGCCACAACATATTTGGGAAGTTTGTTATTATTTTACAGCACTTTGTGGTGATTGAACTGCCTTTTGAAATGCGGTGTGGTTGTCATACTAAAGCCAGATTCCTCTGACTAACACCTCCCATACAAAGAACAACAAAAGTGATCTTTTTCACGAAATACATTGAGATATACCCTGATAATTTTCACCAAAGTCAGACAAACATTATGTGCAGATGAAAAAGCGTGACAGGGGGAAGGAACCTCACGGACTTGTTCTTATCTCCTTCTTAAGATAGCTTTGCATCTTCCTGGTTGTAAAACAAATGTTTCTGGAATCCAACCACGGACTCCACATGGATTCAGAAAGCAGCCAGGACCTGATGCAGCAGTATCTTCTCAGAAAGGGGAAAGCAATTGGCTCTGTGGGGTTTGCTTCTCAACTGGGTGTTTTCATTCTCCAGGCACATTAAAATGTTTTGCTTGGGCTGACTGAAGTTGCTTGGACACCCAGACCTGGCCTCCAAAGTATGAGGCATTTACTTGTCTGTCCCTCTCCCAAGAGAAGTGTTTCAAAGAAGGGTTTGTAAGACAGGCCACCAGGGAGGGACAAAAAGGACAGTGCTGGGGTTTCTTCCCCCTATAATTAACTCACCTCAATCCTCATAGGGGTTATAGAGCCCTCCTTGCAGTAAACACCTTCCTTCCTGCTGCTGGGGGCTGTAACTGCTCTGTCACATCTGGCAGCTTGCAGTTGTCTCTAAAGATGCTGCAAGAAAACCAAAAGTCTCCAAATGATGTCACTGCTTGAGTCAACATTATTAAACAATTTCACAACCTGTCTCAGTCATGGTGGCAGCTTTCATAAGGATTTATTATCCAGAAAGAGAAGAAGAGAGGGGGCTGAGAGTGCACGGAGGTTTGAAAGTCATTGTACCGAGAGTTTAATTATTGTATTTTTCACTGAAGTTGAAAGTATTGAGGAAAATCTAGCCAATTTCATATTACCTCATTTGATTAAAGAAGTTGTATGATTGCGCAGAATGTGTAATTGCCATTCAGCACAGCTGAGCTGAAAGAAAGCTTTTTGACTTCACATCCTTAATACTTGGGGATATTTCGTAGCCTCATCGAATTAGCCAAATAAAACTTGGAAAATAAAACCAGCTTTATTCTGAAGACATTCTGGTAATTTATTTGACTGACAATTATGAGGAACCCAATGTGTGTTTCTGTCTGGATTTGTGTGTGAGTGCTATTTTTAGTAGTGTATATTTTTCTTACCACCATTAGTGAAAATCCTCTATACAGCCATATCATGTATGAGACAATATGTAACTTCACAGGTGGATTTTCAAACCACTTTTACAAATAAATAAACAAAATAAATTTTATTTTTATTTTTTTAATAAATTAAGCTTTGGTACAGTATCATATATATTGAGCAAGACATTCAGACATCCTGTAGTTCTATGCCTTATAAGCCTATAGTACTGTTTCATATTTGGCTTCTTTATTGAGAAGAGAGACTCCAGATGTGTACTACTACAGATACATATTTTTTTTAACTGCAGATAGCCCTCATTCCCTTCTGTGCTGGTTCCAGAAATAGATGACCTTGTCCTACTCAGAAGCTTGTTGGACAGCTGAAGAACATTCTGTCTGGGTCAGTCTCAAAACTGTTTGGTTACAAAGCAGACCTCTGGATCTCTTGATCTGGAGATTCCTTGTAGAAGTGATGGCCTATGTACTATTAGCACATTACCTAATGAAAAGTGGGTTGCACATTTCTACAAACAAGTTAACCAGAGAAGCAGACAATAGTAAGTGTCAGCCAGCCTGGCAGTGGTTGAGCTGCATTCTTCTCAGGGAGAATCTTCTGGGGTAGCTTGTTAATCCTGACCTATGCAGTTAAAGACTCTGCTGTAACACCTGAAGAAGAGTGTTCCTGACCTCTGCGGTGTAAATGAGCTGGGCTAATACTCAGTGCATCCATTGCAGCTGGAGTCAGCTTATGGAGATTGAAATACCCTGCTGCCATGGCGGGGAGGCAGGGAGGTGTGTAGGTGCCAGGTGCATCCCTCTGTGCCAGGGCAGCTGAGCGGCTCAGCAGTCACCACCTGGTTCACAGCTAACTTTGGTGTAGTTCTGGGGCACGTGGAATGGCAGTTCAAAAACAGTATGAAAACAGAGCAGAACATACTAGAGATAAACTCTTGTGCCCATCCTGCCCCAAACACTGGATTACCTAAGCATACTCTTCCTCTTAATGATCCTTTTCTTCCCTACCCTGAGCATGATGACCATAGCATGTCCCTGACTGCAACAGTCTGCAAAAGCCACACGGTCGGAGGACTTTGACAAGGCACTGCAAACCCAGGGCATCATTTCTTTCCTGAGGACCATATTGGTGAGGACTGTGAGCAGCCACAGGTGTAGTTGCACTGAGCTCAGGGAAACACTTAATGGCTGATAACAAGCACCCCATTCAACATACTCAGTTATTTTTACTTCTCCTTTATCCAGCATATTTGCTTCAGTTAATGCCACTTAGCCTAAGTCAGGCTCACTCAGTCCTGGAGACATAACTCAATTCCTCTTTTAATAATAATTCACTGATTGCTGCACAGGCATTTGTTACTGGAGGAAGCAGTGAACTCTGTTGACTGAAGGACACAAAGAATGTTGATGGGAACACAGTGCAGACCTGTCCAGAGGGACTCAGAGCATTTATAGTGAAAGCACACTTGGCAAAATAAACCAAGCATCTGCTTTTCTAGCACAGCCAGTCTGAGAATCTCAGACTGAGTCCAGAAGGAGGTCACACTGGAGAGGCACTGCATGATGACAGTCTCCGTGCCTTTTCATGATAACCAGGCTTCACCATTTGTGCTTCTTATTTTCCCTCTGGTAGAAATTTCTCAGTGAGGGTTTTGACAATTTTCAAATATTGTCGTGGAGAGTGTGATAACATGAAATGAGAGTAGAGCACAATGATGCAGTAAATAGTTACATTATTAGAAAGGCAGATGCTGGCATTGAAGCAGGGTTGTTGGCCTAAAAAAAATAGATTAGGAGGGAGAAAATAGAAAAAAAATCTGTGAGGTATCAGAAGCAGTGGATAGCATAATAACATTCATATGCAAGCAAGGTTTTTCTGAGGCAATGTGAATCAGCTCGCATGCTAATATGACCAGTAAATAAACCATAGTGAGATTCTGAAATTTATATTATTACTCACCAAATACAACTTCAGGCCAGTGAATCATGTCAGGGATTGCATTGTGGTCTCCAAGCCCTGACACCAGAACCCAGTAGGCAAGACGAAGTCCTGCAGCAGCACTTGAGTCACATCCAGCTGTCTGCAGACAACCTAAATTCAACATAAACCTGGTGCTTTGTATTTCCTGTTGGCTTATTCTTATGACTTTTTAGAATCCTCAGAAATACGCCCTGAGTGAATGCAAGCACACTGGTGAAATTTAGGACCTTTGAACATGGTATGGTACATAGACTGAAGCCAGCAAGGTTGTTGCATCCTGGTCTCCCACTTAGGCAATTGAAAAGAATGGCGACTCCTCACCCTCCTGGAAAGCTGTTGCCCATGTCTTGTGTATATTGTCCTCTACCCAACGGACTATAAACTGTAGACTGAATTCAGCCCATAAGAATAAACCTTAAGAATATCTGAGGATTTTCTACATGCTTCCGGGGTCCAATGAGCCATGTAACAACCTGAGAATCTGATATTCAGAGAGCCTGTGCACCAACAACTCCAGCATAAGGCTTGAAAAGTTTCAGCAACCACTTTCTTAAAAATCAGCCCCAACAACATTGATGCAGGCACCCAAATGAACTGTCAATGTGTGCAAAGGCAAACTCCCTTTTGGCACATGCAGGAATGCTGCTATAATCCTTGATAAAGCCATGGTAAATGAGACCCACTTGTTCTCTTGGATAATGCTGTGAAGCAGAACAATCAAAGAGCAATATGTCAGCTGTCTGTGCTTAAATGCAGCACCTTGTAAGTCTCTACTATGTGCTGCATTGTGGATATTCCTCCACTGGAATACAAACGGGGAGGAAATTTCATGTGTTGCCTTCCTGCACATGGCAGGTCAGGCTTGGAAGTAAACAGAGGCATTCCACGCAGGTACTCCCAGAAAATGTTAGTCTCTCAAAAGCAGTGGAAGTAAAAGCCTGGCCTCACACACAGCTATCTGGCCAGCATGGTTCGGCTGGAGTGCAAGTGGGACTTTGACTGCCTTTGCCAGTCAAACTGCTTCCCTGGGAGTCTCTAGAGAATATACTGAGACAAACATGACATCTTTGGGATTTTCTGCTGCTGTGCAAACTCTAATACAAAGCAGGACTGATTAAAACTACCCTGAGTAAATAGAAGGAAGAAGGCTTTTGCCACTAAACAATTTTTTGATGAGTCAAGTGCCGGATGGTTTGGCTTTTTTCTGCCAGTTTGGAAATGAGAAGACCTAGATATAACCTAGATATATCAAAGTCATTTCATGGATGTTCAGCAGTCGAGTGGCACCCACGATGACACTTGGAGGTGAGGACAAAAGGGATAGCCATAAATGGTGCTCCAAATTCTTTTTCACCTGGTGTGATTCACACAAGAGTATGTGATGTGTCAAAATCCTAGAGGCATCAGTGAAAGCAGGAGTAGGCCTGTAGATAATCTTTCATTCAGAGGGTCCTAAACTGCTTTACTCATAAACTCATTCTGAAGCTAGGGGTAAAATATAAGCATCAAGATGAGATTTAAAGATGTGATGGGAATCTGTGGCTTGTTAAAAGGAGCACCCCTGAAATGACTGGACAACTGCAATGTCAAAAGTGCCAGAATCAGAGCAGTGCAGTCAATGGGAAACAAAGATTTGTTTATTGGTATGGATGATGGTTAGGAATAGTTGGGAGGACATTATTTGACAAAAATGTGCAATTTGATAAGAAGCTAGAGAAAGTAACAAGATCATTAAACTGAAGAAATTTGGCAGCCTACTTTGGAGAGGATACTTAGGTACCAAAATATTTAGATACTTTCCAAAAAAATACCTGCAACACTGGATGCTTTCATTTAGTAGGCAATGGTGTAACCAGGTGCTGTCAGAGTTATAATGTAAAGAAGGACGTGTATGGAAAGCATTAACAAGCAACAGGCTAGCTTTGTGTTTTGGATATAACTGACTGACTATAGCATCCATGAATGAAATCTACAGATTTACACCCTACTGGAGAGGCTAAGAGTGAAGGTGATAATGAATGAATGACTATTGGAGCTATTTATTGTAGACAGAACAAGAATTATCTCCACCAGAAATAAGAAAGGTCTGATTTAAGTGAGGATACAAAGAACATGATGAGTTGGTCAGAGGCAACAGCTTCCCATATGAGATATGAAGAAAAGCCAGAGTAGTCAGATAATATTACAAGGTCTTGCATCTTTTAGAAAGTATCTCCATTGTAGCTGTCCCTACCTAGACAGAGCCCCTCAGAGCCCAACAGGATTCTCCACACTGGCAGGGATCTATCCAGTCACAGTTTGGGCAAATGCGAGCTTAAAAATGCAGAGGAGTGAAAGCAGAAAGGGCAAAGTGACAGCAATATAAAATATAGTGGAATTATCCTCAAGTATTTCTTACAGTAATTAAAATTTCAAGAATAAAGCATGAGTCATTTATTTACTACCAAGACCTGAAGATAAGAACACAAGCTGACAATTAATACAGTTGTGGGTGTTAATTACTGCTTAAAATAGACACAAGGATTAGAGCCACACACTGTACCAAGTGTAATTCTTTATTTAGTAATTTAATATTCTTCTTTTTTCATTTCAATGCATTTTTATATGCCTGACCTTCTGTAGACTTCTCATTTTGTTCTCCAGTTGAAAGAGCAAAGCTGGTTAATTTCTGGTGACATTTTGTAGCAGTATAGCAGCTGAAATACCTCTTTACACTTGGTTTTGTTTATAAATCTGAATTCAGTGGGTATCTTCCTAGCCACACAAGGCTGTGTGCTGGGCGACATGGCTCAAATGAGAGCCTGTTCTCTCCCAGGGACTCCCTGAGTGGTGTTTAGAGCCCAGGAGACACTGAAGTGCACCATGTAATGACTGTAGTCATAGCAAACAGCTAGACCCCTTTATTCCCTCTTCCAGTGTCCTCTACTCTCCCAGTGTATCATTGACTCACAAGAACTGTGACTGTGGCACAAACAAATCCTCCGGATTCAATGACATAGGGAGGCTTTGTGTTACAGTCAAATGAAGTTTTGCCTGGACTTTCATATCGGGTAGGAAGCTTAAAATCACAGCCTATCAGTACATAGGAATTTCATTATAAAGTAATGTTTATGTCTTGAAATAGGGACTGGTGCTTCCTCTTAATTAATAGACACCAAAAACAGGAGAGGTTGTTCACAGTCATTATGAAATGCTCTTTAAAAAGTTAGCAAAAAATAAACCTTAAAAGCTTGTAAAGGAGCCACAGGGAATCACAGCTGCCATTTAAATTATATTAAAGGGCAATAAATTGAAACCAGTAAAAAAGAAATGTGTCCTTACAGGGTGCATTGTCAGCTTATGAAATTCACTGTAGCAGGAGGTCAGTGAAAGAAAGTCCATAGTTTGTTTTTTCCCAAAGTACTTTTTGGATCACTACCATGATGCTTCCAGTGCTGCAAGAAAAGGCTAATCAAACTTCATACTCCAAGGCACAAACTGTCTATGGGGGTCAGGAGAGAACATCACCCTCACAGACAGTGTATTAAGCATATTCTGCATTTTCCCTCTTGACCTTCGAAGGAGGGTAAGGATCTCTGCAGAATGGTTATATAATCTCCAAAGGCAAATTCTGCACAAAAGCCTCTGGATTCCTTCCTCCTGGGGAGGCATTCTCCTCTGTCAGATGTCAAAATTTCTAAAAGCATAATTTTAGCTGCAAAAAATGTACTTAAGCATTAACATTGATAACTGATGCAACGTACAGGTGAAGCAGCACCTTAGAGCATAAAAGACAGTCGTAGGAAAAGCTGAAAGAGGCACAATTTATTGGTAAATTAGAGATGTGACCTCCCACCCACAACACTGTGCAACATCCAGATGGAAGACAAAGACGGACTCATCTGTGTATAAGCCCTGCCTGTGAGGAACATGAGGAGGGAGACACCCTCCTGCCATTTTTATTTTGAGGAGTAGAAATAAATCTCATAGAGGGCCTTACATGCAGCCCCTCAAACATTACTTAAGAAAAAAGGATGTCAGTTAACCAAAAGCATCCTCTACCACATCTCAGGCAAGACCGTCCCCTTCAGCTCTTGCTGCTATTCTTGCTGTGATGAGGTGAAAAATTAAAACTGTGCTGTCCCTTCTTCTCCTCCACTACCACCACTACCACCACCTCTATTTTTCTCTCCCAGTTGTATCACTGCATGTATGATGATTGGTCCATGATGTGTAAAAGGAGCCTGTGGGTCCTATGTCTGCTTCTCTGAGTTAAACCATGGCTGTCAGCTGTCTGATAAATTTTGGATACATCAAATACATTCATAAAGTCAAACTGTCTCTCAGGCCCTGGCCCTTACCTCATCCATGGCTGGATGAACCCATGTAGCATGAGCTGTGGTTGGACATTTGAATGTGGTTCATGTGTGGTACTCTCTTTCAGAAAAGAGAGTCTTCAGAACATGAGAAAGCTGAATGGCAGAACAATTCTGAGCACCAATCTTGCAAATCTTCACACATGCATCTGCTGAACTCACTGCCAGGTCAGCATGGGCTGTAAAGGCTGCAGAATCAGGGCCTTTCGTCCAAGCTGTAATATGGCTATCAAACAGTTGAGATAGATTTGTGACATTACAGATTGCTCATTTCCAGGAATTACTCTCCCTTTCCCTTCTCTGGCATTTGAATTTTTCCTATGTTTATAGCACACATGAGGGAAAAACTGAAATTCCTTTGTTCTCCCTTTCGTCTCTGTGCTGAAAGGCCATGCTACCCAGACCAATCCCTCTGGCAAGAGGTGGTCATCTCCGTGTCAGAGCCTGTTTTAAAATAAAAGGGATCTCAATTCCAGCATTGGAAATTAATGTTACCTCTCATGTTAATAATTTAGAAAATACATGCCAAATCACTGGTGTGCTCTCAGTTCTCTCTCAACACTGCTGCAAACTGCATTAGGTGTTAGGGCAAATGGATACATTTCAGATGAGATATTTGTACTGAATTATTAGAGTAGTCTGTATTACAAAATTACTAATAAACATTGCTTCTGGCTCAATTTATCCTGAACTCAGTGAACCTATCCAGTGGTGGGAAATCAAAAACTCCGAAATACCCAATGAATGAATCTAACTAATCAAGAAGCCTTGCAGGAAGTAGATGCCAGGATTAATGAGCCAGTGGTTTCACCATGCCATGCTGTTATTTCTTCACATAAATGCCCTCAGATGAGATTACCTTTGTCATGAAAAGGAGAAAAAGAAGGTTACATACTTTCAACTGACAGGTTAACTGCCATACCGACATTACTGCAAGATACATTTTCATGTGCAGAGATTTTTATTCTGAAAAATGAAAATTTAAAGACCACAACACAAATTAAACCGCATTTTCATTTCTAAGAGCAGGGATCATTACTGCTAGTACAATAATATAATCCATTCTGCAATGTTACCTGATCCCTTGCCTTGCACAAACTTTCTTCCCATATTAGTAATTGCTCAGTGATTGCAATCTTCAGCAGTGGATAAGAGCAGATTCTGCCTTCCATGGGGATTTAAGCAGAGGAAGGGAGGAGAGAGAGTGTGTCAAAGCATTTCATCAAGAGAGCAAATGAAAGGTTCAGTGACATTACCTTTATGTATATTCTTTAGACATTAAGGGTGATGTTGTGTTTAGAGAGAAGTAGAGTTACATGAATATGTGCCGGTGTGATAATGAATCCATACATAAGAACATAAATTTCAGTCTACTTACATACTGGGTGGAACTACTTAAGGAGAAAATGCACCTTAACATAAGCAAATAAGCCCAGCTTGTAACAGCCCCAGTGCCTGGTGTTAGCTACTTAGTCAGTAATCGGCTAATTGTTATTCAGCATAACTGTTCCCTCTCAATTTATATGGAATTCACTCATTTATTTTGATCACTTTACGTGAATGAAGCGAAGCTGTTCATGTTGTTAGATAGAACTGCTCAGTGCTGTTTAATTTTTATCTTTGAACATCAACACGAGTGAGATTTTATAATAAAATAATTCACACACAACCTGTAACATATGTGAGTGAAACCTGTGGTCCCTTTCCTTTCACCCACATTAAATACATAAGAACATCAGTTTAGATGTTTTATGTTCCAAACCTTCAGTGGGTGCTAAGGGTACACATAATTTCAAAAATCTCCAGGACTCAGAACACAAAGAACTATTGCTATGGAAACAAATCGAATTTGTATCAAAGTTGGGTAGGATCAAAAACCTTTTCTCATAAGCAGGACTACAGTTGCACTAGAATATGGACGAAATGACAGATGTTTTAGGGGCAAGAATTAAGCCAAAGGACCTTCCAAAATGCTGCAATGTTCAGTGTCAAGAGCTGGATCGTACAGGTTGTGTCTCAATCCCCTGCACCCAGACAGAGACAGCGTTTTTCTCCACCATTAAAAAGCACATATTTTTTAAAGATCTTCCATACCACACTTTACGATATTCTTATATCATAAAGCTGTCTTGCTTAAAGAAATATAAAGCAGCTGTAAAAATTACATGCTTGTAAACAGTCTTCCATACATTTGGAAGAAGTAGAGTGAGATTTGCACTCTTCTCCATGTAAATGGAGACTATTTGCCCTCCTGGCACGGGAGACTGCTGTGGAACTGGGTCCCAACGGACACCCCTGTGGAGCTGCTATTCCCCTTGGCCCATGCATAGTCTCCCATGGGATAGGAAAGCTGGATGAACCCTGCCCATCCCTGTTCCACAGGCACCCTGTTTGTCCCCATCTTTGATGGCTCATCTAAACTGCTTACAAACTTCAAACTCAGGGTTAAGCCTGGATGCAGAGGGGCTGCAGTGGCTCTGCCCAAGGCTGGGCTGGGGCGCAGAGACAGCTGCAAGGATAGACAGGATGTGGTGAATTCTTATCACAGGTGCTACCACTGTGCAGATTGTGGTATTGGACCCATCTTGCCTAGCCTGGACTACCTCAGGTTGAGCATCCTGGCTTGTTCCTGCACCTGCAAGAGCTGGCTCCTGCAGAAAGGTGCAGGGCTGCTTCCTCAGCTGACCCCCAGAGGACTCACTCGTGGTCTGGATCACCAATAATTTATTCTGCTTTTATTTCTCTTTTAAATTAAATATGCATATGTAATATGCACTTTGGAGCAGGCAAGGACCCTTCTGCGGATGCCTATGGAGCCGGGCACTCTCAGGTGTGTAATTAAGAGGTGTGTAATTGATGTACAAGGAGAAGATATCTCAGTGCATTGCATAAAAGGCAAGGGCGAGGGGGGAAGAAACAAAAAAGAAACCCAAACCTGGCTGTACGATGCTTGCCAATGTCCTGCATTTCTTTTTCCCACCGTGTCAAAGCTTGCCTGGGAGTAAGCCGAGTTTTCTCTTCCGTGGGGTTTTCTTCGCCAGCAGCCATGCCTTCATTTCACACGCGGTAAAAGCGAAGCACTCCTCCACCGCTCGCCTGCCCCGCCTCCCGCTGCCCCGTCCACCCGCGCCCCTCGCCCCTGCCCTGCTTCACCACGGAACTTCTTCTTACTTGCAGTTTAAAGGCCAACCACACAGAAAGATTAACAAAAGTTTATTAATCATGAAGTATTAAAATTGTGACAAGTGAAAGGCATCAATGCAAAGATAAGCAAGCAAACTATCCCCAAACTTGTGACAAAGGACTCAGTGAATACCACAGAAGGAAGTCCTGTCTCTTTTTTTTTTTTTTTTTTTGCCTGCAGTTGAAGACACCTCTCATATCTCACACGCCACATCAAAATCTATAATTCTTCATATCACATACTGAAAATGATTTTATTTATCCATTCACATTAACTTGATATAAACGTGTCCGGAAAAGTCAAGTAATATGTTTTATATTAGTTCAAACATTTATTAAGTAACCCAAAATTCAATAAATAAGCACAGACAATAAGTTAAAACATATCACGAATCGACCAGTATGTAACAAGAATGCTTTATCTACACAAAACATCCTATTTCACATCGTTTGTTCATTCCTCCAGCGGCCCTGCCCTGCGGCGGGGTGACCGGCACATGCAGGCGGGCGGGCCGCGGGGCCGAGCCGGGCCGGGCCGAGCCGGGCCAGGCGGGCCAGGGGGCGCGGCGGCGCCTCCGCCGGCGCTGCGGAGGGACAATAGCAGCAGGAAAGTAAATAAATGCGTAAATAAAGGTAGGGAGGATCGGCAACTCAACTGTCACGAAATCAAAGATCCGAAAAAGGGAAGCGCTCTTGCGCGCTTATTTTTACCCCCTTTTATCCCCTTTGTGTTTTTACAAAAAGAAGCTTTTATTTTATTTTTTTTTCCCCATCTCATTCGCTCTCGCTCATCAATGCTTAATCAAAATGGATTTGATTCTCTCTGGGGTCTCCGTGCCGTTTCGCGAACCCACCCGGCCGCCCCCCGACGGCGCCCTCGCAGCAGAGAGGGCCGGCGACAGGTCGCCGCACCTAAATAAACCATAAAAATTATGAAAACAGAACCAAAAACGCGTTTCTTTGCAAAGCCAAAGCCGGTCGGGCGGCTGGCAGGAGAGCCGGGTCTTGGCGACGGAGGGCAGCAGGGCCGGGGTCGGGGCGGCCGCGGTGGTGCCGCCGCGGGGCACAGGGGTGCGCGGGGGATGCGCAGGGGCGGACGGGGCGCGGGGAGGGTCGGGGTGTAGGGGGGGTGTTTCTCGGCCCACAAACCAGTCTCTTGGCGTCTGATTCCAGATCCTGAGTCGACTCCCTGGTAAGTCGGGTGGGAGAAGGCGGGGGCGAGGGGCGAGGCGGGGGCGCGGGGCGAGGCGGCGGCGGCGGCGGCGGGGGCGGCGCGGGGCGAGGCGCCAGCCATTAGGTGAAACTCATGGAGACTGTGTGCTCTAGTGCTTTGCGGCGAAGGGAGGCGATGCTGGTTCCCCGCCACACGTCGCTGCTGTCCGGGGAGCTGCAGAGCTGCGGCGAGCCCGTCACGTTGCTGGGGCCGGGCAGGGAGGCGGGCACCATGCCGGGGAAGGCGGGCTGGTAGAGGTGTGACTGCAGCCCGGCGCCGTTGGAGCCCGCCAGGCTGTTGGAGAGCCCCATGGAGTTGGGCGGCGGCCCGGCCGCCAGGCTGCACTGGGACAGGGACTGCGCCATGGCTTGCTGCCGGCCGAGCGCCGGCGGCAGCGGCAGCTGCGACACGCCGGGCATGGCCGCGGCGGCCCAGCGCGTGTCGTTGGCGTGGAACGAGCACAGGCTGTCGCCCATGGCCGCGGCAGCCGCGGCGGCCGCCGACGGGAACTGCGGCAGCCCCGGCGTGGGCAGCAGCGTGCCCGGGGCGCGGAACACGTTCGTGGTCTTCTTGCGCTTCTTCCACTTGGCGCGGCGGTTCTGGAACCAGACCTGCGGGCGGCGGGCAGCGACACGCTCCGTTAGCCACCGCCGCCCCCCGCCGCCCCCCGGCCGCGCCCCCGCACCCGCAGCCCCGCGCCTGGCCCCGCCGCGGGGAGCGAAACCGCTGGAACTGTTCATAGCGAAACCCATCGATGGGAATCCGTCCCGCCACCGAGCTGACTGCGGCCTCCCGGCCTCGGCGGGAGGCTCCCAGAGAGAAGCCTGGTCTCTCCCCGAA
>JAWWTY010000088.1:49923160-49945660 GCA_035222235.1 Margarornis squamiger
CTCCTTTTATGTCCATGTGCACATTTTCAGGGACATACTGACCTTAATTTTGTCTCTAACTAAGCATTTTTCATAGACAGTTCTCAACGTTCGTGTTTTAAGCCAATTTTTAACCCTTGGAGCTCTTGCTCGGCTTCACTTCCCCCTCCCCCCCTTTCGCTCTGTTGTTTGGGTTTTAATAGCATAAAATGGGGCATGTCTTGGTGTTTTGTCGTCTAATCAAGAAAAACGGCTTGCATATGAAATAAATAAAATAAAGGCCAGGGTATTTGTCATTCTTTGCTTATGTGCTTAGTAACTTAAATAGGAGACAGAATATACATTTTGTTCTCATTATTGCCGCAAACATTTCACTTTTCAGCCCAATGCCTGCAACAGATATAAAGGTCAAGTTTCTTGATTAGGATAAAGTCTGTGTGACATTATCGAGGGGCGGGGAGGCTGTGCTGGCAGGGCAGGGCAGGAGGCTCGTCCTGCTCTTTGCCAGGGTGAGCTCATTTTGGTCTGGTTTCTGTGTCTTTGCTTCCGTGTGTTTGGGTTTTTTTACTGACTACCCCTGTGTTTTCACTGTATCAGTGTATGTAGAGTGTTTTGTAGTCTTAAGGCACGTACTGTATATGTATAAATATATATACATTTGCGCATTGCAAACAGTGGTGACATTTGTACCATTTCGGTACTTTGTAAAACAATGGGAGTGTGCCAGGGCCAGGCAGACTCTAGTTCAGGATATCCTATTGGCAGTACTTATGTTTATGACCATAACCACATTAGTCCTAAGGGAGAGCTTTCCTGTGGTTATAGTTTTGTTGGTTTTTTCTTCTAAGAAAAAACATTTTTGGGTATGAATGTTTGGTTCTGTTGGCAGAAATTGAACATCATGCTTAGGAGAAAAGATCAGGATTCTCAGGAGACTCTGCTATTGGCTGGCAGAACGTGTTTTCTCAACAAACATTCTTTTTGAGCTTTCTGTTTGGATTTCATTTTCAGACCTTCTACTATTGCTTGCTTAATCTGTGTTCTCTTCTCTGCATTGACATGAACTCTTTTGCCTGCAGGTTGCACTCCTCCTGGCCAGTGGTTGATAGTTCTGTCATGGGTTATGATGTTTGAAATTACATCTGCAAAAAGAAGAATCTCTGTCTCCTAAGGTTGTCGTGAATGTGGGGCATGTTTTCTCATGTTTCAGTTGCACTAAGGAATTGTACAAACCTCAACTGTGGATGTCCTCACATTTAAACCTAGCTGTCCCTTCTCAACTGAAAGTATGTGTTATCTCTAGCACGTGTTTACTGAAAGCAGAGTGCCACGAGGTAAGCTGAGACTCAGCACCCAGGAATTTTATATCCTCTATTGCTGGAGAAGCTACAGCACAGAAAGCCATTTTTTTAATGGTCTAAAGTTGAGAAGAAGGTATCGAATTTTGTAATGGGCAGAAGGTACTTTATGTGTTGGGAGAAACAGTGTGTTTGGGGAACTGGAGTACTGTACAGAAAAAAAGTATTTTATTTAGCTTTAGAGTAGTGACCAGGCATGAAATTATTAGAGCCCTGAAACCTCCTCTGCCTCCCTCATTGAGAGAGGAGGCTATTGTACTCATGGTCTCATGACTGCAGCTGGTCTGATTGCAGGTGCCTCATCCCTTAGTGGGAAGCACTGTGGGAACTGTACTTGTCTGATTAGTAGAGGCTTCCAGTCAACAGGGTGGAGCAGTAACATGTCACAAGCCTGGTAAGTGTTGGCTAGGTTTATCTTCAAAACAAAGCAGACTTAGCAAAGTCTGCTCTAGGTGAATTACTTTCAGCCTAGAATAATTACTTAGGTGGGTAAACTTATATGAATGCACACCAGAGAGTCATGGCATGAAATATTTTAGCATTGTGCGCACAGAAAATGTGGAACTTGATGGTAATGGTGGCATCTTGTAAGACTGGGCTGAAAGAGGCTTTTTGGGTCAGTGAGTGCAGCAACTCTGTCATAATTACTGCCCTTTTCATACTTAGATGGGCAATGTGAGAGTGGTTTTCAAGTGGCACCATTTGGGGGTTTGGTTCTTTTTAGCATTGGAGGAAAGGGTGGCAAAGATAGTGTTATTCATTTCCACTCTTTGAGGCTGAGGAACTAGAGAGAAAGTCATGTGTTGGCATGTCCAAATTGGGAAGGGAGACAGAACCCCATGTGGGGCTTTGTTGCTGGTAATCAGCAAATCAAGTCTCCATGTGCAATGCTGGCCTCTCTGAATGTTAATAAAGTTCTGATTCCTTCTTAAGTCCCATCCTTTACAGCTAATGAAGCAGTGAGGGGCTGTGGGAAAGAGAGCCCAGTGTAGGGGATGGTGACATGCTGGGGGAGGAAACCTCCTTGCATGTTTGGCCCTCCTTAGTTCGGATGGCTCCCAGCTGTCTCCTATGCTGTCTTCAGGATATGCCTGCATTCTGCTCTGCAGGGAGAAAATTAGAGAGGCACAGATGAAATAGCCTGATACTGTCAGGATGAGTGTGTTCCTTTTTGAACTCAGTGTTTGAAAACAGTAGTGGGCTCCTTGGACTGCTTATTGAGATTCCTACTGCAAATAAGAGCTCAAAGGAGGCTGGATTCTATGTAAGCATTGGTAAAACTTCTCTTACCTAGTTGTAGCTCAAAAAGACTGAAAGGGTGAATGTTTTGTCTTGTGATGTCTTTATAAGGTCTTTATCCTGGATTGCAAAGCATGTCCTTTGTGATCATCTTGCCCCATTTCTATTTTTAGCATGGTGTATGTGCTGAGCAGCTGTTGTGTTTTGGAAGGCAGGGTGTGATTCTCTCTTTGGCTTGAGGTATGCATTTGGATTCATCTTCAGCCTGTAGTCCAAATCTTGTGCATTCAGAGTTAGTCTAAATACCTGGCAATAGGCTCTTCAGCTCTTATTCCTTTTCATCCTGCCCTCTCCACCTGGGCACTTAATCAGATTTACCACCATTGACAACCTAAGTTCTAGTGCAGAATACTTATCTTTCATGTGTTAATCTTGCAGTGTGTATGATTTTTCTCTTGTTAGGGAGTAATTACTTCTGCTTTGTTAACGGTATTAACTACTTGTAATACAATATACTGCATAATCCTGGGTTGATTAACTTCTGAGTTTAAAACTGTCAAGAAGTTCTGAAGCTTGTGTGCTTGAGTGTAAACTTAAGATCGAGTACTTTTTGCTTCTTCAGTTCAGTGTAGTGCAGTTATACCAGAGGACAGAAGTACTAAACTGAAATAATCCTGACATCACCACTGGGAGAATAAACTTGAAACATTTAGGTGTGAGGTTTATTTTGTGCAACAGTGAAGTAGAGGTTGGAGAGACTAATTGATCTACTGAATAACAACAAATGAAACTGCGATGCTCTTGCTAACCTGTCCCCAGTAGTGGTGTACTGCTCTGCCTAGAAAACTAAGACAAAGTACAGTTTATCTGTCTGGCTCATCAAGCATCTGGCCAGTGTGGGCTTTCCTTTTGCCTGCAAAGCTGTGGAGTATTCTCTATATTTTCCTGTTTGAACTTCGTGACAGAGATGGAAGTTTGAAAGTGGATTGTCTATTTCTGAAGGAACTCTATCTGAAGAGTAGCATATCTCTTTTACATTAAGCCAGCTATGAAGTCCTCTTAATTCTAGGCAGCTGTTAATGTTGCAATTTTGTGAGTGAAGTTTGATATTTGGATGCCTAGAGTATTGGTCTCCAACTGAGTTTTTAATTAAAAATTAACAGGAGCCTTTCTGAAAGGTGGCGTGTTTGGTGCAGAAGGGTCTGGAATCTTCCATTTATCACAGAATGTTCAGTCTTGGCAAAACAGTTGACTGTTCTTACCTTGCACTCCTTTTAATGGTAAATTTAATGAAAAGTAGTTTCCGTGTCAGTTCAGTTCTAGGCTCCTTCGAAGGGGCTAATATTGAGGACATGGTTGTGCCATCTTGCCCCTGGCACAGTGAAGACCTAATGTTGATGAGTTTTGAGATGCTGTCTCTGTAAAAATTCAGTAATAGCCCAAAATGGAGAGGGTTCACCAGCTCACTTTGTGTAGGCTGGTGAAGCGTGTGTAGGTAATGTTGATAATTGCTGATTTCAAATTGGTTTGACCAAGTAATCTAAGGTTTGTTAGCTTTGGTGTGAAAACCGCTTCACTGTCATCACTCCAAAAGCCTTTCCCCTCCCTCCCCTCAGTGGGTCCATCTAATGTGCTGGGGGATACATGTGGAACTTCAGATGTTTTCAGAGTGGATTCTCATCAGTTCACATTAGCCAGAAATTGCCAGTTCACTCAATATTCCTTGAATAGCTTGGTAGAGCTCTAAAAATAGCAAAGGCAAACAAAATGTGACTTTATCTCTGGATCTTTTAAAAACAAATTGTTTAAGCAATAACATAATAGGTAGCTGTACATTTTTTGATATCACTGTTTAAAACTTTAGTTTCAGTTATACCTTCTTAATTAAAACTTTACAACTGTTTCATTTGCTCAATGAAGAACAGTTTAGCTTGTTGGGGGTTTTTCCACACTGTTGTTAAAAAGGCAGCTTCCTCCCTAGTACTGGTCAGAGTTCTTACTGCAATTTTATTTGCAGGTGACAAATGGTATTTGATTTATTCATGGAGGTGAGATTCATCAGTAGGCACTGGCTGTGATAAAGCCTTTGAGGGAAGAAGTTTCCTAACTCACTGATTTCCCTGGCAGGGCTTCCTAGTTCTCATCAAAGATTACTGTTATAGTTGTTTTCCCTTGAGTACTAGCTGCTGGCTTTTGTGTCCCAACATGTCCCCCAGCTCAAGAGCGTGAGAATAACTCCCTGCTGCCAGCAGAAAGATGCAATAGAGTTTCTTGCATTTGAGGAAATTGCAGGAGTGTGAGGGTGCATCTTCACCCTGAGGAAAACTGCATTCCTCCTCTGCATGTTTCCCTTGGCTTCTGCTGGTGTCAGGATGACTGGAGGAAAGACCCCTTGCTCAGGTCTGGTATCAGGAGCTGTTCTGGCTTCTTACAAATCCAGTGGTGTGCTGGATGATGGTGTTCAAACCTCCCTTTTCCAGGTTCAGCATTATTCAGTTTGCTGCCTACATGACGTGGTGGTAGATATTGTGTAAATGACCCAGAGAAAACAAAACACATTAGTCCTTTTATGGAGGCATTAATTTTTATACAAAAATATGAAGTTTATTTTCTATGTTGAAAACAGAGGACAAGTTATAAAATTGACAGATCTGATCAACTGGCTTTGAGAGATACTTTCTTCATTTACAAATGAAGTATTTTTTACTTATTTTTAACCTGCTCCCCTCAAAATGTGTAGAAGCTGTAAAAGAGCAGAAAGCCAAGTCACTAAAAGCATCCAGAGGAATTTAATTTTATTTTCACAAACTAATCTACCCACTCACATCTATCTGTGTAAACTAATTACTTTTTTAATTAGATAGCCTTTTTGATTGCTTATGGAGAGCTGTGGTGAAATTTACAGAAATTATGCAGGGGCAGGAAGAGGCCTCTGGATTGTTAGGAAAGATGAGAAAATTTTATTTCCTTTTGTTGAAATGGAGAGCAAGTAGTAATTGATACATAAATAATGTGCTTATTTTTTTCCAATTTCAACCTATTCAGCCTCTGTTAACCTTATTAATTGAGGTTCTTCCTGTGGGTTATTTTTTGCTTGCATCTAATGTGACATCTCCTTCAGAACAGTAAGAAAACAAAACTGTTGTAAAGTTGCCCTGAAATGCTGGATCCTGGGATGTGGTAGTAAATAATCTGCGAAGCTGAAGACCTGATTTTTGCACGGTAGTTGAATTTGTATTTAGAAAATGGGGGGAAGGTGGCAATTTCACAACCCTCTTGCCACCTTCTCTGAAGTCATTTGGATTTCTTCTAAGACCCCTGTTACATGTAACAACAGAGCACAGCCAAGATCGCACATGGAAGAGAACCCAGAAGTAGTTCTCCATTGTGTTTTCTGTTCATGGTGTCCTTATAAAGAGCGGGTAGTGGGATGGGAGAAGGGTTGTTAAGGCAGTTAGGCCATAAATAACATTTTCTTCTCCTTTCCCTCAAGTTTATAGTCCTCCTTGGAGTCTGTCTGAAGGGTGAGACTTTCAAAAAAAGTTGCTACTTCCCTCATAGTTGCTTTCAGTGGGCCCTGCAGTTCACTTCGTGCTTTACAAGTTCTGTCCATCTGATTTCAGCTTCAGTTCAAACTTCTGGCCTCTTATCTTTGCCCTAAAGAAGTTGCTTGTGCCAAAATGAACACAAAATAAGAAGTGGGAATTTAAGGTATTTTTGACATTGCATTAGTGGTGAGTATTCAGAAATTTGAATAGTAAGTGGAAAGCCAGACAAATTACTTCATCTGGATTGTCAGGTAGTCCTTTCATTAAGGAGGACCATTTTCAACCTCTTTGAATGGTCTGTCTTGTAACGTGCAGTCAAGATCTGAAAAGTCTGGTGTCACTGAAATCCTCTCCTTTGAGGGGGCTCTGGGGATCACCTCTGCGCCGTATTTAGGGTAGTTCACTTCAGATGTATCACAGATCTTTTATATTTTTGAATGAGGGCTAAGTGCCGCTGAGGCAAGAATGGATGCTTATCCACTCCTTGATGGTTTTCCCAAACACACGAGGCAGAATCAGCTGTTCCTGTATCATGCGTAACTGAGCTGCCTGGTCAAGAGAAGAACTCTAGCAAGGTATCTTCAACAGACTCCCTGGGCAGTATCTGTTCCAGAGCTCCATTTGTCTTAGTTGTTCCCTGAGGGAGGAACCCTTCCAAACTTTTTCCCCCTCATTGTAACTGAAGCTCATTACATCTTACTCTTTCTGCCAAGCAAAAGTTTATTACTTTCCTCTATAACCTTGTATATGCTTGAAGACTTACCACTGCCACCCTCAGTGTTTTTCCAGGCTAAAATGTCTGGATTTGTTCCTTGTTTTGCAGAGACCATTTTTCAGTCTTTTTAGTTTTCACTGTTTTCCTCTGAATCTTTATTTGTTCATTCCTTTAGTTGTAGTTTCTAGCTGTGATAATGCTTCTAGATGAAGCCTTTCTAGTAGGAAGGGGAATGTTAGGGTTGTTACCCATGTCTTATGAGCTAAGCTAATGCATATAACTCACAAAAATTCTTATATCTCTTTTTCCTGTGTTTGTGCAGTAAAAAAAATGCTGCCGGGTATAATTTTGCTTTTTTATCTTGTTTAAATGTCCTTGCTGATTGCAGTTTTTTAAACTTTCCCCAGTGTGTCAGAAACCTTTTAATTTCTGATACTGTCCTTGAAGATATTGAACACTGCTGTATCACCCAGGTATTATCTTGGTAATTGACCAGTCTTAAGAGGCTGTGCATCCACCTATGGTACTAATGTGGTAATTCCAATGGCCTCAGTCTATTAGGAATAAGTATTTCCCAGTTACTTGGCATTTTCTTTGATCTGAACCTCTCGGCTTGCTTGAGTTAGGCCAAGGACTTCAATTCTATCCCCCACACCCCCTAGTGTTTGAATGCAGGAGATTGACTGTAGCTCAGTTGAAAGGTTTCATCAGAGATGTAGACTGTGGGCTGCCAAAACAGGATGTTATTATAAGGAAACAGAGCAGCACTGTGTAGCTTACCCTTTATGTGGATTTAACCCAAAACATCTGTGTACAGTTAGCTCTTTCCTTCCCTTAAAGGATGCTTGAGTGTGCAAACATGCTGCTGTCCTCTCATATACTTCAGAGGCTTCTGGAGGCAAAAAAGTACTTTCATGTGTGAACATACCTTGATTTTAATCAGTTTTCCTTACTATACAACATGCTTGTCTTTTGGAGAACTTTAGTGATAGGGAAGATGCAATCACAGGGAGGTAGAAAATAGCTTGGACAGAGAAGTATTAGGCAAGCATGAGAAACCACTCTACCCTGGAAACTATTGCACCAAAAAACTTTTCCCTGAAGTTTATGTGGCAGCTACTGAGTCCCATGTGCCTTTAACTGCCAACTGAGCCATACCACAATGCTGCTTTCCTTCAGCCACTATAGATTACAACTCTGTTTATCTTTCATTTTGACACACATTTCTTGTGCTACTCAGTAACTGCACATCATCGTTTTCTGGGCTTGTTTAGCAGAAGTGAGTATTCTTTCTTCTGAACAGTAATTGTTACTTTAAATTCTGTTTTACCTGGCAGACTCAGCACCTCCCTGCACCTCCTTTTCAGCTCAGCACTTATTCACCACACTCCACTCAATGGCTGCAAGCAAAGAGTTCCTACCAGGCTGACTGCAGTTTGTCCTCTAAGCCACATGATCTGCCTTGTACACCCCAGCCACCTCTCCCACTGAAGGTCCATAGAAGAAACTGGCTGAAATGAGTATTCACAGACAGATGTTTTCCTCAATAGCAGTTCATTTGTGCTGTGAACTGGAAAGGGTCTGCTTGGCAGGTGCATGCCCAGGACACACTGCTGGTACAAAGGTATGTGTGTTCTCTTATGAAACCATAGTTTCACCTCTTAGCCCTGTACGGTACTGCTCTGGGGACACTTCAAAAGTAAATCATTCTGCAGTCAATCAGAAATCTCTTGGTGTTGGTAATCTCTGAGAACAGTGCTTAAGAGTGATGGGGAAGTAGACTTACTACTCATGTGCTTAAGGTATGCAAATAGAGGTACTGAAACAGCAGTTTACTCAAACTCAAGCAAATTAACAAAAAATTTTATTGAGTATTCAATATAGCACCACACAAAAGGTACACTGTGCTTTGTGTTGGCTTTAAGGAACACATCAGAGCACTTTCAAACTAGAAAAACTAATGTAAAAAGCTTTTGTTTATCACTTACAGTTTGCTGTAGAGAAGCTATTCTGAAAAAACCCACAACTTTTGTACATAACATTTTAATGCTTTTCCAGGCAGACGAAATGTTATTCCTTCATCCACTAGCTCTCTCTCATGTTCTGGGGTTTGAGCTTTGTTCAAAAAGAAATCTCACTTAGGCCAACGGACTTTCAGGAAAAACATTCAGTCTGAAACTATTACTAGCAGGTGCAACTGACAACATACCTGCTAAATTCTGTTTCTTGAAAAGTAACAAAATTTTTATCATAGTAATTGTGCGGATTGGGCTCTATGAATCAATCCAAGTCAAATTGAGAGGGATTTGGCATCAGCTTCTAATTTTATCTTGGGCTCAAAGGTAAATAAGGAGTATGTACTCAATAAAATTACAGAAAAATTGCATCATAGAAAAAAGATGGGTGACTGTGAGGGGTCATTTAGTCCATCTTCTCTTTCAGTACAGATTGTTATGCTATAATGGCTTGAAATGATTTCAAATATAAGGTGCTTTTAAAGCCCATATCAGGGGGATGGGAACGGGATGGAACCTTTCCAACCCAAACCACTCTATGATGCTATTTCATTCCGAAGTATCTATTGGTCCCTCACATAACCAAACTTTGTTTCTTTGCCTGAATTGTTCATATTAGCTATTATGCCTACATTAAATGGGCTTTATTTTTCCTTTTTGTAATTAAGGTGAACTGGAAACATATCTATTTTGACTGGGTATGGAACACACAAATGTTTCATAACATCCTTTATTTGATGCATCCTGCAGTTAAAGAAAGGCCGGTTTGCATAAAGGGAACCTTAGCAAGTCAACACTAGTAATAGAACCATAGTAAAATGAAAGTGTGGAATGGACCTCGTGCTAATGCATATAAAGAGAGTACTGGAAAACTGTTAGGCTTCCAGCTTCACTGACTCCAGTATGGAACGTGCTTCTTTATATTCTTCAGCTTCTTCCAATTCTTTTTCATTTTCCTGGAATCAAAACCAATATTTTTTAGTACTTTGAAAATAACTGTCATGGGATTAAATTTAAGAAGGTAGCTAGAAGGGGAAAAAACTGGCAACAACAGATGAGAAGGCTGAGGTACTCAACCATGTTTTTATCTCACTGGCAGCCTTTCTTTCCACACCTCTCAAGTGGATAGGCATTGGGGGTGCAAAGTCCCCCCCACAGTAAGTAAAGACCAGGTTTATGATCACCTGAGGAATCTGAATGTACGTAAGTCTATAGGACCCAACAAGATGCCTCCCAGAGTGCTGAGATAACTGACTGATGTAGTTACCAAGTCCCTCTCCATGATATTTGAAAATATGCCACTCCATGGCAGTCAGGTGAAGTCCTTGAAGACTGGAAAAAAGGAAACATCTATACAGACTACACGGTCCCCCACAATCTCCTTCTCTCTGAATGGGAATGATGGATTTGACGGGTGGATTGTTTAATGGATAAGGAATTGGCTGGATGGTCACAGAGAACTGCTCAATGGCTCAATGTTTGGATAGAGATCAGTAAAAAGTGGTGTCCCTCACAGGTCTATATTGGGACCAGTATTGTTTATTATCTTCACTAATGATATAAATCAGCAAATGTTCAGACATCAAACTGAGTGGTGCAGCTGACACACCTGATGCCATCCAGAGCAACCTGGACAAGCTCAAGAAGGGGGCCATGTGAATCTCATGAGGTTTAGCAAGGCCAAGTGCAAGATGCTGCACCTGGGTCGGGGCAGCCCTCAGTATCAATACAGGTTCAGGACAAACAAATTGAGGGCAGCCCTGCTGAGAAGGACCTGGGGGTGCTGGTGGATGAGAGGCTTGACATGACCCAGCAATGTGCACTCCCAGCCCAGAAAGCCAATTGTGTCCTGGACTGCATCAAAAGCAGCGCGGCCAGCAGGGCAAGAGAGGGGATTCTGCCCCTCTACACTGCTCTCCTGAGGCCCACCTGGAATGTTGCATCCAGCTCTGGGGTTCTCATCATTGGAAGGACACAGACCTGCTGGAGAGGGCCCAGAGGATGGCTACCAAGATGATCAGACGGCTGGAGCACCTATCCTATGAGGAAAGGCTCCGAGAGTTGGAATTGTTCAGTCTGGAGAAGAGAAGGCTCTGGGGAGACCTTACAGAGCCTTCCAGTACTTAAGGGGGGGCCTACATGAAAGATGGGGACAGACTTTTTAGAAGGGCCTGTTCCAATAGGAAAAAGGCGATGGGTTTAAACTAAAAGAGGGCAAATTCAGACTAGATATAAGCCAGAAGTTTTTTTACAGTGAGGGTGGTAAAACACTGCAACAGGTTGTCCAGAGAGGTGGTAGGTGGTACATCCCTGTAAATATTCAGGATGGGGCTCTGAGCAACTGGATCTAGTTGAAGATATCCCTGCTCATTGCAAGGGGGTTGGACTAGATGACCTTTAAAGGTCCCTTCCAGCCCAAACCATTCTATGAAATGAGGGATACATAATTTTTAAAAACACAAGTTTTATGTGACTCAAAGCACAGGTAAATTCTTTTGTCCTACTTAAGGTTGAGGATAAGGGTGTTATGTGCAAGTAGATTTGACCTGTGCATATCTTTATTTTATTATGTTAAATATTTAAAACTAAGGAACCAATAAAAACAAACCCCAGACAGAGAGTACTCTCAGGAAAAAGCTTAAGTAGATTGACAATTAAAAAAACACACTATGACACAGTAAATTTTAATAAAAGCGCTGAAGGTGAGCTATGCACAGAAAGCAACACTTGTAGACTTCCAAATTCTTCACAACAATAGTAACAAGCCCCACTCCTTAAGATTGCAGAGCACACAATAAATCAATAGCACCATTTCTGCATGCCACTGAAATCTAGACTGGCTAAGTGTTAAGTAACCAGTTGAATGACAAAAGAACCCTAAATCCTGCCAGGTACTGAACATTTATTTTGTAAAACAGTAGAGGAAAAAGACCTGAAAATAGGATACCTTGAGTTTTCCACTAAAAAAGTATTTACATTTTAGCCATCAGTATATCTGGGACTTAATTTAGGGTACATATTTTTAGCCTCACATTCCCTTATGGATGGTTTCCACTATTCTAACACACACAGTTTTCACAGACTGAAGAACAAGTCTGCAAAGACATTTATCTAAGGTGAAATACTAGTATGTTACAGGATTCTAGTCTCGGAACCTTTAAAAAGTAGTTCTTCAATCCTGTTTTAATTTGCTGCAACTGCACTGCAGACAACGAAGTTTATCCAAGTCCACCTAGGAACAGTAGCACTTCTGATCAGTGGGGTATGGTGCTGTACTCACTAGTAGTTGAGTAAGCTCTGCATGTGCAACTTCTAGTCTGCGCTGGCAGTCCGGAATCATCATTCGTGACTCTTGTAAGATCTCAATCTGTGAAAATTAGAAGTCAATGAAATAAGAATGTATTCCAGATAGAAACATTAGCTTTTAAGATAAGTTTTTGCTCTGAAAAATCAGCAGTCCAGTCATTATCTAGGAACTTCAGAACAGTTCCATTTTCTGAATCGTTTTTTTTATTAAAAGACACTCACTTAGCTGTTTAAAACTCTGTTAATTTACAGGACACTTCCATTTACTCTGTGCTTAATTAATTGTAAAGTGAAAGAGAGTATTTAGAATAATTTTTCCCTTAGGAAAAAAGTACTGCCGGGTAAGGTTTCCATACAGCATTTGTTAAAAAGTCTATTTAAAACAAACTTTCTCCTGCTGTCATGAAGCAGCTTCATCCAAAATGGGATCAGCTGGTTATATAAATATCTCCTGCATCTTTTGGGTAATAAAGAAAAAGAGTGTTCAGATAATACCCCATAGAGATAATTACTGCATGAAAAAAGTTATTGAGTTATTGATCACATTGTGTGCAGACTGCAGGAGGCTCTGAGTGAAAGACAAAGGTAAAGAAAAATGAAAAGCAAAGACCAGCAGGCTCATATTTTTGATGCTTATCATGCATAAAAAGTTATTACTTATCCTTGTGCTTCATTTTAGGAGAAAGATTATTCTCACCATGCACTTCGAACAAAATTACTAAACTGGCACCCCACTGAATCTGAAAATCCTGCCACCTCCTAAAGAAAACAACTTCAGTCTTAAAACAGGGAACATTTATTTCATGGAACATTTCTGGATCTGAAATCCAACCATTGAGAAGAAAAGGTAAGCAGAGTTGTTCAGTAATGTTAAATCTATTTAGAAATGAAATGTTGTATATTTAAATATGAAACACCTTCTACATTCAGGATAACCTGCAACAGAAGGCATTCCCTTTAAATGGCTTACTTCACTCTGTCATTCCTATGCTGTATTGTCCTTTTAGTATTAGTGCTGCTGTACCAAGGGCTCATTGTAAAAAGGATGTTAAGCTATAGCTAAGAATGTATTTATGCATTCAGGAGGGCCTTATGTAGTAAGACATTATCACCATGTTTTTAAGTGTCATGTATTTAAGTTCTTAGCTCAAGTCAGTTTTGAGATAAAAAACTTGTTTTCTAATTTTACACTTTCATCAGTGAAACAGATGAGGTGTGCTATAAACTGCATGACTTCTGCTTCAGATAGTAGAAATCTGTTCTAGAAAGAATACATACAGGAGTGAGAATATCCAATAATTACTTCATTGAGCTGGCACTGCTAAATATTTGTTGTAAAGCTGGTAGACGACATGAAAAGTAGTAACTTCTTCAGTATGTGCCACTGGATAAGCCAGCTGGGAAGGTATATAAATCTAGAATCTGTAAGCTGTAGTTCTGCCTGCTCTAAGAAATGAACAAATCTACCCCAGTCATTCTGTTCAAAACAGCATTTGACTGAGATCCAAAGGGGTACCTGAGTTTTATTTACATTTGCATTCAGTTATGCAATAATAAATAAAAATCAGAAGGATAAGTCCTGGAACTATATTTAGTAGGTGTGAAAGTTGGAGACTAGAGCAGGAATTTTGTGTATTACCAGTATTACTTAACCTGTGCATAAACCACATTTTTTCAAGCAATGCTCATAATCCCACTACAAATGTACATAATAAAGCAAAGTCAAAAGCTTAAATAATTAGATAAGCTTTAGGACTGGATTTTTTCAAGTGTTTGCCCTTCAAATTCTATCCAAATTCTGTCAGACCTCCTGACTGAACTTTAAGGGTGACAGGCATCGCAGGCACTAAGAGGTCGGCACTGCAGCCACTTCTGTTCCTGTGACATGCGCTGCAGCTACTCAAATTCCAGTGACCAGCACTGGGGCAACTCAAACTCCAGCTAACTAAGGACTGTAGTTTAAACCCAGCCAGCAACCAAGTCCCAGGCAGCCACTTACATGCACCCCTGCTCTGGTGGGGAGGAGAATCAGAAATAAAAAGTAAACCTCATGGGTGAGATAAGAACAATTTAATAACTGAAACAAAATGTAGTAATAATAGTAATGAGAGGGAGAGAGAGTAACAAAACCCAAGAGGAACAAGTGATGCACAATGCAATTGCTTACCAACCACTGACTGATTCTCATCCCATCCCCAAGAAGTGATTGGGGAACTCCCACTGTTTTATATACTGAGCATGACATTCTAGGGAATGGAATATCCCTTTGGCCAGTTTGGGTCACCTGTTCCAACTGTGATCCCTCCTGTCTGTGTACCTGCTCACTGGCACAGCAAGAGACATCAAAAAGTCCTTGACTTTGGGTAAACGCTACTCAGCAACAATAAAAACATCAGTGTGTTATCAACATTTATTCTTATACTAAAAAACCAGCACTGTACCAGCCACTAGGAAGAAAATGAACTCCATCCCAGCTGAAACCAGGACAGAATGTCACAAAGGAAGTTACAACGTGAAGCTGATCTAACTTTGCCAAGAACCGTAAGTATCTGCAGAGTTTCTGTGAATGACAATGCCAAAAAGAAATATTAAAAATCTAGAGTAATGGAAGTGCATTTAAATACAGTGTTTAAGACAAAAGCAATAAAGCACAAAGATGAGTACAGAGAGAAACAAATTGAACTTGTCAGTTAAGTGCACATAGGACCAGAAGAGCTATTGTGGCTACAGAGAGGATGGCACCCTCTTTCCTTTCAGTGTACTGAAAAAAGCCAGTTAAACAAATCTCTTCAACCCACCATGTTTCTAGTCAGTTGTATTTCAGGACTGAAGCTATTTCTACTAAGGGAACAGATGTTTGGTGTATTTCAAAATTAAGCAGTTTCCTCAGATGTGATGGAGCTCTTCAACTGTTGGGGTGTATATAGCCTACCTACTAAACATGATGTGGATTTTTCATAAATTGGATCAGCTGTCAAAAGAACTGGTGTGCATAATACACTACTGGATAGCCTTCAGTCCATTTTCCATAAATTTCAGACTGCAATGACAGAACAGAAGCAAACAGATTCATCAACCATTTGCTTAGGTGGAAAGCCATCATAACTAAAGTTGGACAATTTACACATTCAAAATAAGCACAAAGGCCAAACCTGTGATAAACAGCTGAGGGGGTAATGACCAGGATTTAAACACTAACAACTTGGATTTTTCACAGGTCCCACAATGAAAGTTCAAAGCTATTATTTTAACTTTGGGGATATCAGAGCTGCTTACATCAGGCAGATGCTCTACTTTTTGGATCACCCAAGTACTTAGGCTGAAACAAATTTTTGATAATTTAAGAATAAAGTAAGTATTACTGCATATGAGTGCTGATACCTGTAACAGGAAGCAATTTTGCTCAGCCTGACATGCAGTGTATTAGTGGGGATACCAGTTTTATCAGCTTCAAAAAAACAGAAGCAGTTTGTAGATACAGGTTTCTTTCCCAGCTTATCCACATCTAACCAAGAGATTTAGAGATATGCAGATCCACAAATAATTTTAAAACAACAAGAAGAAAACATCCATAGAGCTCTCTGTCTTTCCCTGCTCTTAGGAGGGCAGCCTGATAACTACTGCGTCACAGGGTATAGAGGCAGTATTGTTTCATGTGACAGAAGTGGTGTTCTAAACAGAAGAAATAGGCTAAAAACCATGATAAATGTAAATTACTCATATATGTACCAATTATATACATGAATATGTATATACACGAATATATATTCCAGCTTTTAAATACTGTCACATAATCACTTGTCCACTGACTGATGCACAGATAATCCTAGGGGGATGTATGACTCAAAGATGGTAAAGAGGAAAAGAAAAAGACATGCAGATAATTGTTTGCTAGGACAAGTACTACTGTTTTAAACTACCTTCCATCAGAAAATCTGTAAAACACTTGGAATCTATTGACTAATTAAAGCCATATCTGATGAAAGGATAGAAACCTAAAATAAAAAAGGCAATCGCTAAGTATCACAAACATCAAAGGTTCCAAAATCAGTAATGAGATTGTAGCACAGAATAAACAGTCATGCTAAGGTTACTGGTTGGCTAATCAACATATTTGTATCTTAAATCAAAACTGTCATATTACCTCACCTCAGTTGTAAACAGGGAATAATATCAAGTCAGAATGTGCTGGCCAGGATGGTGGCATGGGGACATAGGGAGTACTATAGCATAGATGATATAGGAGGCAGCTGGGCACAGGAAAGGCAGGAACTCAGAGGACATAGAGCATTAAGGTGAATATGGACAGAAAAAAAACCCCAAATATTCACACAAGAACTGTAGGAAACCCAGTTTTATTAGTTCTACTTCCTCTGAAGCAACCTGTCTGGCATGGAAAGAAGCTTGAGAGATCCACAGGATAGAAGAGCACACTGCAGTCCACTGTAGACAAGTCGTCAAATACATTGATCCAAACACTCCCGAAGGACCTTAAAGAAAAATCTGCGCTAAAGAACTGGAGAACACTGTTTTGTTTGTACAGTGCTTGACTGTTTCAGGAAATGGCCATGTGTCAAGAACAAACTGCCTACCACTTGTAGCACGAAAGATGGAGGAGGAGGAGAAAACGCTTAAGAGCTAATTATTCAGTATTTCAAATGAGTTTTCTCTGCACTCCTCCCAGGTGAGGGCTAATCCTGTTTCTTCTGAAGTGGATCACATTAGGACATAAAAGGTATAAAGTCTTTAATCCAAAAGGTACTTAAACCTGCCTAGATTAAAAGGAAAACAGTCTTTGGAAAACAGAAGGAAAAAAAGGAAGATCCCAGTAATGCCCTTTCAGCATTTGGTTTCTTTCAGAAAGTTTGAAACCAAACTTTCAAAACAAAGTTTGAAAGTATTTTTGATATCAGTTCTGTGTTAGGAATATTACTCTGTATTTCGTCCAGAGAATTCCAAATAGCTGGCTTTTCAGCAAACAAACTGTCCTTGCTAAGGATACTGCCCAAATACATGTGGAGGAGCATTACACCCTTCACTAGCATTTCCACTGCCTCTTTACCTATGCATTTAGAACTAGAGTTCCTACTAGTAAGCAAAGATCATGTATTCTTAGGGGGGAAAAATAATGAAAATACTGAGACTCATGTGAAACTCTACATTTCATCTAATCTTACTCAACTTGTCAGAACGAAACTTTGAACTTCAAAAGAGCAAAAAAATGTAAAAAGCCAACTGAACTAACCGGAGTATTTCTTTGAGGTTAAAAAGACATTTAAAAATGAAAAAAGTTATAGAACATTACAATGTTTCTGTCAGCAAGAACTCCTCCAAGATTAGCAGCAAATTATCTTCCACAATTATTTTGCGAAGTAATACCTATTTTTCCAAATGTATTCCTTTTTAGCTGTTTCAGAAGATACTGTTTTACTCAACAAAGAAAGAGAAACATTGCAGTTTTCACTAATAATTGGAAAAAACTGTGTATCAGCAATATATATATAGTCTTATGTACTTTTTGACATGCAATTAAATTCAATGTAAAGTTCATTGGATTTTTAATTAATCTAGAAATTACATTACTCAAGAAGTAATTTGGAATAGTAGAATAACTTAAAAAATAAAGAAAATTTATCATTTATCAGTAAAAATGCTGACAAGTTAACAAAATCACTAGAGTATATCTCAATCCCGCTGAAGGGAAACACTTTTCCCACAAAGACAAGTCTCAATATAAAAGCATGACCTGTGAAAGGATCTCTTTATACACAAGACCCAACAAGAACCACAGAAATACAGAAGTCTACCAGCACTGCAAGAAAAGTCCTTTTTTTGTTCTTCTGATATTGAATCTGCTCCTCACTAAACAAGTCTTTCTGGACAGTGTAGGTGAAGGCCGGCATCTAACAACTGCCAGCCACCTCTGCTATCTGCTGCTCACTGCCTCCCCTAGAGAACACTTGAGTCCACAGGAACCACAAGCTGCCCCACTGCACAAGGAGTTAGAAGAAAATTACTGACTCAAACCCTTTTTTTCAAGAAAGGGACTGATCCTCATTACAGACCAGACACACCCTAAAAACTACATATGCTGTAGGAATAGCATTATCCACTTTCAAGTAAAACTTTCCATATTCACTTCAGTACTGTAAAAGCCTGTGTTCTACTTGTGAGTTGTAACTAGAAAGCTAATTGAAAATAGTAGTACATCAAGAGGAGGTAATGCTTTTAAACATCCCTCCATGAACTCTCGATTAACGTGTGTGAATTATTTATTTATATATATTTATATAGGTACATGATTTAGCTACTACTTCAGCTACAGTAATAGTTAAAACTATTCTCAGTCTAAAATGATTGAATGCATTCCCATTATGTTACTTTTCATTGACAAAATAAAGACTACAACTGTGTTTTAAGAGTCCGCCAGATTAAAAATTATTAATTAAAAGCAATTCCTAAAATGTGTAACTGCAGATATTTTTCCTGAAAAAAATCTCAGTCTTAACTCTATCCAGAATATGGTTCTGAGCAAACTCCTGGTATTAAATAATTTTCTTTAGAATAACAGATTTGATCCTAGGAAAAGTATGCATGTTCTTTCTAAGCCTCCAGATTTTTAATAACATAAAATATTAATGAATTTCAGAATGTAAACTGCAGTAAATGAATATGAAATGAAGATGTCATTGAAGGAACTGGTTGCTTTTGCAGTGGATCAGGCAATTTCTGAACGAATGAAGACTTTTCTGTGAAGGCTTTTGTCATTGGTCTCTGACAATACCTTCAAGTAGTATGGAACATTTCATTTCAGCAGAAGTTCACAGCCACTGCTGTTTTTGACTTTGATGATATCTTGCAGGTCACTGCGGAAATACCATGGTGCAGTCAAATAATCTGATGAATGGGCGACACTAAAAATGGGAATTGCATTCATTAGTTCTTGTTAGCACCAGCAGATCTTCAGAAAGGCTGCTGTTTTGTAGGATCTTCCAAGTCTCAGTCTGTGGTGAGGTAGAAGATTGCTCCGCTTTATAAATACAATTCTTTACTTGTATACAAGTTCTTTATTTCATTCCCATGGCATAATGAAAGCAAGGAAGGATGTAGACACAGGAACTGAAATATGAACTTACTAAAAAAGTTGGCTTAGCTTGCTCTAAAAGTGCTTTCCGCTATCTTTTGTTGATTTTGTATTTGAGTTTTGTTTAACTTATTCTTCCATTGTTTAAAAATGAAGATAGGACACCAGTAGGTTATGTTTTATAACAAAGGCCACCAGACTGTTAAAACAAGTGAAATTAATTTTAATTTACAGTTTTGGTTTCTAAGAAGATTTGAGACAAAATATCTGGGAAATACTTGGGGAAAAAAACATAGTTAAAAGGTAACACAGTTAGCTAAAAGAATATAAATACCACAGTGAAACATGGACATTACACACTTCTGTAAAGAATAAAAACAAATCTCCCAAACTCGAGCTTTCTCCCAGTGAAAAGGAAATGTGATACTTCTTCCAAAAGGATATGTACTGTCTGCAACCACTATTCTTGTGGGAAATCTTCCAAGAAAAAAATGTGATCATATTGTATTAGTGACACTAAACCATACTCTTGAGCAGATGAAAATTCAGCATGTCCTTTCCTGATCAGTGACTTCACTACAAATTCAGCAGCTCCTGGGAGCAGCTGCATACCCACTGCTTCCTTTCTTTGAGGCCTGGGTTTTTACCAAAAGGATATTAGTATAGTCAAGAGTTGAAATGTTTCATCTTCATATTAACTATCAAGAATTCTCACTTTGCTGTAACAGTTGCACTTACCAAAAAGCACTTGGTTTACCTATATCCATCCAGACCATGTATTTACTACAGGTTCCTGGTATTTCTGAGAAAGAGTTCATGAGGCCTGAGACACTGTTCATGAGTGACAGCCATCCTGACAAAAAGTACTAAGTAATCCATATGCAGTCTCCTTATAATTTAACAGTTTAAGGAAGTTTCTACAGCTGCTTATTATGACTTTCGTAATTGACAGGATTTTAGCCTAGTATTTATATAATATGAGTCTGGGGAAAAGTATAGCAGACTCTTCTATTTAAGGATGACTCTGATTAAATGAAAACAAAGAAGGATTTTATAAAACAAGTTCTAGAATAGTTACCTGCTTCTTAATTCCATAATCATCACATGCTTCAGCTTTCATTTTTTCAATCTTTTCTTCTTGCTGTTTTGCTTCTTTTTCATACATAACTTTCTCTTTTGCCAACCTGCAATTAAACCAATTGACTGTGTTAATCTGGTTCTATTACAGTAAAGAAGTCCAAAAGCCACAGCAGAGGTAATATAAGACACAATTTTATAGAAAAAAGGCTCTTAACCACTGCAAAAAACTGCATCTAGGTAATGCTGAATTTACCAATAATGTATAAAGAGTCTTATGAGAATAATTTAAATTAAAACTTAGTTTAAAGATTATTTGTGGACTTCTCTACATAGAGTATCTGATAAAAGCTTTGTATTAGTACTTCATTTAAGTACATAACAGAAATATAAAGTTGCCTTGTAGATCTGCATCAATGCTGACGAAGATGGTAGTTCAGAGAAAAAAGCCATGTATCTCAAAATATTAAATGTCTGCAGAGACAACATCTGCCAGACTTTCTCAACATCATCCCACTTCTAGTACTTTTGCAATTGACCTGTACTGGTGGTTACAGTAGAATGGTCTTTCCTTTTTCCCACACACTACTAAATAAGACCACTGCACCTGCATTATTAGATGAATAACGACAGACATCCCTCTTAGTAATAACTTTGAAAAAAGTTATCACGTTAATGAAAAAAACCAGCACTTTCAAGATCACCAGCTGTAATTCCCTAATGTTTTTCTCCTCATCACTACATTTGATACCATTAAATGCATTATTTCCCATACTAGTTTTCGTACAAAATAATGAAAAGTGAAATTTCCAAATTACAAAGTAGCCTCACGGTCTTGTGTTCCCTTGAGTACTTTCTTCATTTACCTTGATGATGGTTTGGGGGTCACAGGCAAAAGTAAGTCCTATAATTTACATTATAACAATTTTCTTTACGTCCTGTCTTTCAAAGGAAAAAGAATCCATCTTTTAATCCTAATAATGGACCCACACTAGGGAGCAGAATGCTTTTTGCTAATTAGCACAGATTCAAGAGTAATGTAAGTAGTAACTTTTAAGGTCAGAAAAATATGAAGGTAGTTTAGTGTGATGCCCTACAGTAACTTTTACATTGAAATACCATAATCAAACTTTAGTATTTGTTGTTACTGCAATTTTGCTATTGCATCTCCTACTTCATTAGTTATGTTCATTGGAACATGTGTATATTGGATTATAATACTAGATCTGAACCAAAACATCCCTCAGTATCTGAGAAATAATGGAGTAATGTCTCATCAGCTAATTCAGGACCAGAACACTGAAATGCTACTGCAGGCCTGCAATCATGCCAAAGAAAATCCTTCCCCAAACAAGAGTAAGAACCAGATCAACCTGTAAGGATTGTTTACGGAGAATTTAATATCCAAAAGAACATAATCAGAACCAATAAACAAAGAATATATTATACAAATGAAAAGAGAATAAATGAAAATCTAATAGAGAGCTTCATGATCGCATTAGTGCATCAGAGCAAATTAATTAATAATTTGTCACAGTTAAGTAAGCTACTGGAAATGCTGAGGATGGACAGAATTTTACTGGGGTGACAAGAACCTTTTGTGAACTTAAGCTGCCACAAAAGCACCACTGCTGTTGTATAGTGAGAAAAATTCCACAGAAAATATAGTGATAAGACAACAGCAGGAACCTTCCCTGCTTTTGACAGAATTTACATCATCAAAAATTGTTCTGCAAAAATAGCCTGAAGAGGTGAGTCCAGAGCAGTTGGTCTAAGCAGAGCTGTGGCAACATGCATCTGAATTCATTTCAACCCTTGTGGAGTCACACCATAAGAGAGAGCCTTCAGCCTTATGAAGCAGCTTTAACAGAGTATAGAGCACATATAGTAGGTATCGACTAGACCAGTTTCTGTAAGCCAAGTACCAGCTTTGAGAAGTAGTACTGGGGAAAGACAGGAGCCTAATTACTAATAATAAAGACGCTAAATCAGTGCCTGTAATTCCAACTACTGGAACTAGCTCCAGTATTAGCATCAGCAAATATTGATTTAATAGAGGATGAGCTAATTGTTTGATCAAGGTTACCTGATTTAATTCCAGACAGTATTACTTGCTTTGCTATTTTATGTTCCAAAAAAGTTCATCTTAATCAACCTGTGAGACAGGTGACTTTTTTTG
>JAWWTY010000088.1:49950660-49959372 GCA_035222235.1 Margarornis squamiger
CCGTCTCCTATTGCTGTCCCTTCTTCCTGACATGCAGAGTTAACAGCTTCCAGAATTCATGGATATTCACAGGACTGACATAATCACTAGTGTGACATTATGGTGCCGTACACTTTCCTGTGCCAAAGATGTACAAAAATATTATTTGGAAAGCTTAAAGACATTCTTATGATTAAACCAAGATGTCACAGCCCCATAAAACAAGGGCTTCATTTTTTACTGTGTACCTAATTATCCGCAAATTCCTAAATGGGAGAAGAGTCACCTTCTGAATTATATTTGCAAACCATTGCCTATAGTTTCAGGTTATAAGGTTGATCTGTTCTCAAAACAGTAAGTACTTTCTTACACAACCTACAAGATGCAGAAAAGTCTTTGAGAAGCAGATACAGAAGCCTGCCCAAGTCTAGTTTTACTCAAGACATCTACAAAAGATCCAAACATTTCAGGTCAGCATGGTTCTGTTCTTTTTATTCTCTGCATACATTCAGTATTTCCTTTGGCCATGAAGGTTTTTTTACACTTCAGTCTTTACCTTTTATCCTAGAGTGTCAACATAAGGCCTCAAATTTTAAGATAGTAATGATTTAAAAAAAAAACAACCCAACAAAATTTCTGTAAAGAGTAAGTCATTTAAATATTAGAACAAAGAAACAGCCACAATCTAAAATAATGGTATAATATATTTTGCAGTTGGGTCAGGTGTTAAAAAAAAATGCAATATCTGTAAGAAAGTTTCTTTCTTTAATATATTTTGTTAGTGTCCACATCCCATTCTGCTTTCTAGCAGAGAGTTCAGTTCCATGGACTGTCAGGAAGTACGTGAGAGCTTTTTATTTGAGCCACCTGGCAAATAATTAGGGTACCAAGCAGTGACTAGATTATTTCTTTTGTTTTCCCCCTTTAAAAATAAATCTACTGACCAAAAATTCTCAAATCCTTGTTCTCCTTGAACACATAAATTTAAAGAAGTAAAAACTGACAAACAACTGCATACAGTACTAGCCTATTCTCATACTTAAAGTCTTCATTTATAGTAGCTCTTTTCAGCCTTACAACTGCATATAAATATTCAATAGAAATGAAGATTCCCACATACCTGATTTAAATCTACTGACAACAAGCTTGCTTCCGTAGTTATTTTTCATGGACCCTGAAGCAGAAGTCTACACCCCTAGGAACAAGCGATGAAAATAACAAGAACAGAATAAAAGTATTGTACTAGCTTCTCCCAGTCTTTGACAATGAAAAAAGTGGAAACATAAGATCCAGTTTTTCTGGATCTTGTCTTTAGTGCCAGTCAGTAGTCAAGTACTAGGGAAAGAGTATAAGGAAACAAATAAAGTGACAATTCCTGTGGTATACCTGCCTCTACGAATCAAGTTAAGGATTTTTTAATACTGAAGAATAAAAATAAACCATAAATGTTTAATAGAGAAGAGGTCAGCTTCTGGCTGTGGCTACTGCCCTTTTAAAATCCTTTGCACATTTGACTTGCCCTCACTTAATAAACAACTTCACAATTTGCACTCTCTCTGTAAAAAAAACAGTTTTATTACTTTAAAGCTGGAGACTAAACCCAAAAGAGCTCAAAGGGCTTGATGGAATCTTAAGGCGGAAGGTAAAAAAAGAATCCCTTCCATACCATTATGATTTACTTCCTCATCCATCTTCTTTTACTCATTGTCCCTCCCTGACTTCAGCCCGACAAGCTGAAGAGCAAAGCAACACAAGATGGTTCAAGACAGTCAAAGGGCTGACCACTGGTGAACAGAGGGCTTCCCCTCCCTAGTCCCAGCATACATCTTTGCCAGCACTAATGCTCAAACGATCTCTGCATGAGTCAATTAGGTTCAACAAAACAGCAGGAAATTAACACAATAACAAAAGAAAACAAAAACAAAAACAACAGCAAAAAAACTCACCCAAAAAACCAAAACCAACCAACCAAAAAAAAACTGGCAGTTTTTCTCCTGGGTTAAGCAAATTGCTTGAGCTCAGCAAAAGGTCTGACTAGCATCAGAGACCACCAAACCAGAGAGAGGGAAATGAGACCTCCAAATTTAGAATCACATTGATTTCTCAAGGGACTTCACTCCCAGTCTGTTTAGGGTGCAGAGCTGCAAGTGGTTTAGACTGTTCCAACTTCTGGCTGCTGTACAAAGAACCAAATCACCCTTGTTTCTCACTCCACAAAGGTACCTCTGTTCCTACCACAGTCCACAGGCATTAACACTACCATCTCCCATAGCTGAATCATTAGCGGTACCAAGCAGATCTACTGCTCTGATTGTAAGAAGGGCATACAGTTTATCTGAAGTTTGACAGATGAAAAAATTATGCACAACAAAATGCATTATGAAATTCAGATCTTCTGTACAAAGACAAAAGTTCCACCTTCCTGAGCCACAGTCACAGACAGGAACTACTAGTGGATGCCTAGAATACAAGTGGTAAAATGGTACAAGGACAGAGGAAGCACATGCTACTACTCCTAATGTTCCCCCAACATGCAGCAATTGCCAACAATTGAGGTTCTACATAAGCCAGAATGGCACCTATGTGCTTAAGCCACCAAATAAGGACTTCTCTCCAGCATTAGAAAAATCAACACTTTCCTGGCTGGAGTGAGCAAGTGGAGCTCTGAAGATGGGCGGAGGGTTGCTCAGTTTTGCTCCTGAGCAAATTCACTATTGAAAAGACATGCATCTCTACAGAACTAATGTTACCATTAACCATGGTACATGCTAATATGCCATGGATTCAGCCTAAGCACACAGAAAACCCAAAGCTGACAGCATGTATTGACCAGATAATGAAATATCTGTGCTGACTTAGTTCAAACTTAGAAATCCATAACAGTGTAACTGTACAAGATACAGCTTTTTTTTCTTATAGTATAATAAATTCCATGTATTAGCACTATGCACAGTTATAGCACAAGTAATTCAACAATTGCAGTAACACTGGTAACATGTAAATCACTACCTGCAGAGCTTAAAATACCAGGTCCCTAATCTGCACATTTTACTTATGCACATTCTTGGGTTCACTAGGGCTACATAAGCAGACATACATTACAGACTGGGGCCCAAGAGAAAATGTTAAGAAAGGAAGATGAAGGAAGTAGACAAGAAATACAACACGACACAGGTATTACGAACTGCCATGTTTTCTTAGCCATGAGTGACTATTTTCTGATTTAGACAGGATCTCAAGTTTATACATTCACTTTCTTTTCTAGTTACAAAATCATCATCAAAGACAAACTTTCTCTTCTAAGAGTCAGGATGTTACCACACACATACATAATTTTTAGCCCCTCCTGCATCTAACAGTTTACAGAACTAAGTTACCATAACATTTCAGGGTAGCTTTGCAAGCTTGGGTTTTGTCAGGGATTACTACTGTGAAGAATATGGAAATCAGTTACAGGATTTTTTGAAGTAAAAACAGTAATTTCAAGCTAAAATTACTTGATTTTAACATTTTTTATATCCTCTCTGTTACTAGAGATTTTTCTGAATCTTTAGGGCTTCACTTTCTGTTCTTACCTCTATTATCCTGTTCTTATAATACACTCCTTCAAATTTTTTTTAAGTCCTTGTCATAGCAACAACTGAAGTTCCCCTTTTTGCCCTGCTGAGAAAGTCTATCTGGCTAAGGCACCTCTGAACACCAGCAGCCAGTGGAAGCATGGAGTGGGGCAGAGGAATGGAAGAATCCAACAGATGCGGCCAACACGAAAGTTAAAGGGTATTCAAAAAGCAAAAGATGCTGGCTAGGGATCAAGATTTTGCTGAGGTTCTTCAAGAAGGAACTTGGACGTTAAGGGGCAAAGAAGAGAATGGCTAGTCCACCAAGAGAGCTGAAAGAGCATTTCTGACACACTGGTGATGAGCTGGAGAGAAGTGAAAGTTTATCAGCTCACCCTGAAGAGTCTCTGGAGTGTCAGAAATCCTGGGAGAGAATGGCATGGAATGGAATGGGACAGAAGTTGAAAGCTGTAAATGCTAAAGAGCCCAAAAACTTCAGTTCTAGAGAAGAAAGAGGGAGAAACAGGACCTCTGCTCTGGCAGCAACTGGGGTAACCAAAGATCTTTACTTCATCTTCCCTCCTGGCATCATCTTCAGTCAGGACTTTTTGTTTTGGAGAAAAAACCACAGAATCTACTTCCTCCCCTCTTTGCCTCACCCAACTGGGCATAACCAACTCTAAGTACTACAGTAATGAGAAAAATTAAATAGAATTAGTCATATTATGTGTCTAGACAACTCACAATGCATCAGGAAAGATACTTACTAGAGCTAGAAGAAGAAACAATGAACCTCACTGTCTTGAATGAGATTTTCACCTATATGATATGTACAATTTAATGATACTTAAAGTCAAACCAGAATGGATTATGGTTGTTAGCATAGCTGTAATTCATCTTCTGTATACAAAGCACTACCATAAATTTAATACAATTTCTTTTCATTTTTCCCATGGATCCACATTCTCATTCAACAGAAAATAATTATCTGCAGCTGCTTATTCCATACAGGTATGTGGCTCAATGCCATGAAAAAAAATAAAGACAATGCCACTACACATATGCATAATGCCACCATACTACTGTTGCCAAGCAACTGGAACTACTGTTATTTCCAAACTTCTGGAAGACTGCGTAAATAACTTCAGGTTGCAAAGCCACAGTTTTGCACCTATTCTTGCCCAAAAGAAAAAAGAAAAAAGCCTTCCTCCTTAATATCACATCATTAATGACATAGTCATAAACCTGGTGGGCAGGTTTTAATTTGCCAATTAAAATGACGAAGACAATAGATTACTATGGTCAGCATGGACATACATAAGACAATTCTAAACAGAAAAAAAACCTGAGATACCAGAATCATTTGGTTTACTTCAATTTATTTTAGAAAAGGTAATGGGATGGAAGAAGGAATGTAAAAGAGGCAATCTTTTACAGATCTGATCATTACTAATTTTTATTTCTGAAATATTTCTAAAAAGGAATCATTGTTTAAGTCTAGTCAAAAGGTAAAATAAATGGAATAAAACCCATTTATGAAACAAACAAACAAAAACCAACACAGTACACAATTTTCACAGCAACCACTGTGCTCATCACAGCTTATTAAGATACATGTGGGGAGTGTTTCTTATTCCTGAAGTTGAAAGAAAGTACGAGTTGAAAACCACCGGGAAACAGAATTCATTAAAAAAAAGTAAGTTTGTTTTCAGACCCTTAAGCTAATTATCCAGGTTGGTCTATGTACGCCACATATGTTACCTCAGACAATACTGTATAAATGTAGGTGCACACTTTTCCCAGACGGTTCACATAAAGCAGTTTTTTAACGTGGGACAGAGACCACATTAGTAAGTCTCCAATACTTACGCAGCCTTCAAATGCAGGGCCAACTTGGGACTTTCTGCATCTGACTCTGATACTGAGGAGCACTACAAAAGGTACTAAAAACATGCGTCAGTCACTCCAGACCACAACAACCATACTTGGCTAGCACTGAACACAAGTTTAAGGCTCCAGGACCGAGCTGGTGACAATCCGAGACAACCGACATGCAACCTGCACTATGAACAGGATTATTTCATTTGAATAGAGTCAGCTTGTATCCAACAATGCATGCAATATATTCACCCTCTTAAATCCGTGAGCTCTTCGATGTGCCATGTACACACATTAAATTGCTTTATCATGCTGACTCAGTTTAGCCAAGCAGCTTTGCATATCATTCCTCAATACACAAGTAATATGAGATATCTCTTCCCATTAACTGAGCTTACAAACAGTTATTGCATACAGTCTTGCAACAAGAATAGAGATGCGAGTTTCTTATAATTAATGCTAAGACTCAAAGTGAGTGCCTATGGCAAACAGGCAACAAGCAAGAAAGTAACCATAATTCGTATGGTGGACAGAAGATGGATAAAACTTCTGATTAACACCAGAAATAGCAAATTTCTTGAGTAACCAAGAACATGAACTAGTTTTGTGCCTGAATTAGCAATAGAGTCAACATACAGCAAAAGGAATATCTGCATTCTTCAGAATTCACTTGCACGAAATGTATTCTGAACTGAACAGTAAAACAATAAGAGAATTGTTCATATTTATATGTAAAATCAGACCAATGGTTTTGTGTAATTTACAGAACTTCCTCTGCTTGGAGCAAGGGGGACAAACACAGTGTAACCTGCATTGCAATATGATGATATTCTCTTTTACAAATATATGACGATTTCTCTTTTACAAACAGAAAAAATAGCATCAACACCAGTGCAACAGGCAAAAGAACAATCTTGGGAAGATACCACAGTTTTAGAAAGGTGAATTTAAAAAAAAAGAATTGCTTCACAAAAAATCAATACACTTTCCCCATAGGTTCATAATGTAAAATTCTATAATCAAGGCTTGTAGATTTGTAATTATGGTATGTCAGCCACATTTAAACAAGCATGTTAAAAGATTGTTAAAGTTAAACTAACACAATTGCAATGTGAATTGTCTTAGTCTCATTCTAATCTACTGGTGTCAGTTCCACTTAATCACATGGAAACTATGGGCAAATGTCAGTGCTATTTTCATGCAACCTTACTTTCTTTGCAGTAGTTTTTAAAATAATCTCCTATCTGAAATGAAAAATAAGGTATCTGAGAAGTTTTGGATTTTTTCCTAATCAATTCCCTCACTGTCCAGCAGGTCCTTGTTTGGATTTACTAGGACTAAGGCTATTTCAAAGTGATTAAACCAAAAGTATTGCTTGTTAAGAGATAAGCCACAAATACAGCAAACATTACTATTCATGCTCATCAAATCCATTTTTTTTTTTAATAACAAACTAGTGAAAGTATATGAACATCAAGAGCTTGGCTACCAGATCTGTCAAAAAACCCAAAAGGTTCTCCCCACTCCTAATTTAAGTTTCTTTCACTGATATACAGCAATATAAGCAACGTGCAGGCAAGTAAACTACCCACAACCTACAATATAGTCTCTTGAGAGAAGTACACAAAGAATTTATGATACACAGCTTAAAAAAGTCCCCAATCAGAATAGCTGCTTCATTCTTAGTTTGGAAAAAAGAGATGAGTCACGTAGCTAATGGGAAAAAAAAATAAGTGCTACAACAGATGATTAAAAAACGACAAACAAAATGTCTAAAAATTCTGTATGTCGGAAAGGTTCCTGACCCCACCTTTCTTGATCTATTCTTCTTGCCTGAGCACTGACCATGTTTGGAAATCAGTATTAAAGGCTAAATTCAATGTGCCTTTCTAAACACAGGAAAAAACCTAAGGAATATTAACTGAAGTGCTAAGTCTGTCACTTCATGGAATGTTTAGTAAGCCTCCACAGGAGTCTTCTCAAACAGCAAGAAAAAAATGCCTGTATAGTTGTTCTAGTCCAAAATAAGAGCTCAATATTGATGTTCCTAAGTTGACCAAGTCAAATGTACACCCACTGTAACAGAGTGCATGACTAGGCTCCTGGCTGGAGAAAAAGGGTGGAGTGGGACCGAGCCATACCTCTTCTTTATCTGTGTGCAGCCCTCAGAGAACTGGGAGCTGCTGCTGTATCATCTCCACACAGGGAGGGTAAGATAATATTCCTTTCCTCCTCACCCTTTTTTTTGTAAAGTTACCTTCACTTACAGCATGCCAGCTGCTGCAGAGAACTGTAGATATCCCTGTTGTTACTGCACAACATACACAAGTTAGGTTTACTTGCTTATTCACACGGCCCTTCTCAAAAAGCAAATCTGAATCCTGTCAGTTGCATTTGTATCATTTTCCCCTGTTTTCATTCCTTTCTTTGTATTAGCCCTGAAACCCACATGGTTGCTCTGTTTGGAGACTAGGAACTCTAAAGTGCTTTTAACTGGCATCAACACTGACAACTTTTCTAGTCTTCAAGCACAACCTTTCAAAGGCGAATCAGGTATGAGAAAATATGCCCGTCTTACTGACAGAAATTTGCTAAGTCATAACATAAAGCCGATTGCATGAAACTGTAGTATTCAACACCTTCATCCAGCACACACACTGATTCCTCTCTTTGCCTGAGCTAGAACAGTCTTTGTAGACTTAATAAACCTCACTGTGACCAAACAAGGCATGTCAAAGCCATGTGTTTACAGCCTTAAGAGAGATCCAGACAGATAAACTCCTCTTTAAAATTAAGGCTGTGTTAAAACCCGGAAGCTCGAGTGATGAATCTACCAGGGCAGCCCACGGAGGTGCTGGAGTCACCGTCCCGGAGGTGTTTAAGGAAACACTGGACGTAGCACTTAGTGCCATGGTCTAGTTGACATGGTGGTGTTCGCTCACAAGTTGGACTCGATGATCTCCACGATCTTTTCCAACCTAATTGATGCTGTGACACTACTGGTTCTTTTGAACCAGAAACAACCCGTTCAACTGCTGCTTTGCTAAAAAAACAGCAAGATACGAGGCGAGACTGGCTTGCCCACCGACGGGGCCGGGTGGCTCCCCTCGGCTCTCAGAGTCTCTAGGGACGGAGAACGAAACGCTCCCCTAACCCGCGCCCCGGGACAGCGCGGCCTGTTCCGGACGGCGGTGGCGAAGCAGCCGCGACAGGGCCCCCCTCGGCCCGGCGCGGCCGGCGCGGGGAGTGTGCGGGGCTGCGGCCGGGCCGTGTCCGGCGGCGGGGGCGGCGGGGGCGG
>JAWWTY010000088.1:49959472-49986972 GCA_035222235.1 Margarornis squamiger
ACAGAGAGTTATTATCAGTCATATATGTCTAAATACCTGCACTAGCAGTCAGTTGAGTTTTCTGCTCAATCCTAAAGCGAATTTCCTTCACAACTTCCTCTGCAGAAGTACCAAAGACAACTGAACTTTCCACTGCTTGACCTCTTTGTTCAAGGCGGTCATCTGTCAGAGATGTGTTGTCTTCAAACAGTACCGGTGAAAAAGAGCATTCACCTTCATTACATGTGCCAGACATATTCATATCATCTTTACCTAAGTTACATAGAAACACAAACAATTAATAAATCCATATAGAACATATTGATTTCCTTCTGCAGGGTTCATTAGCAGTTTTATTTCCTTCTGTTTTCATTTAGACAAAGCAATCACTTTGCTTTTTGTTTGAAGATGGAAGAGTCATAACTGCTTTGTTTTTAAAATGATTTGAGCTTGGCTGAGATTAGAGGAATTGGCTAGGCTGGACATAATTTCCAGAAAAGCAAAAAGGTTTAATGGCCTGTTGCTGTAGCAGCTGAAAAACATCAAGATTTTGGCATTATTTTTATTTCATATCAGATTGAAGGCCAGACGCTCTCTTTTTACTGGTGGAAATGAAAATCTTTTGCCAAAGTTTTTTCAAGATTCTCCAAAGAAAATTAGGTTTCTGGAATAACTGTTTCTAGAACCATCAGACTGGTGAGCTTCTCATTTTCAACTGCAGTCATAGTGGAACAAGCAACGACAGCAGTCCTTTGTCTGAATGTATAAACACTACTATTACAGTCTCACATTCCAAACACTTGTTTGTGTTTCAGAGGAACAAAGATGTCAAATAAGTATGAAGAAGCACATGACTACACACCAGTGATATTTTGTAGACTATGCCAGTTTGTTGCTTTCTATTTTATTAATGCTTCTCTGCAGTAGTGTATCCTTGATTATCCTCCTGACTATTCAGATTATTCCTGAATACTGACAAATGTTCCAGTTTGTGCATAAATCAACCACTTCTATGGCTCCTCCTTTGTTATTATTCTCAACTGGCTATACAGTTATGAATGTGGTTCCAACTGCATCTTCTAGAGCCAAGTGAAATCCAGTCATACCTTAAACACTACTGTAAATCCTGCAGTGCTCCTTCTACTTATTTGCAAAATTATCATGTTGAACATGAACACCTAAACCATGAAATTTGGTTTAGAAAACCTAGTATCACTTTTCAGACATTTTACTCATGTGATAAGAAAAATAAATCCTCCAAATCCAAATCATTAGCAGTATACTTTTTATTCACAGGTGAGTAGTAGAGGAAGTTGACCTGTAAACTGAACATCTGAGGCAGAAAATAAATATATGTAAAGACCTACATATTTACACTTTCAATGGGTGCAGTTTATCTGATACTTATCTTAGATGCATGTGCGACCGGCACCCCCAGTGCTGCCCCCTGCGCTGTGCTGTGTGTGGGCAGCGCGACCGCCCCCGTTTCCCAGGGCGAGCAGCCCTGCCCTGGAACGGCGTTCGTGCCTCTCCCCTCCCTGTCAGGCCCGGCAGGCCTTCACCCCAAGGAGGCAAAGCGGATCCCTCGCTCCCCCCGCCCCGGGCCCCAGGCCGGTCCCAGCCCGTGCTGCGCCATCCCTGTGCCCGCAGCCCCCGGAGCACCCCATGGGAAAACAGGGCTGGGTCCTGAGGGGAACTCGCACCGGAGCTGCTGCCGGACAGACAGACAGACCTGGGACCCCCGCGGGCCAGGGACACCTCTGCCATCATCGGCTGCTGCCTCCGGGACTGAGGGAGGGACTCGTGTCCTTTTATACGATTTCAGAGTCTAGATTATGATTGTTGTACTGATAAATCACACCATATGCTATGATCCAAGCCCGTGTACAGAGAGTCCCAGTGAACAGAAATCGTAAGTTAAATTGTATTAGAAATTCTGTATTTTGTTACCCATAGGTTGCACTACACTGATTTGATAAGAAGCAACCGAGAGAAGACCTCATTAATGTGTATAAATACCTAAAGGTAAGTGCCAGGAGGATGGAGCCAGGCTCTTCTCCGTGGTGCCAAGCAATAGGACAAGAGACCAAGGGCAGAAACTGCTGCACAGGAAGTTCCACCTGAATATGAGGAAGAACTTTACTGTGCAAGTGACCAAGCACTGAACAAATTGCCCAGAGTGGTTCTGGAGTCTTCCTCACTGGAGACGCTCAAGAACCATCTGGACACAATCCTGTGCAATGTGCTCCAGGATGACCCTGCTTAAACAGGGAGGTTGGACCAGATGGCCTGCAATGCTCCCTCTCAACCTGACAGATTCTGTGTGTGATTCTGATTGTAGAAATCCTGTGCCATTCTGATCATAAATTTTGTGCTATGCTAGTAATGAAACCCTGCTGAGGAAAGTAAAGCTTTAATCGTTAAACTGTTGTTTAATGGTTGAACTAAGTGTTAAACACACTCCATGGTTGTCATCATTCTGCCAAGGATCTCTAAACGAACCTGTCTGTCCCTGTAGTGTCAGGTGGTTGGTAAAAACAATAAAGAGGCAACATTAGCACTGACAGCTCAGTCCTAGAGTTATAATGGACTGATGGTTCAAGGGTGTTTTCCTTCATCGTCTTACTTAGTTGAAGCTAACCACGGAAGGGGACGAATTCTTGGGGAAAAAAACCCTTTGGGTCTGTGTTTGAAAGAACTTTCCCTGAATGGGTATTTAAATCAAGAAGAAAGAATAAATTAGCTTCAATGCAGAAAGAGGAAAGACGAGTATAGTTTCAATGCAGTGCAGTTCAGGAAGGTCTGCAGGGGCTTTTTTTCCCTCCCATATCCTTTTGTCCTGCATTAGTGGCTTGCCTGGACTCTCAGCACTGCCGGTGATGGCTGTCTCTTGAGGAAAGCTGTCTGCAAGGAAGGAAGTCATGTTGCTTTTGGTGACATACTGGTTTCAGGTCATTAGCCAGCACGTCTGGCAGTGTGGCTGGCACCATCAGACATGGCGTAGGGAAGACCAAGACTGCTCAAGTCCACAGAGTTGTGCTTATGTGCAGAGGAGGATGAGCATGACCCCTGTTACGGCGCCCAGCAAGCCTTACCAGGAGACCTGCAACACACAGCCTTCGCTTGGCATGTTGTTTCTGAAGGGAGATGCAGGTCTCGAGATCAACGGCCTGCTTAATGCCATGAACAACTGTGACCTGGAGACAAATTCATAGACATAGTCTATATTTGATAGGCAAGTCTGCCATCAACTATGCACGAGGAGGACGAAGGAGGGCAGTATTCTGGCAAAGACGGGAAAATGTAGTCCTTACTTAGACAGAAATCCACACCTTATTATTGTGTCTTTAAAAAGCTGTATCAAGTCATGCTGGGGCTGGAGCTGTTCTCTAAAAAATTCCAAGACAGACCAGTTACGCTACATAACACTTTGAAAATACAGAAGGCTGCAGTAAAGCTGAATTACCACCACGCACCTACACATCAATTATTTTTTCAAAAGTAGTCTTTGATGTCATTTCTATATTTGACAAAGTCGTTCAATAAGTGAGAAGGCCAACAACAAATAACAGTACAAAAATAAAAATTGCCTAGAAGCAGCAATATTAAGAAAAGTAACTCATGTTTCCAAGTGTTACAAATGTTTTATTTCTAGCCCTGAAGCATTAACTTGCATTACTGACGGTGCTTAGGCTCAGCTACTGAATTTTAGAAGTAGAATGCAATTGTTTTCTTACAGCTAATTCAGTTAACTAAATAGATCATAATATTCCTAATCTGTGTTCATGTTTAAGCATATATGATGGTAACTTGGAAAAAGTGTTACTGATGGATCGTGGAGTAGTGTAAAATATACCTGAAAGCACGATGTACTTTATTATTAATGCATGTTTGTATTCATACCTGAAAATTATTAATTAACACTTCTAAAAAATAGTAATTTTATTTATAAGAATATGGATATATGAATATGTGTAATGCTTTCCAGAAGAGGCACTCCTTTTTAAAGAAAGGGATGTGTGGGGTATTTTTTCCAGAACTCCTTTGAAACAATTTCTAGCCTAGTCAGTCAGACATATGTTTCCATGTAAATTAGTGATGTTACAGTTTATGAAGATTGTGAATCCTATTGTACCTTTAGAGTGGTGTAGAAACTGTTGATTCTTCAATAATTTTTGGCAGCATTCTGCTTGTGTTGCATCTGGTTGAGGTTTTTTTGTAAGATCTATTCACCCCAATCATTTTGTGTGCACTGTTGTATAAAGGCAAGTGCCTAAACGTAATTTGCTGGTGCTCTAGCTATGCTGTCATTCCTAGCAAGTCACTCAGCACGTGGGACCCTTCCCTTACACCTATCTTTATGGATTCTCCTCTATTACTCCTTCCCAGCATCTCACATGTAAAGGTGCAACTGCTGTGACTATGACTTCCTGTCCTCTGACCAGTGTCATCTGGTCATCCCAACTTTCATCTCACTCCACATAAGCAATATGTTCAAGGCAGTTTTTACATGTTTTGTACAAATTTACTTGAGTGGGAGTCATTGCCACTGCCAATGCACTGTGCCTTCTGTCTAAAAAAAAAATCCCTCTAGGTCTTATTTCTTCCGGATAAGAGTATATGTAGTAATTACTGCTCGTTCCCATTTCCCTCCAGAATGAAGGACTGAAAGCAGCTGATCAGCTTGTTGAGCTCAAATGTCTGCACACATAAACCATTGTGTAATACATGTTTAATGTGAAGTGTTCACACCACACCTAATTCACTTGCAAGCAAGCACACCAGGCTACAAGGCACTGCCTATGACTTGTATCATTCTCTGTGAAAGACCTGCTTAAGAAGTTAATGCTGTACATATGCTTCATCACAAGAAAAGAGCAGACACATTCAAAAGCACAAGTGCCTTTTGTAGTGGCAATTCCCAGTTAATGTGTCTCTCAATTAAATACTGCCTTTAAGAAGCACACAACTTCTAAGGTGTGCAAATACTGAGTCTCATTAATCCTATATTCTGACCACATCCCTTTCTCACTTTTATTTCCTTGGCTTTAATGACGGACTTTCTGAAATAATGGAGCTGTTGCAATGGAGTTGCTTTGTGTTCATTTGGAATATAAACCCAACATGTTTGTCAGCTGATATAGTTCAAATTTGAAACATTATGCCAACTATGCTGCTGAGGTCAGGGCATATCTTGGAGAGGGAGTGCAGCCATTGGGGTTTAGTTCACTAAGCCCCAGTGGCAGTTTCCATCATCTTGTTCATCCATTGCCAGTCGGTTTAGACGGCTTGAAAAGCCCATGGCCAAGTGCACATTTGCTTCAGCTGAGGACTGAGACCATTATTTTAATAAGTATATATGGAATGAGCTTTTACACTCTTTTATTTATCTGTCAAAACCATGTGTTCAGTTTGAATATACTTTCATTTTCATTTATGATCAAACAAAATGTAGAAATTACTGGTCTTCAAATTTTATCTTTTTTTTTGTAGGAAAACAAGATTTCATTAAGCCTCCCTAAAGAATACTGCATAAATGAGATAAGATTTTGAATAAAAGTTAGTAGTGTTTCCTTAATTTTTTTTGTATATTCAGTAGATTAAATTAGCATCTGTACAGCTGGCCAGCACACAGCTAGGCACCATTTAAGTGCACAAGAATTAATTTCCCTGGTTGTTAGGGTGCAAGATAACATCAGTATTCTTTGTAATGTAAACCTCTTGACGCACTTTCTTATCAGATGATCATTACTAGTCAAAATTACCTTCCACAAATACCCTCCCAAAACACTTCAACAGCACAGATTCAGGCAAGTAGCACTGGCCATAGATGGCACAAGGACACAATGGATTTCTGCTGCACAGTTTGTCAGATGCCTACATAACACGTTGAATCAAGTGGGAGCTGTGTTTTGTTATACGAGAGGCTAAGTTACATTGTGCAGTTAGGTAAAGGAGAAAGGTGACACTAGGCAGAAGCTAAAAAGAGCCAGAGGTGAAGTCCATTCCCATTTCTGCCTTTGTACCTTCTCCAAACACCACCGGGACAGATTCTGATTTTGTCTATGCTTCTGTGAAAAGGAAGTAGTCCACTGGGAAGTGATGGTATAAAATCAGACGGAAACCTACTCATTTTCAGCAAAGTTATAGTGACAGTACAATTTACCCTGGGTAGAGAAGGCAGCAATGGTGATTCCTCAAATGTGACACTACTGGGGAGAGTAGGTTACAAAAGAGCCCTCTTATACAGTTTTCATGGTTAAAACTGTGCCTATGATAAATGCTTAGCTACAATTCAAACCTTTTTTAGCTAACTTGAGACTTTTCTAAAAGCAGTTTTTCCTAGCTCAGACCAACCATTAGCTGAAGAGCTGGAAGTAGTCAAAGAAAAAGGAATTTATGTGTGTGCATCAAAAGGAGAATATATCCCTTTGCGAATTATTTCCATGGGTCCCCTACCTACAAATGAAGAGATATGTGATATAACAATTCATTGTTCTGACACACATTACAATCATGATGTGCAGTTTTTAATGCATTGTGTTACATTAAGCTTAGCCTATGGTTTAACACCATGTAACATAAATTTCTGTGTAGGGAGTAACATAACATGATACTGTCTTTTAAAAGACACACACGATTTTTTTCAGATCACCTCCTTTTTATCCATGAGTGCCCAATCCAAAAATCAAGGTGGCAGATGAAAGTGGATTGAATGAGTATCCACAAACCAGAGTATTTATCTTGTGTAGTTTTGCTCATTGCTACCTGTAGTCAATGACTCCAGTCAATTTTTATGTTGTAATGCATGAGCAAAGTTGATGGACATATTTTTTTGACACCCCTAGTTAGATTTTATTCAGGGTCAATCAAGGGAGACCTGACATCCGTTAAGACTGTAAAACACACTGAGAATCCTCACAAGTGTTTATTTCTCAATAGAGAGAAGAGCTTTGATTATGAGCCTGTCACTAACATTATCTCTTTTTGTCCTACCTTGGAGGCAGATTTTCCGTTTTAATTGATAGTTTATTTTAAAATAAACATATCAATGGGAATGATTCGCATTGGTATGAAACAAAAAATGAATTACTGATTTGACAATAATGATATAAAAAAAATCCCCATTGAAAGATCAAATTCATGCATGAAGCTTAAAGAACTTACATATTAAAGCTGCATGTGATGAATCTCTTTGGAAAAAAGAAAAAGAGGTAAATTTTATATATTAATACATACTCATACCCTTGCATATTTATTTCCCCCTGAATCATTAGAAAGATTCAGGATTTTTTAGGACTTTCAGTATGGATTACTTGAAGCCTGTCTTCAATGCCTGCTGGATTCCTAAGTTATTAATGTATTTTTTAATTGAATCCTTTTTGTGTTACAATACAAAACAAAACTGTGACATCATCTGACATCTGTGTGGTGTGAGTTTGACTGATCACATGCATCAGTGCAGAAGTCTCTTGGGCACATCTGAAAACTGCAATTTTTACCATGCAGAACAATATTCTCCAAAGAAGAAACAATCTTTGCCACGACTTAGCAGACAGGATCATGTTGGTAACACACAAAGGTGGAGGACTGCAAAGTGGCTGGCACCAAATAGGCAGATCTTGACAATATCCCTTATGGTGCTGCCTTTGGTGTTCTGAAAGCTTCTTGCAAGTCAGTAAGAAAGGAAAATAGTATCTGTAGACTGTAGCATCAAGATGAAACAGTATATAGAAAAATCTAAGGGAGACAGAAAAACGTATGCTTTTAATAGAACATGAATCTTTATTGAAGATAAAGTGTTATAGTATAGTGATATGTCTTTGGCAATTCGGAGAAGGGAGTGTATTGAGGAGATTTATAATAGACAATAGCTTGATGCTGTAAAGCAACTGGCAGAAAATCACTCTACGTTGTGATTAAAGTTTAGCATGGTACAGTATCACTTTAGCACATTTCAAGTAGTTTGTACATTGGTATGTTGTAGCTGGTTAATTATCAAAATGTAGGAGTTTCTGGTGAATTCTTGCAGGAATCTGTTCATCTGGCCTAAGCTATTAGATAGATTTATTAATCACCAGAAAGGAAGTATTAAAATAATAGCTAATAAAGCCTGCTGCTGGCACAAATATTGTTGACATTGTAAGTAATAAGAACAGATTACTTCTGTAAAGCAAATTGTATTGGTGGCTGAAATAAACGTATTCAAAATAAATAATTTCAATGCTGGAAAAGTCAGGGTCATACATGGAGAAGGTCAGAATATAAGTTAGAATTACAGAGTGAAAAACTGTGACTTGGGAACCAGTAATCCCAGAAAAGGCCTGTTGGGTTGTGATAGCTAACCAACTGAACATGAACCCAGCTATTACAGTGTGGCTGATGGAGAGCAGGTATCATCCATTAAATATACTGCCATATCAGTATTGTCTAGGAGTCTTCAATATTGAGAGATGCCGAAAGAGTGAGGCTCTAGCTGGAATCACATACCCAATTTTACACTTCAAAATGGAAAAAAAAGTTTGTAAGGCTCAGAACAAATTTATGGGAGTAATACAGTACCTGGAAAATATACCCCATGCAGCAAGGCACAAGAAGCTAAGGGTATTTATTTAGTAATGAAAAGAAGGGATTTGATCAGTCTGTAATCCACATAGAGAAGGAATTTCCCATAGCAGAAAGTTCACAACCCAGCAGAAAGAATGAACAGCAAGTTCAAACTAGGCAAAATCGGGATTGAATTAAGGATGCAAATTTTAAATATTGAGCAATTAACTACTGGTAAAATTACCAATGGGAGATGGAGGTGTTTAAGATTGGATGCTTTTTTGTGAGATATGCTTTACCTTAACTGCAAGTTAAAGCATAGTGTAGAAATTAACAGGTGAAATCTCTGCAGGGGTTTATGTTGTAGAATGATAGAACGGTTTGCATTGGAAGGGACTTTAAAGATCATCTAGTTCCAACCTCTCTGCCATGGGAAGGGACACCTTTCACTAGACCAGGTTGCTCAGAGTCACATCTAACCTGGTCTTGAACACTTCCAGGGTTGGGGCAGCCACAACTTCTTTGAGCAACCTGTTCCAATGTCTCACCACCCTCACAGCAGAGAATTTCTTTCTTATACCTAATCTAAACATATCCTCTGTCATTTTGAATCCATTCCCCCTGATTCTGTCACTACATGCCCCTGTAAAAAGTCCTCCTTTTAAGTACTGAAAGCCTGCAATAAGGTCTCTTTGGAGCCTTCTCTTCTCCAGGCTGAACAATCCTAACTCTCTCAGCCTGTCTTCATAGGAGAGATGCTCCAGCAATCTGATTATCCTAGTGACCCTCCTCTAGGCTTGTTGCAGCAGGTCCATGTCTTTTTTATGTTGAGGGCCCCAGAGCTGGATGCAGTACTCCAGATGGGGTCTTATGAGTCTGGAGTAGAGGGACAGAATCACCTCCCTTGCCCTACTGACCACACTTTCTGATGCAGCCCAGGATACAATTGGCTTCCTGGATTGCAAGCGCACATTGCTGGTTGAGCTTCTTATCCAGCAGCACCTCAGGTCCATCTCCTCAAGGCTGCTCTCAATCCATTCTCCACTCAGACTGTATTTGTCCTTGGTCTTTCCCTGACCCCTGGGCAGGACATTGAAATTGACCATGTTGAACTTCATGAGGTTTGCATGGGTCTAGCTCTCAAGACCAACAAAGTTCCTCTGGATGGCATCCTTTCCCTCCAGCATGTCAACTGCACCACACAGCTTGGTGTTTGAGAGGTAATTGTTGTTTAGCTTAAATAAGTAAGTTTTCAGCACAATGACTCACTTATATTATAATACTGTCTGATTTGGTTTGCCTTTTGTTTGGCTTTTCTTGCTCAGCATGAGCAGTTGGATTTGCTGAAGCCTTGGGCTGCAAGCTGTGAAGTTTCACTCAGATATGCTGGAACAGAGTTAATTTTCTTAGTAGCTGGTACAGTGCTGTGTTTTTCCTTTAGTTTGGGGTGAATATTAGTAACACACTGATGTCCGAGTTGTTGCTAAGAGATTTTTATCCAAAATCTAGTGCTTTTTTTGTTTCTGTGCTCTTCTGACTGGTCTAGTGCAAAATAAGCACAAACCAAAAGACGATCAGCCATCAGCAGAAGCTGCAAGTCAACAAGATAAGAACCGTTAACAGCCTGGCTATGTGGAGACAGAATCCAATAAGGTGTTAGAAGACCCTAGATCAAAAATCACCACTGGACTAAAAGACATGTAAAGAGTGCATGAGGAGCAGATGCATAAATCATGAGGGTCTAATTGCCCAAGGAGTTCTTTGTTCTGGGTCAGCTCAAGCTGACCTGCTGCTGTACAATTCTATACAAATCCGATGCCTGAGAGGCTTTTTATAAATCTGAGATTCTACGGAGGGAAACCTAGGGTCCACCCTAAGGGGAAGGAAGTGCACCTGAGAGTGAGTGTATGTGCGCGCGTGCGCGTGCATGTGCGTGTGTGTGTGTGTGTGTGAAGAGTTGAAAGGGGCACCCACTGGCTGCAAAGGCAGCCATTGTAGCAGTGAAAGCCTGGGTGGTGTGTGTGACACTCCTGGAATGGTGAGAGAATGCTTGAGCAGCAGGTTCTCCTTTAACTTGGTATCATTGACTGACATGCTGAGGGTACATTCAATCCCACTGTACATGTTGCTGATAAAGATGTTAAACACTGCCAGTGCCAATACCAACTGCTGAGGAACACCACTTGTCACAAATCTCTACTTGGACACCAAGCCGCTGATTGCAACATTTTGAGTGTCACTGGCCAGCCAATTCCTCATCCACTGCATGGTCAGTAGTTCTCTCCATCCCTAAAAGCCTGTTTGTCAGAATGCGCAGACCTAAACTTATGAACCAGGCTCAGCTGCAGAATCTGAAATCCACCCATTGAGAACAAACCTAGTACCGAAGTCCTGCTCCTTGACTATTAAGGGTTCTTTTTTTCATGGGAAGGAAGGTGAAATAGAGGTCTTTTTACTTTCCTCTTACACACAAGGCATCAAAGGTACAGAAGGTACTGTAAATAATTGCACCAACACTCTTCACTGTAAATATAATAGAAATACTGAGTTTGCTAAAATTAGCCTGTTCAAACCAGTTTAATGGGATTTTCCTATTTCTAGTCTTTGGTAAGGAATGAAAACCTTTCTATTTTCAGAAATCTAATTTATTATTTTTAATATATATAAAGCTTTCAAAATGCATACTGGAACAATCATTCCTAATCCAGCAGAAAAGATGATCAAACACAAGGGAACTAAGCCCTTGAAATATCAGCTACACCTGAGTTATACTTTAGTAGAAAATCTCATCTTCCTTAAGTTAAACTGAGTCATGTTGAGGTGCCTACTCTGTGCCTATTAGATTTCTTTTATGCTGAAGGAAAACAGATATCTCTATAGAGAGTTCAGTTTGTGAGGTGGTGGTTAGGTATCTAAAACTGTTTGGATGATTCGCCATCTACAAATGACTGAAGTTAGAGGAGATGAATTCAGACTGAGTGCTTAAATTTAAAAGATGACAGCCCCCAATTCAACTCTCTTTTATTCCTGGATATGTTTAAAGTTTGTAGGCACTGTATTTTCAATATCAATCATGGAGAAAATTCCTATAAGCATGCAAAGAAATGCCTCAGCACTGGTCATACATAGCATGCCACACCTGTGACTAATTTAGAAATCCCAGCAAGGACTTCTGCCCCTTCTTCGTCTTTGGAGTGATTATTTCCTGTTGTTTTTACTCCACAGCTTAACCAAAACTGCCCTGGGTTTAGAAGAACATGGGTCAATGCACATTTTTTGCTCCCAGGAAACCATCCACAGTGGAATCACAGAAAATATTAAGCATAGGAAAAGCTTTTTTTAGCCTGCTGCTTCATGTTTGCTCCAGTAATTCCATATGATGGAAGCAGAGAGAGAAAGAAGAATGACAATGCAGCCAAGTGATTAGGTCCGCTCCCCGTTAGAAAATATTCATAGGCAAAATGGTAAAACCTCAGCAGGTGTATTAGGGAGGGCTCCCATTGCAGAAAGTTCCTGCTTGCCTGGTCATATGGACTCTGTCTTAGGAGACCTTCCTTGGCAGAAAATGGAATTCAAGGAAGGTAAAAGCTCATACCACTGACCTGATGGTTAAAGCAGCAGCACCAATGCATTTAGGCTTTTAAGAGAAAAAATGTAGCTGTCTAAATCCATTAAAGAGTTCAGGCAGGGCATCCTGCGTATGAGGAAGCACCTGAGAATGCAACAGTGAAGGCACTGAAAGGCCGAATTTAAGATAGCAGATATCGTTTTCACACCATACTTTCTTCAGTGACCCCTCAGATTCTAGTTGGAGAGATGTTAATGCCCCAGTGACTGTACCAGCAGCCCAGGCCCCCAGTGTGGTTGCTGGGAATTTCTAGAGGTGCTGAGAAATTAGTATTAAAAATAAATGTTTATATTATGTTGAAAAATATTGTAAATGTAATTGCATTGACAATAAAACTGAATTCAGATGTAAAAGATCAGATTTTCTCTTCATTATTTCTATATACTACAAAGATTCTCCTATACAATGGCTCAAACAGAACTACTTGGTAAATTTTTAAGGTCAACATGGTCTTTATTAAAATAATTATTCTGTCTTCAAATCCAGTAATATGTTACTTTTTCTTCCTTTGCCATGATATTGCTCTCTTTTCAAATGTTTTACTGTTCAGAATTGCCTCTGTTTTCTTTGGTTTAGCTGAACTAGCAGGTACAGCATTTTTGCCATTTAATTAGCATTGCTCATGCAAAATTCAGAAAGGGTTTGAAAGCTGAAAATGTGAGACTGTTTTATCTTCTAATAAAAAAGGTGGAGAGGATAACACAAACAAAACCCTGATGGTGACAGATCAGATTTTTGACTATATTTTGGTGCCTGGAGATGGAGACAGATGACCAGTGGGTGTTTCAAAATCCCTCCTACAGATTAAATGTCTAACTTCTATTGACTTCAGGGGAAATGAGGCAGTAGCCCCTATAGGCACTTCCAATAATTTCACTAGCCATTCCTCTGCATGTTAGACATCTAAGTATTAGCTCCCACAGACAAGAAATAATCTTTCAGTTCACTAAATTATGTATCCACTCCATTTAGTAATGTGGCTAGTTTTAAATAAGCTTCCTTTTCACAAGGAAATAAAACAATGCCATATGTTTAAGACAGCTAAATACAATAAATTAAATGAGTTTTATTCATTTAAATTGAATTTTAGTTTCCACCCCAATGCATTTTGACACAAACCCCAAATAAAATCATCACTTAGGAAAGAAAAGTGTTTTGCCATTTTCTGAGATAAAATGAATGTAAACCATAAGTCTGAACAAATTACAATAACTCTCACACTTTCACTGTGTATATTTATGTGATAAAATAGGAAAGATATTGAAATATGTCAAATATACGTAGCACATATGGTTGCAAATCAGCTTGTGTTAATTATTATGCCAGTCAGTAAGAACAAAGCTAGTTACTAAGTACAAATGCAAAGAAAATCTAAATCAAGATTTCTTTATCACTGTTTTTAATCCTGATTATGATTGGAACTTAACTTGCTATGAGCAGGTGAAGACAAACCAGGATCTAAGACACAGCCCTGTGAAACACACTCATAATTTCTTAAATCTCTTTTTTCCAGAATAATAAGAAATGTCCTCCTGTTTATTGACTCAGATCTGTGAAGATTTCCATGCCTTAATCAGTGCAAACATAACACAATGTAGGTGACCTGTTTTCTGAGTTTATCATTACCCTTAACTCCATTCCAGCACATCACATGTAACATTTGCTGGTAATAACCCACAGTATTCAAAGCATTTTAATTTTTGTGTAACACATCGGAAGTAACAGCTGAGGCCTTTGAATGCTTGAGCTTAATAAGTTGAGTTTTAGAACCCTCAATGCATTCCTCCTCTCTGTTTATCTGGCAAATATAATAGAGGAAAACCAACATTGCTTAAGAAAAGGGAAGAACATAGCCCAAATCTCATACCATCAAGTTGAAAAGGGTATATACATGACACAGTTTGTATGCATTATCACTACACTCTGCAAAAAGCTTTTCTTAAAATGTGCAGGGAATGAAGTAGATCAACTCTTAATGCAAAATACTAGATGAAAAATAACATTCTCTTTTCACTGACATTCAGGCCAAAATGTTTTATCTCTTGGTTTCCTAAATCCTGTTGCATCTTGCTGAGAAAACTGTGAAGGGTGGGGATGGGCAGGAAGCTAAATTTTCATATTGAATGCAGGAATAACAAGACTTGGGTGCATAACTTTTCTGCACCACTTGGAAAATTGCCTCCTACTGCATTTCTTTGAGGTTTGAAGAATAACCTTTTTTACCTCTAAGGTTCATAAAAGGCCTAAAGTAACATTTAGTGTTAGGGAAACAATAATGTGACATCATTCCAGTAAATACAGCTTTGTGCTGTGCAGCGTGTTTTACAATAATGGCGTTACTTAGTCATTTATTGGTCTTGTGAGCAGCTGGAAGGAAAGGAATAAAAAAACCCAAACAAAACTAAACAGGTGCACTTAGGGTAACTGCCTTGTCTGAGAATTGAGAAATATGCTCAGTTTTACTGTACAAACTTCTAGCTGAATATGACAGAGTTTTCTTGTCTTGATCTTCTCCATACCAGCTTTGCTTTCACATATAAATGCATGAGTTGGTTTTTTTACGCTAAACCATTTCATTAGAACCAGTGTCTGACTCCAGCATTTGCTTATTTTTTTTTTATTTAATTATGAAGTCCTTGATTAGCCTTGTGTGTCCTCCAGCAACCCCTATTCCTTCTGCACAGGGGAGTATGTGGGCCACAAAAGGCCATTTCAGTTCTCACTGTACTAACAGAAGAGAAAGAGGGACCTTAAAGCTGGGGTGGGGGGGTTAGTCCACATCACCACAGCAGTGTTGGGATGTGAGATCACGGAATCACTGAATAGTCTGGATTGGAAGGGACCCAAAAGAATCATCAAGTCCAGCTCTTAAGTGGATCATATAGGCATCAAACGCATAACCTTGGTGTTATTAGCACTGTGCTCTAACCAACTGAGCTAAACTCGGGATCAGTGAGCTGTCTCGGGGAAGCAGATGGACCTGCACCTCCTGGGTGTTTCCCTGCAGGCTCTTGGGGTCTCTGCTTCAAGAACAAATGTTACTGTTGATATGCCAGTGCTGTATGTACTGGGGGAAGATCTTTCCTCCCTCAGCTCCCAAGCGCTGTCTGTGAGATGGGGCACAAATGAAACACAATGGTTTCTTACTCATTTTAAGGTAAGACACCTACAACTCAAATTTTCTCTCCCATGTCTCACTGAAGAGCTTATATGTTAAAAGGACTTGCATAAAGTTGCTGGAATATGAAGTATGTATTATTTATTATTTTCATGCTTGCAACAGTTTGACAGAAGACAAGAGAAAATGGCATTTGAAGGGAATATAGGAAAGAGAAGAGAAACATTAAAAGATCATGAGGAACACTTTGTCAGCTTGTTCCTGCCTGTATATTGCCTTGATGAGATGAAATGCATGTGTACATTTATTCCATACTAGAAATAAATGATGGTGATACATAAAGCTTTTACAAGTACAACTTGGAAATAAATTAACTACTCAGAGGTGAAAATGTGAGCAATTATATAAACCATGTGCTTTTCTGTCACCTGTTTTGTTCCTTCTACTTGTGTTTCATGGAAAATGGCTATTGAAGTGTTTTGAAAATATTTTGACAACATGTAATGTGGAATTTTTTTACTCCTCCTCCTTTCCAGCACAAGATGTTAACAAGTGCAATTTCAGGCAAAAGGGGAGTCAGATCAGTATCTTATCTGTCTTATAAAAGCTTCCTACCACAGAATAAATGTTTTAAGGCTTTTTATGCTTAATATTATTAACTAATGTGATTTGCCTTTGAAAATAACTTCAAAGAGGGGAAACACCCACTGCATTTCACTAAGATAATTTCTTTGAAAATTATTACATTCTTCATCTGTTTCGTTTTGGGGATCCCCAAGCAGCTAGGTGTCTTTGGGTGAGAGTTCCTTGCAAAAGGAGAGAAAAAAAAAATAAATTCACTAAAGCTTGAGAGATGGAGAGGTAACAACAGGCAGGCTCCTGGGGGCAGATCCTTCTTCGGAGTAAACTGCCTTAGCTCTCCCACAGTTATGACAATTTAGACCAGCAAGGAGCTCCCCTTTGGGCACTATACTACTCCCTTTGGGAATAAGACTAGACCATTTCAACAGAGATATTGGAGGAGATGTACAATCTTTGCTTCTATTTATAAAGTGTAAAAAGAGGCAATCTCTTCAAATTGTGGGACTTTATCTTGAAGTTTATATGATATTCTTTCATAAATTGCTGTTGTAGCAAGAAATTGAAGCCATTTATCAGGAGGTATTGGAGATGTTACAATGATACATTATGATACATTTAGCTACCAATATTTAGCTATCAATATGATATATTTATCATCAATATCTAGCCAATACTACCAATGATTTAGCAGGAGAGGTTAGATGAAAATACTCTGATGTATCATTAGGGAGACAGAGTGTCTGGAATGAAAGACTCCAGTATCATTTATATTTCTTCTGCTACCTTGTCCCAAAATTGCATCACTGCAGACCAGGGGGAATTTTTAGAGTGTGTCTTCCCTTTACAGGTAGATTGTTTTGCCTCCTTACACAGAAGTTCACACCATTATTATTCCTCATATTACCAGATGAAAATCGTGATCTAACTTAAAAGAATGTGATTTGAACATATGCAGCCTATTTTTTACTACTCAAGTTACTAATTATAGTCAGACAAAGGGAGCTAAATGCTGCAGGTTTGCGTTTTGGGAATTTTGTTTGTTTTTACCAATTTTCAAAAGTATCAACGACCACAAAAGCAAGTTAGTAAAGAAATTAATGCTCCAAATCCTGAGCACAGAGCACTCAAAAAGAGGTGCCCAAACAGATGTCTGAATAGGTTGGATAAATGGACTTGAGTAGGCAGCCTGTCATCTGAGCAATCATTTCTCTAAAAGGACAGCTGCAATATCATAGAGTCTTTGAATCACAGAATGCTTTGTTTGGAAGGGACCTTTAAAGTCATTTAGTCCAGTTTCCCTGTAACAAACAGGGAACTCTTTAACTGGATAGGATTCTCAGAACCCCGTCCAACCTGACTTTGAATGCTTCCAGGGATGGCCCATCTGCCCTTCCATATCCTCTTTCACATTTTTCTCAGCTTTTCAGCTCATGAGGGAATAGGAAGCTATTAAAGAGAGCTAGCTATCCATGAACCTATGATCTAGGCTCTTTGAATATTAGATAACAAAAAACACACAGCCCTGGGTAGAAGTTGCAAATACCACTCCTGTTCTCTGGAACAGGCTGCCCAGGTAGGTGGTGGAATCACCATCCCTGGAAGTGTTCAAAGATCATGTAGATATTGTGCTTAGTGGTGGACCTGGCAGTGTTAGGTTAATGAGTGGACTCGATGGTTTTAAAGATCTTTTTTAGCCTTAATGATTCAATGAGTCTCTGATTCTAAGTCTCAACAGCATGTACACATAATAAGACTGCATCAGGTTATGTGGCAGTTGGTCCAGCTGAGTCTCACTGAAGGCAGTAAAAACATTCTTGTTCACATTAATGGTTGTCCCTAATATCATTCAATATCCGAAACAGCTACTCAATGACATCACACATCACCATGATTCCCAGAACAGCAACTCTGAAATAGTTTTTCCTCTAATGCATTTTCAATTAATTGTGCTGAGGAGGAGAGAAAGTGTTTTCCGTAAGTTTTTCCAGAGTCCTCCAAAATCCGTGTTCAGTCCCAAAGTGAGTGCCTCACTTTGATTATATGCAGCTTTATTAATGAACAATGTATGGACAGTAACTTTCTGTGGAGATAAAAGCTATTCAGACACATGAGTCTAAAGAAGACTATGAAAATCTCCGAATACTTGACAACTGAATAAGCAATGTGAAAACTGATGAAATAAAACAGAAAATTGTAAGGAGGAAGTATCCTTGTATATACCTCGGGGAAGTTCTAAACTCAAAAATGACTGTGCTCAACAAAGGGAGGAAATGTGTTTGAATGTATCTGAAACTGGGTGATAATAAGGCAGAAAATAAAATGCCATCATCTTTTGTGGTGGTATAAATACTTTACCTGCTCTGGAATACTGTGCTCTGTTCTGCTCACTGAATCTAAAAAGCACATTTGCAGAATTAGGATAGGTCTGTAGTGCACCAGGGAGAAACAGCACAAGAAAGCCCAGGGGAGGGACCCCAGCAGTTGATTTTTCTGCCCAGCCTCAGGTAATACTACTGAACTGGCATGTGTGACTGTGGGCCAGGCTGAGCCTTCTGTGTTCACTGCACTCAAGGCAGGATGGACTGCAGCTGAGTCTCACCACATCCCATTATCAAAGTCCAATCTTACAACCAAAGAATGGAAAAGGAAGTAGATTGGACTCAAGTTCAGGGTTGGACATGGGATCAGTGTGGCAACATTGGAATGGCCCCAGAATATTTGGGGAATGAAAATCTCTGGAAGGAAATTAAGATAGTTGTAGGCACAGAAAAACTCAAATGCAGAGAAAGGATCAAGGGATTTGGATTTCTTTTGTATGAATAAAAAGGATGCCAATAATAGAGGATGTGATAAAAATATTTAAAATAACAGCCTGTAGAAGACATTTTTCTTTCTGTCTTACAACACAAATACTACAGGACACAGAAATAAGAAGACAGCAAATTCAGATTCGGGAAAAGTTTGTTTACACCTGGCAGTTAGCTGAACAGTCACTGTCACAGAATACCAAGGAAAGCAAGAACAGCAGTATTCAGAGGAAGGGTTAGCCTCTGCTGTGAAAAACTAAATGCTACATGTTGATGCCAAAGTATTTGAAAGAGATGTAAAGGTAGAGCTTTGAGGATTAAACTAGTCTCCAGCTACCAAAAGTTAATCTACAAATTACTTTTATGTGGGATACATGAGCCCACATCTTTGTCCTGTTTGTACTACCTTCTGAAGCACTATGGAGATTGCACTTGGCCTAGATTTGTGATCATGATGGTAATAACTGCACTGCTTGTCTCCTAGTGTAAAATTGTGGGGTTTTTAAACATTGGAAGAAGTGCTAATTTTGTATTAACTTAAAGGACAATTTGTGGGAGTTGAACATTATCAGTCCTGAAGAAAAGTGACTAGAGGTAAGTTTAGTCATGATTTATTATGTGTATTAGCTAAGTACCAGAGTTTAGTGCGATACTCGTTCACTGCAAAATTGGAGGTCCAATCCTTTAAAACTTTATTCAAGAAAGGAAGCTCTTTGTGCCACCAGGGATTGATCCCACAGATGAAAATTACTGAATCAGGCACACATAACACTTTATGTTGACCTGACACTTGGTGGGGGAACATTTTGATGAAATGGAAAAGGTCATTCATCTCATGCTAGGTTTAAAATTCCAGGGAACAGAAAGTAAACAACAGAGCTGCAACAGATGCCAGAGAGTATATTCCAGGAGCATCATGTGGCTTCCTTGCAGTTGCATTCTGGGCTCCTATTAAAAGAAAGCACAGGGAACAGCAGTGACGTGGATTTGTCCTACCGGCAGAGTGTGAATCCACAAGGTATCCTTAGGTCTCTCTGCCTACACATAGCCATTTTCCTTCTACCAATGATCAAATCTCAGATTTAAATGGATGCTTTCAACTAAGGACAAGGCTGTGAGCCAGGATGAAGGTCACCAAACATGTGATGTTGACAGAACAAAATTAATTCAGTTTGACGTTCCCCAACGATGTCTTGTTTTTGAGTTAAGGACTGACATTATTTTAAGAGAACTTCTGACCAAATTAAATTGTTTCTAGTGTAACTAGAAAAGCACTAATGAAAAGGAAGAGGCAAAAAAGAGCAACAGATCCTCAGAGAGCTGCATGCTAGCATTTAGTTAGAAAAATTTAAATCAGTAATGAACAATTCAGGTTTGCTGCACACATCTCTCCAAGATATATTAAAACATCACACTCTCCAGTCTGAATTCTTTTCTGGTACAAGGCAAATTAAAATTATGTCTTCATTCTGTTTTTTAAAGGACAATTAACTCAGAGACTTACAGAGACGTTGTTATTTGGGATTGTTCTAACAGATAATTTTGTACTATTTTCTGTAGCCTTAAAATACAAAAAATACTTGGGTAAATTCTGTTGTGGGAGAGTCGGTCTACTGTCCTAAGCACAGCTATATGATTATATTCTCCTTTTCTCCCAGAGTAGGATAACCGTTGTCTGAACTGTGGCCTCTGAACCACTGAATACCATTGATACAGATGGTGTTTGGGCAGCTTTAAATATGTGTTGTGTAAAATTCACAACTTTAAGATTTTCTCCACCTTTCCCTCAGTCCAAAAAAGGATACACATCCAATTTTAGTAAAATAATCTTTTGGTACATCTACAGGGACCATTTCTGATACAGAATTAAATTGTGGTGCAGGCAGAATCTTTTATTACATTTACATGACCCCATAAAGATAACTTTAATAGTTCCCTATAGAGCAAAACCCTCCTTAATTTTGTTAATTATTTTCCCCTGGTTATGCTTAGCTATGTCTTCTAATTCAGTATTGATCTTGATACTGAGATCTGTCAAATACTTAGCAATCTACTTAAATCCCCACTGGGGAGAAAGGTTTTAGGGACAAATCTTAGACAGAACTGATGCTTTAGAGTTGCACCAATAATTTTAGCCAGAAATCCTTATTTTCTGCCTCCCTTTCTTTTAATATGCTGGTAAATGAGTGCAGAAATAAAGAAATATTGAGCATGATTTCTGTCTAAAGCTTCTGAAATTGCTTTTTGCTAATTGATCCCTGAGTCCATAACTGGTGATATGAAAGATTCCACAACCCCCACAAAAGAGGAGCCCATCGCAATCCATCTGGCTTGACTGGCCCTCAGTGAACGCAGACCCCTAGCAAAACAGAAATCAAACACTTGTATAACTGATGAACTCTTAGTCTTATCTCATGCCTGGAATTCCTAGTACGTAAGGCAATTTTCTTTAGTAACATCAGGAGTGCATTTACTGTGTGAATTTTCTGACCATCATCACTTGTCTTGCTTCATGTTGCAGGGTGGTGGTGGAGTGCCCAGGCTGGATTCCCTTGGACTTAAGCAGCAACAGAAGATGCATGTCAATTGCTAACAAGTACTCAATCCATGTGAGCTCAGGATGTTCTCATCTCTAAAACCTGTTACTGTAGAAGCAGGTTTTTCAACAGTGACTATTTTATCCTGAATAGCTTTTCTCACGTCACTGCTTGTTAATGTATATGTTTCTTTAGAGATGGATTCTACCACAAGATATTATTGTTTGATAATAAGCATCTCTAACTAATCTCTACGTTTATGTTAAAATCTAAGGGAATTCTGCCACCCACTGTCCTATCCCATCACCCATCATATCCATGGTATCTCCATGTGCACAGGAGCAAATAGCCCGAAGAGGGATACAAATTTTTTAAGGTCATTTAGTCTGAGCTTTGGAAATTCTGATCTGGAAATCAGATAATTATGTGAAAACATAATGCTATGACATAAAAACAACCAAACAAAGTAAGTTGTTTGGCCACACCTCATCAGCTAAATCAGAGGTAAGAGCAGAAGGTGCACTCTTCTGATTGCTTTTTATGCTGCATGAGTTGGTGTAGAAGCAGAAGGCCCCTGTGCTCCCAGGAACAGTGTCAATATTCCCACTCACATTGGCACTGCCAGGTGATGGCATGCCAACCCTTGGCTTACCTGTGCAATGCTTTTGGTATTCTCTTCCCCCACTGATTCTAATTTAAAGGCCTCTTGGTCAGTCCCTCCAGCTTATGCCCAAAGATGTGTTTCCCCATCAGGACAGGTGGATCCTGTCAGGCCCATTTCTGTCATGTCATACCAATCTAGCATGTTCTTTGCAAGTCTTTAATCCAATGAGCCATTCACACTCATATACCCACATATTTTTTAATCCTGTAACATCAGTAATACAGAGATTATATTCATACAATTCTTGCCTCCTTCCTCACATGTGAGACAGCACACCAGCCTTGCAGTGTTTATGACAAATTATCTATCTTGTGTTAATCTATTCACCTTTTTGCACAAGCTGTTCAGGCAGAAATCTCATGTGCTTAAAGCTGGGATGTTTGTGATTTTCGAAGTATGGATGTGTTGTTCTGGAAGTAAAAATTCATATACCAGCTGGCAACATTGCAGAATTAAATATGGGATTGGTATTTCCTATACAGATTCAGTTTTGCTCTTGATTGAGTACACTGAATATCAAAAGAAAAAAAAAAGCAATAATGTTCTCAAAGCAAGAGTTTAGGCTAGTCTGTCTGTTTCTTAACTCACTTGGAGCAAGGATTTGGAAGAAACATATATCGTAGACTGTAAATTAGTGAGGAAGAGAAATTAAACCATCTTAGGAGGAGGAAGCAAGGATTACTTTATGTTTTGCATTAAACAATAGTACAGAAATCTATGGGTACTACTAATTCCTTTCTGTATTATGAATACTACTGTTTTTGAAAGAAGAGGATGGAAAAGCTATTAGAAACTCTTTCTAAGTGGCAAAAATACCATAGGTTTCACAAAGAAATTACCTGTGGACATGGTCTTGCACAGGAGGTAAGTATTAAAATACTCGTGTGACACAAATAAAGCTGCTAAGACATCCTTCATGTGAAGTCATTTGTGGTGCAGAAGTAAGGTGAATTTTTATAAAGCAGTTGTAATGAAGAAAAGTCTGAAGCAAAAATGCCATAACTGGAATACCCACTGTAGACATTTCTAAGATTCCTGGTCCTCTGTTTATACCTTATGCAAAAATTCCTGTTAAAATCAAATATATGCTTGAGTATACTGACACATCAGTGAATACCCCTTCCCACCAGAAACTCCTCCTTTCTGTTCAGAAAAATGGAAATTTTGCATTGGAGAACTACAGAATAGGTCACTTTGTATAGTAAAATAATACATTTATTGTGTTTCTATAAGTAGAGTGAAACTGCATGCACAACAATGCAGAAAATATTCCCAAGAGAAAGCTAGAAATCTCTTTTTACACAAAGAAAAGGATTTTAAGCATATCTGTTTGATGCAAATCAGTGCCCCTGCATGCATGCATATCTTGCCCTTACATTCTGAACTAATCAGGCAGAACATTTTTGCCTATAACGGCACACCAAAACAGCACTTTCCCCTTATTTTAATCATGTAAGCAAACAGCTTCTAGTAGTACTTTTCTCTTCTTAATTCAAGACAAGTTATTGAAATCAAGAAAAATAGCAGCAGGTGACAGTTTCAATTTAACAAACAAGTGATTTTTAAAAGAAAAATTGGCTTCCCACACTTGAATTCTATCACTGGTTCAACCATAATCCACTTGAGTGTATGTAGCTGTAGAAATCAGAGAGAAGACCTGTGTAAATGGACTTATGTATATAACTAAGCAGGGTTGAACCATCCATAAGGTTTGTTTTTCTGGAGTTCCATATGAGTATCACAAACCTCATCTTTCTCAGTTGACATTTTTTGGAAAATATTATTAAATCCTTTACTGACTATCAGGGAACATAAACAGAGCATTACTGCAGGTTTGGTTAAAGCAAAAGCAGGCTGAGGTGAAAACCCTCTATTTCGTTCCTTCCCCAGCTCCTTTGAGACAGACTGGCAGTACAGCGGATCTTCTATTCCCAAACTTCTGTCTTTGTGATGTTTTACATGGAAAGTCACCAGAAAGCGCAGGCTGATTACTCTGCAAAGTGCTATCTTTGGTGCGCTTCTGCCCAGCATTGCACAATGAATGCCTGTTTTCTAATGCATCTCTGCAGCCAATTTGTTTTAGCTGTATTGAGCACTGTGTTTTTTCATTCGTAAAAAGAGAGTAACAACATTTCCTTATAACATGTGCTTACTCTTTCAGCCTTCCCTGCAGCTTAAATTACATTTAGTCAGAGGAATGAATGATCCAGAAGACAACTACTTTTGTTTTCAAAAATCTGAGATCATGACAACATAGCATTATCAGGTTTGAGTCCATAAAAGAAGCAATGCCTAAAGTCATTGCTGAACAATGTCTACAAAGTTCCATAGAGACTGTTTGGAAGTGCTTTTGTCCCATGGAAATCTGCCATGATTTTACTGTGTATCAGTACCTGACAATATTTTTTTCACATACTACTCAGAACTTTGAAAAAATGGCCATGAGAATAATAGTATTTGTTGTGTTTTGGTCACAACGTCTTGCTCAAGACAGCGTACTTCTTCTGTGAACTTACATGGTTCACAGAAAGCTTGGAGACATAGAAATAGCATTAGAAAAAGAAACACAGTGCATGTAGACAGACAAACTTCTCCCAATAGATAGCATGTCTGTGCAGACAGGAAGGGAGGTTTTGGACTTGTGCTGCTTAGTCACTTTATGGTTTCTAGTGCAGGAAGATTTACTGAACTAGTTATACCATTATCTCCCAGAACTGGTTATTTTTGCTATTATTCTGCTAGACAACAGGATGAAATCATGGTCAAGGAAATCATACAAAAAACCAGTCAAATAGTTCTCTAGTATCACGCATTTTCTGTGTACAGATGTTTTAAGATCATCGCTCTTGGCTGACATCAAACCAATTTACAGCAGCTCTTCCCGGTTTATGCACTCACTCAGTGACTTTCCCATTTCTATATAAATATCACACTTTTCATTGGTACTCTATGCATAATTCAGATGCCCTAAAAAGGACTTGGTGTAATGAAAATCCAGACATATGAGCAAATTCCATCACGCTGATGTTAATAGAGTGACATCAAAGTAAGGGAAAACCAGAATTCGGATGTTCTTATCTGAAGTCATGCCTAATGAGCAATTGACACTTTAGATGCATTCAGAAGTCTTCCTGAAAGTGGAAAAAATGGCAAAAGTAAAGCAGTTGCATGGGTGTTGTGATGTACCATATTAACTGGTGAATAACTAATTCTCCAGCTTTCAGAAACCAGGAATGCTTCATATTTTTCATACAAGTAACATGGTGCCAGTGTACATTTTTGAAGATATATTTACCATTCAATGTCTGTCACATTTTATGCAATGTGAAATCTGTGTAAACATTTGATGTTCTCTATTGTTCACTGTATCTCTTTATGTTAGTATGCTACACATCCTGGATATGAAAGAGACTTACTCCAAAATTATATTTAGATTCCAGCATTAGTTAAGACAGCCATATAGTAAATAGTCTTCATTTTGTAACTCTGTTGAAAGACAGTAAGTTTTATTACATCTACTTATAATTTAATCCATCTTTTAAATAAAATTCCAGTTACTTTAAGGTAAAACATGAAACTGGTAAATATTAATTTCATTAAAAACTCCATGCCCCACCTTATCACAGATATTCACAAAAATTACTGTTACAGGTATCATTACTATTTTCTGCATCTGCACAGACCTGATCAAATAATCTGGACAATGCACATCAGGAAGATTATGAATAAGAAGGTTTAAGCAAATAAAAGACCCAAAGACAAAAATAATCCTAATAAATACATGTGAACTTTTGTTAGAATGTCAGATTCTGGTAAAATATGCTGGGGAATTTTACTGGAAAATGTCAAGAAGACAGTATGCTTCCCCCTTATGATATAATACAGAGCGTTAAGGAAACATAGACTTGTTGGAGTCTTGTAACAATGGGTATAGTTATGTTTAAGAACAATTAGTGTTTATTAGTGAGCAGTGGAATTGCATTCAGTTAACTAGTTTGTTGTTCTTGTGTGATGGAGGTATTTTTTCTCTTTGTTGGTTGGGGTTTTTAGTTTTCACTGGTCCCAAATAGCCTTATTCTATTTGTATGGTGGTGACTGAGGTTATTGTAACAGGTTTCTACTCATTGTAAGTAGGAGCTGAGCTGGAACTGAAAGTGTGCTCACTGATTGATTGCCTGTCTGCAGGCAGTGGACAGAATCTGTGTTTCTTTTCAAGTTCAGAAAGATTCACCAAACAAATCTAGGAGGTCTAATTTTTCCAATTAACATTGTAGAAGAAGAGTCCACTTTTACTGAATTAATTAAAATCCTGTAATATTCAGTTTTAAATTAGGCAACTTGAAGTTCTTGTCAGCTTATGATCTTGGTTTTATTGATGTAAATCTAGAAGCATTTCATTTATGTCCACAGAGTTACTTCATTCAGAGGTGAGCTCATAAGCAGAACCATAGGAGCTAAAGGCAAAACAAATACATTATTGTAAGATACAATTTAAAGTGTATCTTTAATTCTAAATACTATACTCCACATCAGAATAACTGAAAATTGTATGTTTCTTTTTTCCCCTCTAATTACTTCAGCTTTGTCATATATTGCATTTCATAACAATTTTGCACATGCCATGGACCTTATTCTGATCTCACAGATGCCTAAAATGGGAGTGCAAATCAGGCTCTAGATATGTGGCATTCAACATGCCCAAAAAGACTATAAAAATGCCAGACTAATCTCTAGTCTTACTTTAACCTTAATAATGCTATGGAATAAAACTTATTGTTAACTACTCTTTGTTTTTATTAAATGCAGTGGGTTTAATTCAACCAGATGAAGAGATGCAACTAGATATCTCTTCAGGGGGAAATGATTTTAGTGCACGACAATTCATAGAGTTCTATGAAACAGATACAGGAAAAAGAATACAGCTAAAGGAAACATGGGGAAAATCTGTGTTCAAATATCTGCATAATGGCTGTGCACAAACCCAAAATATTTACTCAGTTTTGGATCTGGCTTAATTTTTAAGTTAAGATCAACTGATTGAAATAATTTCCATTTCACACATTTCACTTAGGTAAAATTTTGCATTTAAAATGAAATAAAAATAATAAAACCCCCCAGTAATACAACCTAACCTAATCATGTAATCCATTATATTCAAGAATATAATCTAACAGCTAAGCTTAGTGAAAATACCAGCCTCAATGGAACTGCTGATAGACCAGTTTTCATGACAAACCACTGTTTTTTGTATTCAAGTTAAAATTCTCTGAAACAGTTTGGGACCTTTGACTTAACACTGCTGAGCAAGGCCAGACAGATTTCTGTCTTCTTTTATTTAAAAGGAAACAGTAAAAGACCTGAAATATTAAAGTAATGGCTTGATACTTCTTTGTAAAAGGCCATCCTTAAATCTATAGAATTTATTCTGATATTGTATTAAATCAGCCCTGAACAACTAAAGAAAGTTGTAATTTATGTTGATCTGTTTAAAAAAAACCCTCTTTTGTTATACAATCTGCTTAAGCAGCTTTTCTGCTGGCTGTTGTATTTGGATAGTAATCCTCTAAAGGAGGTGAAGCTTGCTTTTACATGCAAGTGCCTAGCTCCTATTGAAGCTCAGTCAGCTTCTGAGATCAAT
>JAWWTY010000088.1:49991972-50006972 GCA_035222235.1 Margarornis squamiger
TGTGCCGTATTCCCCGAGCCGCCTCCCACCACCTACCTGCAGAATGAGAAATGGAAAATTAGTGGAGATGTGTGCATGAAGGGAGCCGAGCAATTAGCAAGGAGCTGCCGCCGGCTCGGGAGAGAGGGGGTCGGGACCAGGCGAGCAGGGACACGGGCACGGACACGGACCGCCCGCTCTCCCCCTGCCCGCCGCAAGCCGAGGGGCGCCGCGCCTCGCCCCGCTCCGCCCCGACCCGACCCGCGGCTGCTGCGCTGGCTCCGCGGGGCGCAAAAGGGATGCGTGTGTGCGCGCCCCTCATGGCTCTCTCGCCTCTCACCCCTCTGGGTTTGTTTTGTGGTGGTGTTTTGGAGGGTTCGGGCTTTTTTGAGGTTTTTTTTTGGAGGCGCCCGGACCCCCTTTTTGGGGTAGGGTGCCTGTGGCCGTCCCTTCTCCTGAGTTTTTTTCAGTCCTTTATTTGCGGCTATGCCTGGTGATTGTTGTTGCTTCTGTTATTAATTGCACCCGGGCCTTTCCTTGCTCTTTGCGGGCGCGCGGTCTAAATTGGCTCTAATAAATATTAGCCGCTAGATTAGGCGAGGTGAAGCTGGCACGGCGCTCTATTTTCGACCTGTAGCCTCTGCAAAGCCGCCAGTTCTGCGCCAGATTAGCCCCATCCATCCAGTGTCAATGGTTGTCTTGTTGAGAAAATCAGTGAGTAAACACGGCTGACAGAGAGGGGTATCAGCTGATTACTCATACAAATAGACTGCAAACTCCACCAGGAGAAGCTGTTTCCAGAGATGGGTTTCTCGCACTGACAGGGCTGCTTCTCCCAGGATCCCGTGTCCTGCTGTTCCCACTTTGTCCTCCATCAATCACACAATTGTGTCCGGGATGTTTTATAGAGTCACTTAATATCCCTGCCTTCATCTCTATTCACTTAGAGAATGATCTGCCATAAGGGCTAAAGGCTTTTGCAGGTTGGGACCAGAGACAAACCCGGGCCACAATGGCTCTGGTGGAAAACAGCGATTCATGACAGTGCCTGGCTTTCTGATGCTAATGGCACCGCCAAGGGGTTTTACAATAGCGTCCAGGCAGTGATTTAAATGTACTCCTGCCATTATCCCGTGGTCCTGCACATTAAATCACCCCTCGCGGATCAGATGCCAGTGGGCATGGGGGTGGGGAAGGGAGGAAAAGCGCTCCGCAAGCCACGACGTATCACCCTGTTAGAGGGGCGAAAGACAGCTCGGGGGATGAGATACCGAGCCGAGACCATCTTCGAAAAGGGCCCGGGGCCGCAGCGCATTTGTGGAGTGTACACCCACGGCCAGGGTGCAGAAACAGCGCCGCAGCATCACCCAGGGGGATCAAACTTTGAAAGGGGTCCTCCAAGACTCCTCCCCCCCTGGCAGGGCATCTCCCTCCAAACCTGTGGGCCGACCGGTTGCAAAACTGTATTTTAATTAGGAATTTTAAAGACGAAAGAGTTACAAGGTATCACTGTTTAAGTGCCTCATCTGCAAATTAGATTGCTACACAATTAATCAGAAAGTTAATTAATGAGCAAGTTACTAATTAGGACATTTAAAACCAGTGTTTATAGTGTCTTAGTTAAAAAAACCCTATGTAGCTAATTGGCCTATACACTGATTTCATAACTCATAGCCAAGGTTATAATACTACAGATGTATTATTATGTACAAAGTGTAATTATGTCACTATTTTATTAAGCGCATCTTACTTGAATCAATTTTATTAGCATTTTTAACATTGCAAATTCCTTTTTGCAAACAGACTAGGGGCAGGACACCACACGTACAACCACGGCTTGCTTTGCGACGGAACGAAGGATGTGGACGTTTTTAGGAGAGACGTACGAGTGTTAAAAAGTCGGCCCGACGCGGGAGGACTGTCGGGGACGGGTTTTCCCTCTCGCGGTTACGGGAGCGGGGCTGGGAAGGCGGCAGTGCTGTGGGACCAGGTGCGGGCAGGAGGCTGGGCCGGGGTGGCTCTGCCTCCAGCAAACCCCTTGCCGGCTGCTCCACCCGTGACTGGAGAAGGTCACTCGCAGCCTGCCCCGACGCCGGCAGAGGTGTCAGAAATGCGAGCTCCGGAGGGGTCCCTGTCCTCGCCTCACCCCGCGGCGGCGTGGCCTGGCCTGGCGGGCAGAGGCGAGAGCCAATCCTGGCGGTGACCCCCCTCGCCGGGAGCCGGACCCTCGGCACGGCCGGGCAGGGCCGCCCCGGCCCCCGCGACCCCCGGCGGCGCGGCCGGAGCGGGGTCAGGGCCCCGGGGGCTGCCCGCAGCCTCTCTCCGGCGTCTGCGTGGGGCCGTGGTAATGCGCAAAACTACTCTTTGTAATCTCCTTTTCAACAGTGAGGAGTACATATAGGTAATTTTAATGAAGAGGTTCCTGTACCACATTATTAGCAATAAATCTACACCATTCTTTGTTGGTTAAAATCATTATCATCATCATCGGTATCATTACTGAACTCATTATTCTTGTGTTACTATCAGAGTAGATTTATGATAACACCCACCATCACGCCTGAGTTAAAGAAGGTGTAAAGGTTTGATTAATAGCTGCTTTCACGTTTTAATACTCGACATTTTCTCACTTTTTTTTTTTTAAATAAGGGGCATGATAATTACCGGAAGTAATTAGTGTTTTTGTTATAAAGTGTTTGATTAAGAGAACAGGCGCTTTTCCTCTAGTAAAATATAAATAAATAACACGGTGGGCACAATAAGTTCTTTTAATGATATAGTAAGGCAGACTTGAGAACAATTAAGATTTTGTTCAATCACGGTGACATTTAGATTCATAACTGTATCAGAAAGAAATACATTTCCCTCAAAAAACAATAAAAATAATAATAATTAAAAAAGCCGGTGTTCACAGGTTTGCAGTGAATTAGAGATAGAAGCTGGAGCGAAGGACACGGAGAAGATACCACCTTTCCACCTTTACTCAGTCTATAATTAAAAAAACAAACAAACAAACAAAAAAGACAAAAAAAACCCAAACCAAACCAAAGCAACAAAAAAACCCGAATCAAACGAAAACAACCCTCCAAAAAAAGAATCCCCCGAATAACCAAAAGGAAAGGAAAAACCTGAACGACAACCGCTCGGTGCCTTGGGCTTGGTGTGTGATTTTGCACGGGTGAATATGCTGGATGCTTGCATTCTATAAGGGTGTTATTGCACTGCCTCCGAGCGCCGGTTCGCCTTCCCCGGGGCGCGGCAGGACCAGGACCGGCCCCGGCCCCGGCCCCGGCGGGCTGGAGCACCGCTCTCACTCTCCCTGAAAGGTTACACGGCGCTCTGCCTCGCTTTGTCTTCCCCGTGCCCTTTCCTGGCAAAAATGGAGACATCACATCCTTGCCCAGCCCCGGCTCAGTATTTATGAAGGTTTTCTGACAAATAGGCAGGCTGGCCACGCATGGGTGACTGCCTTCATTCCGCACTTGGCTTGTTTACATAGGACCAGCACCATTTCCACGGATTAAACAAATCACAGCGAGAAGGAGACATTTATAATCCGCCAACGAGGCCACAGGCAGTTAAAAAATGTGTGCGTGTGTGTGTATGCTGTGAGAAAGAAAAATAAATGTTCATGTCCAGGGAACTGACCTTCTTCTTGGAGGGTAACTCAAGGGGTATAGATATAAATATAGGTTGTATATAATGTCTTACGCACAAGCCCAAAGTATGTATTTAATAATTATCTGTTATGCCCAGTTATTGTGTACAAATGCATAGCATTAGTTTGCATTTTACGCAGTCCTTTCACCCGGAGCCCCCCTCCTCAGGCTGCCAGACGCGGCTATAGAGCCCTCAATGCACACAAAGCGATGTGCCCCCACCGCCACGCACAGGGGCCGCGCTTTGGGGCTGGCTCGGCCGGCGGAGCGGGCACCCCCGCCCACGCGTGCCCCTGCCACACACGTGGGAGGGGAGCGGGGCACGGGCCCCCCGAGAGGCACAGCCCGCTCGATGCCGGGCTGGAGGGCGGCACAGGGCGCAGCCTGGTGCCCGGGGACCGCAGCCTTGCGGGGTGGCCCCAGAGGTCGCCCCGGCGAGCGGCTCCCCTGGGCACAGCCGGGCCGCGTCATGCTCCCCCCTGTGCTCCTCTGTCACCCGGAAGCATTATCTGGGGGGAGAGGGGGAAAAAAATAAAAAAAAAAAAACCACAAGAAAACGGAAAAAAAAAGGGAGAAGTGAAATTATGTAGGATCCGAAGGTATTTTTCAAAGTAAGAGCGTGCATTTTACGATCCCTCTCCCTCCATCTGCAGGAAGAGTGATGGTGTGGGGGAAGAAGCTATAACTGGAAATGTTGCCCTTTATCTTCTGTCAGCTCTCAGGACACTTGGCTGCTGCTGCTTCTCCGGCTGCTGCTGTAGTTTTTATGACACATGTCACCCACCTCGGGTAGCCGGAGCAGAAGGAAATTCCCTACAAAATAGCAATGGTTTCGAAAAAAAGGATCGCAACAAAATATTGAATAAATTCCCTTTTAATTTATTTGATCATTCCACATTACGGGGCTATGAATTGCTCAAATTTGATAACAAGTACTCAATTCAACTCATTATGTAAGTTAAATTAGACTTCGATAAAATTTCAGTGGCGCGCAGTGGTTCCTAGAATGAAATGTAATTTGTGCAAGAATTTGTTGTATCTGTCACAAATATTTCCAATTAGCGACCGTAATTATTTGATAGTTTCTGCAATTATGGCTTAAACGGGTGAATTTGGGACTGTGGAGGACCCTAATTGGCCTAAATTTGATATTTTGCATATTTGCATAATGAGGAAATTGGTAGAAAATTGTGTTCATTCATTTGTGAAAAATCCTATGAATTTTATGAATTTGAAAGCTCTGTTTGTGCAGACTGTGACTTTGCTTGCTGATCCCTGAGGAGCTGACGCTGAATGCCTGAATGGGCAGCGCGCCAACTTCTCCACCCGGAGGAGAGGCGGGGGAGGGAAGGGAAGGGGAAAAGGGAGGGAGGGATGGAGATAGGGAGGAATACCGGACGGTCGCCCGGCAGGAGCCGCGAGTCGCGGGCGCCCCGAGCGCCCGGGGCCGGCCTGTCATCCCCTCCCGGCTCCCGCTCACCCGGAGGAAGGGGTAATCGCCGGGGGAAGCGGGAGGGGAACGAGGGACGGGACGGAACGGACACGGGACTGGGATACTGATAAGTGTGCACTTGGTTAAATTAAATTGCCAAAGCTTCTCCTTTCAGTAAAAGTGTTTGATCTATTGCGCTGTCAATTTAAAGTGTTTAAGGAGAAGCAAAAGCATAGATTTTAAGATGCTGGCCCAGCACCCATTCATCATGCATCAGGGACTTTAAGCCTCGCGTTTTGCTGTAGTTAACATCTCAACTCTCTGACACGGGAATCCAAACCGGGGAACGTTTGCGCAGCCGGATCTGGCTCCGACTCCAGCTGCTCCTGGGGCGACGGAACCTCATGACACCTCTGCCCTCTCTGGTCGGTGCCCGGCCTGGTAGGCGCCACGAGGCATTAGAATTAGTGGTTGAAGGGAGGAGGGAAACGGTGCTGCTTAACAGAAAGGGGTGGGGGTAGGACACCCTCGCCGTATTGTCTTTCTGGACCAACTCTGAGGAGAGCAAGTGCACTAGGTGATAACGGTGAGAGATGCCTTTCTTGACACTGCCTTTTCTTTTCCTTTTCCTTCTGGCCGGCTTTAGGAAGGTCCTGAAGGTCACCCTGTGGACAGTTTTCCTCTCTTTCCCTGGCTAGGGATCTCCTTTACTCCTGGTTTCCAGACACTGAGCAGGCTAAGACAAGATGCAGAGGCTGAACTGGGGATGTAATATATTCCCCTGAAGAGTTTTACACACTCCAGCTCTTGACTGTAACTTCGGTTGGTTAGCACTCTCCCCATCAACATGGACGTGTATAATGTGAAGATGTAACAGACTCTAAATGCTTAAGTGCCTTGTTTCACAGCACATTTTCAGGAAAGGTCAAAATAAATTCGTCTCCCTTCATGCAGCATTTGTGTTTGGATTCCAGAGCCATTACCACAGGCCTTGGTGTGGAATCACCATCAAATAATAAAATGCACCTGTGAGTGGACACGGGAATGAGCTTCTGGTTCTGTGATGGGTTGAAGATGATACTATGTATGTCACACATCTCTCTAATTACACATCTGTTTGATGTCACTCTTTGATCAAACCACTGAACTCTTCCATGCCTCTGCATCACTGGTGCTGGAGGATGACAGAGGGTAACAGTCCCAATCTGGAATGAACTGGGAATTTAATGAACATGGAGGTAACGTAGCTAGAGGATTCAAGCTCCAAGTTTAAATGCTTTCCATAGTGATAGATTCACCCCTTTTGAGGACACCTATTGTCCTATGAACTGTGGAGACAGGCTGTGCTGGGCCAGTCTACCCTGGTCTGCTGTGGATATTTTGGCATCCAAGCCATATTGACATAGAGTTCAACTTGTTTTGCCTTCCTCCAGATTTCATTAACTGTTTCATCCTCTCACTTACTGTTCCTTCCTCTTTTTACTTCCACTCCCTTCTCCACCACCATCTCGTGTTTTATTCTTCTCAATAAATGCCCCTTTTCTTGTGAAAAACTCATGTACATATTCTGGCTGGACCTGTGTTTCTGGAAAATCAAGTGACAAATCCAGCTGATTCCCAGAGGACAGAACAGACCAGCAAGGGTCATCAGCTAAAAAGGAAACTAGATAGATCACCAATTTTACCCAAAGACAAATTGGTGGATACTAAAATCCTGAGCCTATGTTGCCCTTACACTCAATACTCAGTCAGTTTTATATAAATGAAGCAGAAAGATCACATCTCAAGAATGACAGTGGTTGCAGGATGCAGTAAGGACACTTACTCTTTAAGCAAGTTTCTTTTCCTTATGGTGAGCATGGGTATTACTTTCCTTTGAAACAGTATTTGGAAGAATCTCATTATACATAACTCCAGTTACTTCTCTAGGAAATGAACTTCTTAAACCCTTAGATGCCCAAGACTTCGGGGTGAGCCTTGAAACAGTGTTGCACAGGTGACCTTGGGATGCTGAAGACTGATTTGGAGCTTCTCACCTTCTGCCTCAACACAAGTCTTCAAGCACCTACAGTTTTCTAGGTTTAGCATTAGAAATGGTTGAAATGATTCGTAAGTGAAAAACTGACCCTCCACAGCACACATGGCATGGCCAGGTGTGTCAATGCCCAGTGAGCAGGACCCCAGCTTTCAGAAAGCCTGAAACAGAGGAGAGAAGCAGCAGTATATAAAAAGAGGCTCAAAAAAGCACCCTATTTCAGTTACAGCAGGGGAAGAGAGTCCAAAATCAGTAAAAGGTGCTTCTTTTTTCATGACATTTTTATTTCTAAGCTTCTAAATACCATCATGTACCTGCCATATGATTTGTTATTTATGTAACCACAGTTCTAGGGAACTGTTAACAAGTAAACTCATATGCAGGTTATTAAGCAGGTAAAGCTTAAAGGAGTGACAAAAATGTTGAGGAGGAAGTGTTATGTTGCTGGAATTCTCCACCTAAATATACAGTCTTCTTCATCTCAAACCATATAGGGAGACAAACCTCATGTGTATATATATACACAGACATTTGCCCCTCAAACCTGAGAGCCGTTGCCAAATCTATTTTTGCTGTGACACTATCCCTCAAGGCTAACCTGAACTCACAGGGATGTTGTGCATGGAAGCAGAGACACGGTGCGATGTGGGGAGTCTACCCTGAAGGCATATATAGATAGTTCTGCTAAAACTAATAAAAATGGATGCAATAAGACAGTGGGCACCCATGCTACCTTTCTTTTAATTAGAAAGTCACAAAGATACTTTCTGTGTCCATCTATTCAGAACTCTTCGAAATTGCATGTGATGCTCAAAACTGAAGACACATGCACACACTTTAAATATTAATGACCACATCCCCAACATCCTCTATAAACTCTTCCAAAACATTTACAAAATCCTATTGCTATTAGTGAGCTTCAGGTGACCTCCAGTTATGTTACTGTTTTGAAAATACATCATGACACGTACAAGTCATAGTGTACTGACAAAAGACAGCACCATTCAACACCACAGAAGAATCATAGAATCAACTGGGTTGGAAGACACCTCTGAGATCAAGTCCAACCCTTGATCCAACACCACTGTGACTATTAGATCATGGTGCTAAGTGCCGCATCCAGTCTCATCTTTAAAACCTCCAGGGACAGCGAATCCACCACCTCTCTGGGCAGGCCATTCCAATGCCTGATTACTCTCTCTGTAAAGAATTTCTTTCTAATATCCAACCTAAACCTCCCCTGGCAGAGCTTAAGCCTGTGCCCACTTGTCCTATTGCTGGTCACCTGGGAGAAGAGACCAATCCCCACCTGGTAGTTGTAGAAAGTGATGAGGTCACCCCTGAGCCTCCTCTTCTTCAGGCTGAACAACCCCAACTCCCTCAGCTTCTCCTCACAGCACTTGTGCTCAAGTCCCTTCACCAGCCTTGCTGCTCTTCTTTGGACACACTCCAACACCTCAATATCTTTCCTGAACTGAGGAGCCAAGAACTGAACACAATACTCAAGGTGTGGCCTCACCAGCGCTGAGTACAGGGATCACTTCCCTCGTCCTGCGGGCCACACTATTCCTGACACAGGCCAGGATGCCATTGCCCTTCTTGGCCACCTGGGCACACTCCTGTCTCATGTTCAGCCTCCTGTCAATCCAAACCCCTGGGTCCGTTTCTGCCTGATCGCTCTCCAGCCACTCTGTTCCCAGCCTCTAACACATCATGGGGTTGCTGTGGCCAAAGTGCAGGACCCGGCACTTGGCCTTGTTGAACTTCATCCCATTGGAATCAGTCCATGTCTCCAGCCTATCCAGGTGCTTCTGCAGAGCCCTCCTGCCTTCTAGCACATCAACACTCCCTCCCAACTTCGTGTCATAATGCCACCACAACTTCTTATATCAGTTCTCTCCATTACTGCAGAAAACAGGGAAGCTTCATCATCCCATTTCCATTGTGAATGGTGGAATTGAACTGACTACAAGGACTGGGCATCTCTGAAAAAGCTACTGTGCAGGAGTACCTGCAGAAGAATAAGCATTTGCTAAAACAAAATATTGAAAAATGATTGCCACATATAAATATTTATTTTCAGAAAGCATCTGCTGCGTTCAATTAAATCAAAAAAATGAGGTAGAAAAAGATAAGGATAGGTATATGAAGGTGTTGGCAACCAAAAGAAGGTTGAATGTTGAATAAACAAGGACAGCAAATTAAAAAAAAAAAAAAGCCAGAAAAACAGAGGGAGCAAGGAGCAAAGCAAACTAGTGGAGATAAAAGCTATTTTGCATTATCCTGAAAAATTAATCCAAATTCCTCTTCTTGGACTAATATGTTGTAGTTCTCCTGTTCTGCTCAAAGTGGCTCAATGCAACCACACAAAGGGATGATCTGGTTATAGTATATGACATAAAATTTTTAGGTTGGACATGCCATATCTTCAAATCAGAAAAAATACACAGCAATGTTTTCTCTTGAATTTTCTCCTTACTGTCCATGTAGCACATTTGTAATAATCTCGTCCACCGCACACAGAGGCATACTTCATCCCAGCTGTGAAAAATTGTGTTAAACTTGAGCTATAGATAAGATTATCTATTTGCAGGGAATGTGACTGATGCCATAACTGTCAAAAAAAACATGTTTTTGAAAATACTGGTAATTCAGAATCTGGTTGAAATTGAGACAAAAATATAAGTCAAAATAAATTAAATTATAAAAATACATTTACAACATTTGCTTATTTACCTTTACCTCTCCTGTGCTGGAAGAAAAGAAGCAAAATATTCAATATGCCATCAAAAAAACCCCTTAACATCAGAATATCTTCCTGTGGGGTCACAGTAGGATAAAATATAGTTGTCATTGACAACTAGAGTTCTTGTTTGGTGAGGCAATTAGAGTTCTTGTTTGGTGAGGCACTTCCTTCTCAAGTTTTGCCAAATAACCATTGTATTTACAATCCTGAGACTCTATTCTTTCTCGTATTTAATATTACTACAGAAACATCACACATTTGAATTCTACAGACAGTGAAACTGGAACAAATTTCAGTAATAATTTCTTGCAGGTGCCTGATGGCTTTCAGGAGGCTTTACCACCTCTGGGTTCTCTTGTCATCTGTCTTCAGCTTTTTTGAAAGTATCTTGCTAATGCTTCTCAAAGGGCAAATAATTGTGTAAGCCTCAGCCCCTGTGAGGTGTTGTCTGGGACATCTTCATTGGATGTGCTCTGTAATCTTAAAAGAGAAGGACTCCACAACTCACACTGACTTAAGGGTGTCAGGAGCCTGCAGAAGTGGTGAAGGATTGACCTTCATCAAGTTTCAGCAGTCTAGCTGTAGGTTTCTAACAGCAATCTCTGTCTGCAGAAAGGAATCTCATGTAGCAGGTGTTAGACAGAACAAGCTCAGAAAGATGTGAGATGCCCTGAGATGTATAAGTCATTTGAAACTAGTCACAGAAGGCAGAATGATCTTAAAATCACAAGTGTTCCTCTGAATTCATCCATCCAGGACCTGTGTTTGCCAGTCTCTTGCTTGCCCCAAAGAAGTTAGTTCTGTCTCACCATAACGCAGGAGTTAGTACCATGCACATGGCCGTCCCTTTGCTTTGCTCTGTAACTTTTCTGCAGAATACCACGGGTAGCAGCCTATGGAAAATAGCTCTAGTTACAGAGTTTTCCCATCTTACTCTTCATATCTTCAAAAAAGAGTTCTGTTGAATGCAAAAGAAAGTAAGGGATAATTGTTCAGCTTCGCATTTTAGGGGAAGAGGGAATAATTGGCTGTATGTTTCACTTAGCTCCCTCTGAGTCCCTCAGTTGCTGAAGACGTGGAGCCTCCAAAATCCCAGTAGAGTGGTGACTGTGGAGAGCATGTCTTCACACTTCCTAGCAGGGCAGTCTGCTTCCATAGCAAAGCTGAGCATGGCAAGCACTACCTGGGCTGGCTGTCCCTTCCTCTTATCAAAAAGCCTTATCAGAGAAACCCAGGACACCTATGCATCAGGGATTTAGAGTGCACCTCTCTTGATTTCCAGTGACATATCTGAGCAATATGTAGTCTTGTTCATTTAATATAGGAAATAAAAGGTTTTTCAGAAACAATTATATCCCTCACTCAAGTTTTTGGCTGAAAATATTTGGATATATGATCAATTGGTCTAAATGAACCCTCTCACTCACATTCTTCTCCAGATGCCTAAGTGGTGGCAGCTCCACCCACCTTCATTTGTGTTCTGTGTGGCTCCTTCCCTGGAAGTAAATTAATGGAAACTGCTTGATGCTCAACATTTCTGAAAAATCAGGCTTAACCATGAACGCTGCAGGCTAACTTTATTGGACTATTATTTTAAACATATTAATGCTGGACTTTATTCAGACTTATTAACATGGTGACAAAAATATCTCTGTTATTGAAATAAAACCACCAAACCAAACTGAAAAAAAAAAAGAAAAAAATAAGAAAAAAAGCCCCACCACTCAATTGGCTTGATTCATTTTCCTATAGCATCTCTTGCAGTCCATCTGCTGAAAGGTGAAGCCAAAATGTTTTAGAATTATGTTTTCATAGGGAATTCTTGGTTAATTAGTTATCTCTCTCTGCCATGTGTAGCAGTGGACAAAATCAGCTACTGTAATTTCATGAAAGGCAATGTTGGACCGTTTGTTTGAATCAACATGAACACTTTCTTACAGCACTCCAGTGGAACAGGAGTGGTCCAAATAATATTTTATTTCAATATAATGAGGACACACTACTACTGCAGCATCACAGTTTCTTATTTCCTTGTGTCTAAAATTGTGGTCTTAGACTAAATACAGCAGCAAGGATCTTATGGACTTAGATTAATTTTTGCATACATTTTTTAATGCATTTTTGCAGAGTAGAGTTTAGCTTACTAAAGTTACTGCTAAGACCTTTTTATTTTTCTAGAATAAAATAGTCTGCTCTGCAGTTGTATTTAATAGGCCAAAGTTCCACACCTTCTAGTGTCATGAACTGCTGCTTGCAGTTCATTTAATGAGGACACGGCACTACCATGCTGTGGAAAAGTGTGTTTTGTAATTGCAAATGAAGTATTTCAACCTTTTTACCTTTTAATACCACAGAATACCCTGGGTAGCTAGAGACTGGCTTGTTTCCAAGGAGCTTTATTACAGAGGGAAAACATGGAATACCATTTTCTATACTTTTCATGTTTGTAATTTTTTTTTCCTTGCAAATAATACCCTGTCCTTTGGTGGCAGTGATTTCCAGACACAGATCCCAGTGTGAGTCCTTAAGTGGGTGCTTAATTGGCTTCTTTTTTACCATGGATAACATCCAAAAGGAAAACAGGGACAAGCTGTAGGTCAGCGGTTCATGCCTACTGGCTGCTGGCAATCTGCACTAACCACAGAACAAGTAACCACTGCCTTCTCCTAGAGTAAAATCTCTTATTTTTGCCTCCCTCACTGGAATGAGGAAAATGTGCCAGTGGCTGAAATTAAGCTGTCACTGAAACTCTTATGCTTGGCATAGGAGAAGCAAGAGGATGAATCAAAAGACTTAACAAGTTGAAGATGCTTGTAAAAGGAGCATCCTTGTATCTGTATTCAGCTTTTCAATTAGTTAAAGGGTAAAATGAAGGCCTCATCAAACACCATGCTTTTTCAAAACTTCAGAGGGAGAACATGAGAAAGTCTCACTTCTGGTACTCCATCCTGGGGGAGATAAATGTACCAAGCTGGACAAATGGTGCATAACATGATTTGTGCAACTAGTGATTACTTGCTTTGAAAACAAAAGGTATTAGACCTTCAATATAAAAGCAATCTAAATATACCACTTTAATTGCTTTCAAGATGTTGTTTGTACATCTTTACAAATATGGACTTAAGAGGGTAGATTAATAAAAAAAAAATCAGTTTAAAACATGTGGATAACATTTCAAATAGTGTTTCAAGTTGTTATGAAATATATGGGGAAAACAAAAATTGAATTAAATATAGTATCTCCCCAGGTAGCTAGAGAAAATGCTGACCTTGGCATCTGACACTAGTGACATTTGCAATTTTCATGTCCAAAACCAGCAGTAAGGCCCACATGATGAAGAAAATTTCTCAGTGTTTCTCAGAGGAAAATGCTAGGACTTGATAAAAACACAATGAGACAAAACACCGTGACTCAGAAATGGAGAAATCAGGCTCATAAAGAAACACAAGGCAGCAGCACAGAAACTCTAAAAACAGGAACTTTTAATATTTTAGGAGCCTTTCCCTTCCTGTACTTTTTACTAAGATACCTAATGTCCTGGTGTGGTGTAAGTCATCTTGTACAAACCAAAACTTATTGTGTCTGTGGCTGCAAATCACAGAAATAAAAAAAAATCTGGCACAATGTATGTGAATTAAGAATCTAATTGGCTGATATATGTATGTATGCAGAATTAGTGAGGCAGACATCCCAAAGAAGTCATGTTAATTACGGGCTTCTGCTACACTCTAGATGTCAAACAGTATCTGAGATAACAGAGATGTGTGAAGCAATTTATAGCAAGTGTATTGGATTTGTCCCCTCACATTCCTCCCTTTTCCTTTCTCCTCCTCCATTTCTGCTTGATTTTGCCTTAGAATTACTGGAAGACTCACAACTGTTCTTTTCTCCCCTGCTGCTGGATGACTTGTTTTGGAGTCTGGGTCTAGCAAGGCATAATATTGTGAGTCCTTGGATGTTAACCAGAAAAATAGCAGCAAATAAACCTTGCCTGACTGTAATACACCACTGCAGTTAAATGTGAACAAGTGAAAATGGTAAACAGTTAAAAAAAATTTAGAAGTACAACCCTCAGTGTCTGTAAATTGCCAAACTTTCACTCTGCCGTTTTAGGACTTTATTCTTTAACTCATTCTTACTGTGTTCTGTATAAGGAAAATGTTTCAAGACTTCTTTAAATGTCAAGAAGCAGCAAACTAAAGGCATAAAGGTCTCCTCCATTTGTGATGTTCCCTGTGCATTGTTCCTCTATAGTGACAAGGCTGTGCTGTGCTTTCGGAGACTTATATCCTGCTCCTGAAGAGCGGAGCTACATAAATCAGCTGAATCTAACTTCTCATACCAATCACAGACCATTCAGACTTTCCTCTGTTATTCACTATATAGTTACCTGCGATTGTATTGGTAGAGCTTTTTAAAGAGCTACCTGGTTGAGTGTGAGTAGTCTGTAAATACTCACTATGCACACTGTGTTGCATAACTATGATGGGTCTATAACCACTTGCAGTGGGCTGATTTTGCTCACTGATTGGGTGAATATGTAGGTGCTTCTGATGTGATAATTTCCATGTACTAATTTAAAAAAATTGTTTTGCCGAATACTTCTCAGGCAACTGTAAATTTCTTTTCATGAAAATTCATGTCAGTAAAGTTGAATTACATAAGTAATTTAGAAATGCCAAACATGTAATTTAAAGATACAAAAGAGCATTCAAAGTCTCACCTGCCCATCTATCAGTCCACCAAAGCTAATGAGAGGAGGTGGCTAAATTTTGTTCCAGTGTTAGCAAAATATATAATCTAAACTCTTTGGGTAAGTCCTTTAACAAGCACTTTTATTTGATTTTTTTTTAAATGTGTTTTGAACTGTAGGGATTTTTTTGAAATTGTATGACAATTTCTTTAAAAAATGCTAGGAGTATTTATGTTAGACAATACAGGAATTTGGCCCTGTGCAGATATGCTACAGATCTGTAGGTTAATAATAGCTGAGATATTTTTTTAAAATTTAGGGATTTACAGACCTTGGGTTCTCACACAGTAATAAAATTCATCCAGAACTTGCCTTGGGTTGTTGCATTTTCCTTCAAAGGCACGCTCAAGAACAGAAATAGCATAAATATAGGAAAAAAATACTTTAAGAATTTCA
>JAWWTY010000088.1:50011972-50047933 GCA_035222235.1 Margarornis squamiger
AAAATGAGAAAGCCTGATAACAGCAGAAAGGAAACTACAAAACAGTCTTCATCACTTTTATAATAAAATATAAAAAAGAATATTGATTTAAAAACCTTACCATTGCTGTCTTTGGTAAATTGAGACAATTGCACTGTTTTGCATTAAAAGATATTATCCGTCCAAAAGAGCAAGTATGGTCTTACGCAACTAATATCTGCTAAAATGTACCTGACTGCATTGGAAATGTTGCAGTAGATTGGTATAGCAGAGAATAATGAACCGCTGCACCCCATTGAAATGTAATTACACAGCACTCTTGTTCTTAAACCTATAAGGTGAAAGAAAGATGAATAGTGAAAGTAAAAATCGCTGACCCTTCAAAGTTTAATTTACGTTATGCATTCCCTCGCCCTTCTGATAGGTTTTAGAAAGGTCATAATTTAGGGTATTTTGCAGTTGATAAATGATCTGTATGTTTGTGTTCACACGCACCGATTGATTTGTTATAGCCAAAATATTGTTTCTATAACAACCTGCAGGTCCTTAACTAGGCAAACAGCAGATGAACAGGAATCCAAGTGGGAGGTGAAGCGAAATCTGATGCTCCTCAGAGGATGGGGAGCAGGAGGAGGAGAATGAAGAAGAGAAGGAGGAGGAGGAAGATACGGAAGAAAAAGAAGAGGGGGAAGAAGTGATTTTATGGGGATAGCAGAGGGTGTGGAAGTGAAGGGGGTGGCAGCTGGTCACCTGGCTCTCTCCTTGCCCTTCTTTGCTTCTACTGATTTCCCCCTCCTGAGGCTCCTCTGCTCTCCACGGCCTTGTGCCTGCAGACAACAAAGTCTTTGCAACTCAGATTGCTCCCACAGTGCAAAGGGCTGTTGGGGCAATTTTCCCGCCTTTCCAGTCTTGGATGAGTCTCCAGTTTCCGGGCCCAGTTGATGCATTATGCATCAGGGCTGCCGGCAACTGACAGCCCCTCAGCCAGCGTCTACTTGAAAAGCAATGGTGCTAATCAAAGTCGACACATTTGAATGTCCAGACACACACACAGAGAAATTTACTAATCAAAAAGTGTATTTCCTAGGGCTGTCTCCAGAGAAATCCGCAGGAAGAAATTGGAATAATTTATTAGCTTACAAGTTTTCGTTGACAGTTAGCCCAAGGCTATTTATCTCTGTAATAGAGAACGTCTCCAATGTGGCAAAATTGACCAAATCAAACAGCTTTGATCAGAAAATGAATCTGGCAAGGCTGTCTGTCTGTGGGTCCCAGGGGAAAGGTGGGAAACAAACAAAAAGATTTAACAAGTGGTCAATAGGAGAAAGGGAGAGAGAGAGAGAATTTGCAGCCTAGAAAGTCAGAAGCCTGCACAAATCTTCACACACACATACTGAAATGAATTACTGGAGAAATAAATTATGTCTCACGTCATAACATTTAACGCTGTACTTGTGCATAATCGGAGTTATACAGCCCAATGTGATTCTTGCATTATGGTGATGATAAATAACTGCAGTAGGGGAAAATGTCTTAACTTCTCCTTAAGGGAAAGCAAAATAGAGGACTCCATATCTTCACAAGAACACTGATACCTGCACTGCAGTTTATACTTACTGCCCATTTTTAATACCTGCTTTGTCACAAGGAGTCAGTTATCCCACAGACTCAAGTGTGTTGAAATCCACCACAAAACCAACACCAAATTCTGTTTCAGGGGAACTAGGACATATTTCAGCTGTTTCACTGCATAATCCAGCCATGATTTTGACCATCTTCCTGCTGAAGACTAAAGACTTCTAAAATGAAAAAAATTATTACATTTAAGAACTTTCAGGGTTAAGATTAAAACAATTATAGAACTTTTCTTTATGTAATAAATTAGACCTGCCTTCTCATGGAAAGAAAATTTTTACACGTCAAAGATCATCCAATAACAGAGAATACAGAGGAAAAGGTTCAGGATAGAAATCAGAAGCTTTTACACTGTCATCATTCTATTTTTGTATTATTTAGTACTCTCTGTTTCTAGTCATCCATATGCAATATCAGATAATAATATCTATGAGTGAAAACTTCGTTTTTGTTTAGAATTAAAGTGGGTTGTGATAATTAGATATAGACGCCTCAAATGGCCTTACATTATTGTACTATATTCTCAATTCTACTGCCTCACAGAGAACAGATGCTAAAGGACTGTATGCTGATTCCCTTTTTCTAGAAATTACATCATTTGTCCCCAGGTAGGAAATGGATTTATTTATTCAGATTCTTGTGCTACTGGCTTTAAGAAGGAAAAGGTAGAAATAATGTCTCTTGCTTCTAATAAATGTTTCTAAATTACATGAAAGAAGCAAAAGTGCAACCTATCTTAAGTTAATAACAAAAGATCAACAATTTTATTTTGTTTATATTGGTGAATTGAATAAGCAACCTGCAAAGAGAAGCTCAAACAAGTTGAGATTGAAAGCACTCCAGAAGGCAACCAGGCAGCCTAGTCAGATATCCAGCAGGAAACTGAAGGCGACAGGTTACCTTCTCACATCTTTCCAGGCCATTTTATGGGACTGTAAGCCCTCACACCAGATCTATATTGTTACATATGCTTAGAGAGATCAGTAGGGAATAGCCTGGGAATTTATTTATTTATCACTGTTTGAGGTGATAAATTTATCAGTATTTGAGGAGAAGAGAGAGGTTGGCCTCTTGAATGTTGTTCATCAAATTGAATTTTGAATAGCTTTGTATTGTTGTATGAAATTTTCAACATGAGTTAGTTTTGTACTTGAAAAAATGGAAACATAATAATCTGAAGATGGTTGGCACCAAATAAAGTACATTTTGATATCACTGGGCTGAACGATGAACTCCTTCATTATTTCTTCAGCTCTTGTGAGGCAAAGGGGACTTTTACATTGTTAAGAAATTGGGAGTATTTTATATTTGCATTGTAATATGTTCCTTTTACAGACTGAAACATTATAAAATTGGTTTAATTAGAGTTTCTGCCTAATATGTCAAAGTTCAGCATTTTCATGACCTGCCAATGTAAGAGTCAGAATGGTCTGAGCAGTAAAGCCACAAAGACTGTGCTTCCAAACCCATCTCTTCTACTTACTTACTGTTTTACAGTTTACTGTACAGTTTACAGTTTTCTAGGACCCAAGAAATATGAATATTTGAACTGCTGAATTTTCACCATTACAACTGTAGTCAATACGGCCTTTAGAGTTCCTGCTCTTAGCTGCTCCTGTGAGAACTAGACTTTCTATCTCAAATTGTGCACCCTGAATTTGCAGTTATTTTAAAAAGTCCTTTTTTCAAAACAGGACTATATATACTTATTTTTTCTTTAAATGACCATGAGTGCTACACTTAAGAAGTGTTATATGGGCCTTCACCCAGCGTCACCTGGAAAACAGGGAAAACTGAAAGCCAGTTTTTCACTGGCTTTCACAGAATTTAAATCAAGACCTGTAAGTGCTAAGCTTTACTTTAAAAGCTGCATTCAAGATGGTGCAGATTTTCTTCATATATATGTGATAGAATGGAGAAACATTCTAGAAGTCAAAATAAAACTTTGACATTATTTTATAAAATGATGAACTTCAATATGCTCCCAGATATTCTGAAAGCACCATAGTGTATCACCATCCTGGTAAGAGCCAGGGATGGGATTCATTTGATGAACTGCAGATATCTTCCTCTGCTCTGGAGAAACTGGCACATTTTAGGCTTGAGTCATTATAAAGTAGCAGTTCAAATGAATCTGGATGAATTGTAAAAAAACCTGTGCTGACTCACAGAGGCACAGGTATTCAGGGAGTAGATCTTGAAAGCTAAGCAAGTGCAACTGAGTGGAATTTACTTATTATGGGATTAATACTGAGTCTGCTGATGACAACTATATTTGCTTCCATGCTTCCAGTGAGTAGGTAATATAAGAATGGTTAGAATGGGATCACATCTTTTGTGGCCCAGCAGATAGGGTGCTGAAAGGTTTGGTCTTCTATGCCCTGGCCTTTTTGATATGTAATGTGTTCATAGCTCTTTGAAGCAGCCCTGGAAGTCACATTTGAGACAGTCTTGGGCTTGTGTAGTTTGGAGAAAAGAAGACTATAGGGTGACCTTGTTGCTGGCCACAGCTTTCTGATCTGTGGAAGTGGAGAGGGAGACGCTCATCTCTTCTCTCTGGGATCCAGTGATAGCATGTGTGGGAATGTTCAAAACTCTGCTAGGGGAGGTTCAGACTGGACACTAGGAAGCATTTCTATAAAAAAGGTGGTCAAACACTGGAATGGGCTTCTTAGAGAGGTGTTGATGCCCTGAGCCTGTTCCTGTTTAAAAGGCATTTGGACAATGCCATTAATAACATGTTTTAACTTTTGGTCTGCCTCAAAGTGATCAGGCAGTTGGACTAGATAATCAATGTACATTCCTTCCAATTGAAAAATCCGCTCCTCTCCTCCCCTCACCTCGCCTCCCCTCCTCTTCCTCTCCATACTAACCTAACACCATAAAGTAGCAAGACTCTTGTAAGAACTTCAGTTTTATTTTTGAGATGCAGTTCAAGATACTAAACACAGTCTTTGGAGCTCTGGATCACATAAGAGTCTGCTCATGGAATGCTGCAATACTCAAACCTTCAGATAACAAGTCTTTACTGGTTTGTTCCTCTTTATTTCTGGATAAATGTCATCACTGGCCTCCCTCAAATGTCTTTAAATGAAATTGCTGAAATGCTTTGTGCTAATGAAGAGAGAAACTGAAGAAAATTAAAGATACAAAACCATATGAAAAAACCCCTCAACCACCCAAACAAGAACACATCCCTGTGTAGACAGAGTTAAGAGACTCTAAAATGGGGAACGTAAATTAAAGAAAAGTTGAAAGCTTTCTCTTTCTCTTCCTTTCAAGCAAATTTTTTTCCCCAGAAACAACCTCTCTTACATAATCAAGTTTGTAAGGATACCAGTAATCAGCACAGTAACAGGTAAGAAGTAGAATATTTGTCCTTTGCTGCTGCTGGCAGCTCCACACAACCCAAAACTTATCTGGCACATTTGTCTGTGCTCCTCTGATGGTGAGAACAGCACTGTAGACTTCACTGGTTTTATCCTGCAGAAATCCATTGACTACATTTTCTTTCTTGTCAGAAGTAAAATGCACATTGTCAGGTATCAACCAAAATTTTGCCACTTTGTCTCCTATTTATGTTGACATGAACTATACTATTGCTTTTTCTATTCCCTCCTGGACTGAAGAAATGGGAAAATTGTCTATGGGTGGAAATGTCTTCTTCCTCTACATAAAAAGTTGATATTTTTTTTTAACCTGACTGTGCAAAGCTTGGTGTCCCCTTTAGTTTATAAAATAATGGTTTTTTGGCAATATAGTATTCGGATTTCTTTTATTAATATACTGCCTCCCCCTCCCTACTCCAGAGCTGAAGGCGGAGATATTAATCTTAATCAGGATGTCCTTGGTGCTGTGTCTTAGGCTCTGGTACACACCAGAAAGGGGCTATGAGTTGGGCAATGCTAGATGATATTGAAATGAATGGGTGTTCTGTAAGGTGCTGGGACTAGTAGGGCTGTGATATTGTCTTAATCTCATTTTTGTTTTAGTTTTGCTTGCTTTATTATTGTATTTTGTTGAAACCATTCCTAAACAGGACTTGCCTTAGTTTTTACTAGTTCTGAGGAAAGACAATTTTGAATGACTATCACTTTCTGCCATTCTGATTTTACATATCAATATTATCTAGATGAAATGATAAGTTATGGAAAATGCCTTAATTTATGTTTTGTTCTGGTCTTCCTAATACTTACTGAAAGGCTGGTAGTACAACAATGTCCCATATTGTTCTGCAACAATAATGCTGTTATGAAAACAAAGCAACCCCAAAAATCTACCTCCCAGCAAATTTTGGGATTTCTAGCAAGGGACATTCAAATAGATTTTAGTCAAGTCTGCTGTGATCAAATATTGTATCACTGACAAATTATGCGGTTAGGATTACCCCAAGCATCTAAATTAAACCACTGGTAACCTCAAAGAACCAAAATATTCTGGAACTTGGCTACCAACCAGATCCTGGAGTGCAGATAAAGTCATAATCCTACTCAAATGTTTCACAAGGGCAGTCCTTTGTTCTGCAACCCCTTACATACAACACATTCTTTACCTTTATGAGTCATGCCCTCTATCAGGTCATGCAGTAAGGCCTTGTTGCCCTTATGAGTTAAGCATATTCACAGAGGAAACCTGTCTGCAAACAATTTGATGTGTTTATATAAGTTATGTTAGAGTGATACTATGTTAGCCTGGGAGTAGAGCGAGGGGATTTTGGAGGGATAGCCTTATGGGGACTTGTGACTTAGTACAGACTTATGGCAGACTTTATGGACCTATAGGACTCTGGAAATGTCTTTTTTCATGCAGAGTTCTGAGCTGCTTTCCCGCATGGAGTCCCTCTTTCACTTTTCTTTTACTTGTTATAGCATCCAGGCCGCCCTGATATGCAGGAATTTCAGATGTTTTTTGCAAACACTCAGCTACAGTGTTGGAATCCCTGTGTATGTATAGGATTTCCCAGCTGAAGGCCATCAAGATCAAAATTTACTTCCCTTCACACTTCAGTAGAGCACTGGTCCAATCTGCTTTTGAATGTGATATAAGATACAGATCCTGTACAGGCTCTTCTTCTTCACAGAGGAGCACAGAAGAGAGGAAACTGGGGCAAACCCATTTTGAATGCAATGGCACAGCCAGTCCCAAGAGGAGTCATCACTGGGACACATGGCAGCGAGGCAGGGGCAAGTGTGCAGTGATGAGCAGACTTTGGACATCCATAGGTCTAAGTGCCCAGAGTTACTGGAAGGGCTTTTCACTCACTGGTGTCACAGGAAGGCAATGGAGATGCAGCAGAACTCACTAACTACTCCCCCAGTGGCATTTTACAGGAATATATTGAAGGCAGTTTCCTCTGGCATCCAAGGATTTTCACCACCTCTGAGACATGAGGTGCAGAGGTGTTTTGTAGGAATACAAACAGGTACAATAGAAAGAGACACATGACCAGATGCTTCCTGAGTAGGCATTTCTCCCTACATGGTTGCATCCACAGCATGTGTTTCAGTAGAATGAAAACTAATTTATTTGACTCAGCTTTTGGATTCTGTGCTTTTGTACATTTGTTTGCATTTGTTTCCTTCTTTCATGCTACTAATGTATTTACAAATCATTAGCAAATGCTCTGCCCTTCATAGATATTAATGTTATATGCATTTTTTCCCTTTACTTCTAGTCTGCTTCCCAAACTTCTGTTCCAGGACACATGCCAGGTTTTCAGACATGGCTTCTAATGGTTTTTTTCTACATGTAAACCAAAACAGAAATGTTTGAGAGAAAGCCTTTCTTATAACAAGGAAACAGGAATTCCGCCTCACTGTATGTTAAAATAAACTTTGAAATATACTATTTTCACATAAGGAAGACTTCTCTGAAGTTTTTTATGTACCTTTGGCAGCAGATGCTTTTCTGGCAGAATCTTTCTGAGACCTGTGGTCATTATCCTCCAATGTCACCCAGCTAACTATCATCACAGGCAGAAAATCACTCATGAATCATGACTTCTGTGAGTCTCTAGAACCTCAGATCTCCTCTGACCTTAAGCACTCTCTTCAATGCCATTAAATAAATTAAATGTTTAAATTACCTATATTAGCTTTAATTGTATAATGATAGAGTCAACGAGAAATAAATCTATAAAGGGGAAAGCCTAATCTAAAAAAGAACTTGCTCTCACTTCAGAGTGGATGAACATGCCTGTGGAAATGATAGAGACCTCTGTAGGAAAGCAGATCATACCAAGCTTTCATTTATTGTAGTTATGTAGCATAAACAATAGAAGATTTTGTAGTTAAGGGCAAATATACTCATGATATTTTGATGTTTTATGGTCATATCTAGGAGAAAACACCAGCTTTTATGCACTGGGACAAGCAGGTAGGGAAAGCCTTCCTCTGAGACACACATAGACTCCAGGCAGAGGTCAAGGGAGGTGAGTAACAAAGAGGAAAATTTTAGCAGTACTAAAAATGTCTTAAAATAGATCTGAATTGTTTCAATGTGGACAGCGTAATTAGAAGCTTAATTTAATATAATTAGATTTAATTAAGTTTGATGAATTCAGTTTTAACTTAAACTATGCCCTTTCACAATGCCAACAGTAGTCTCTCATGTCTCCATTTACCTGTAAACTGTCCCCATGAATAAAGGCATTGGTAAGATGACTATCCAGACTGGTATGGCCTATGCATTAACTTTTAGGAGATTGAGTGTGGGCTCAAGACTAGACTTGTTTCCCTTTGTACAGGGCTCTAGGTGCAGGCATGTCCCAGGGAGGGATGGGGAAATTATGCATCAGCAAAGGCAACTTGCAGGGGAAGCCAGGATCTCAGTCCTTTGCCTTTTTAGTTTCTCTCCTGCAGTTCAAGACCACCTTGCAGGACAATAGAAGCTGCTGGAGCTCAGGGCACGCTCTGGAGCAGAGCAGCAAGTGGATGAGAGTGATGTGTCTTGTGAGAGCTGGCAGCAATACCTCTGTATTTTCCAAATGGTATTTGTCTTCAGTTTTCTTCTATTACACTGGGGACTGACTGCATCTGGCCTCCATGTCTGAGTGGTTAATAAAGTTGATTTACACTGTTTATTTCTGTCAGGAGTCCATCAAGCATACTTTATTTTGCTTCTGGTAAGTCCCCAATTTGTTACTCTATAGTCTGCTTCCCCATCGATTCCATAAAAACAAAAACATCATTACGACACACTGCTAAACCAGCCATTCACAGGGGAAAAAAGTGTATTTAATCTTAGCACATACCAACACTTACCTCTGTTTTTGTTGGCATTACATTTTCACTGGTAAAATATACATGGAAGATGTGTTTAATGTGCAACTTTTGACTTAAAAGTGAGTGTGGGGTGCCATAGCTTTCTTTTCCACTTGGTTTAACTAAAAACCTTGTTAGGTAGGTAAAAAGGCCTCCTATCCTCCTCCATTAAGTCTTTTCACCATGCTAAAATCTCTTGTGAAAGTGTTCCTTTTTTTTTCTGTTAGCCCTGCTGCAGATTTTTGCTGATGATCCTCCCTAGTGCCATGGTCCCACTCAGAAAGAGTGGGAGAAATATCTTCCACAGGGAAAGAGAGCAGCTTCTTGCACCTGCAAAGTTGGGAATTACAGTTGCCAAGACATCCTGTAGCAACAGGAGGAAAGAAACCCTTGTCTTTCCACACCCAGCAGGTCCTGGGAATTAGGATCACATTTCTATAAAGACAAACTGTCATTGCATCACATATACTGAAAAACAAATTGCAGGGAAGCTGGGCTATGAATTGATTCTCATTGATTATATTCTCTTCTCGGTGTGCTGGAATAGTGTGAAGATCCAAAGGATCCTGTTGCATGACAGCTCTACATAAATCCAAGAATTTATGTCAGTGGTTTATGGAGTTCTGGGGGAGATCCAGTTTGGGACTTTCAATTTGAATATAAAACTACATTTGATTTTCAAAGAAAACATTAGTTGAAGCCTCATTTAAGACTCAGGGTCAGTGGGGTATGTCATTACTCTTACAAAAGTCTCCCCAGTTTCCAGAGTGATGTTTTTGGAAAATAAGATTATAAATTTTATAAGGAGAGTAAAAAAAAAAAAAAAACCCAAATGAAACAAACAAACAAAAAAAAAGTCAAAAAAGCCCCAAACAAGCAAAAAAAACCCCAAAAAACAAAAAAAAAACTAAAAAAACACACAAACCCCCCACCCCCCAAAAAAAGAAAAAAAGATAACTTTGATCTCAGAAAATAAAATTTCTAAAACATACACATATCTGAAGCCTCAACAAAGAATGCCTGAGAGACCCCCAAGTGAACTCTGATAAAAGCCAGACAGACACAACACCTTCAAGCCCTCTAAGTCCAGAAAAATATAGCCTTCAGTACAGGAAACTGAACAATGTTGTGCCTTCATGCAACTTCTCACATTAACTATGACGTCATTTCTCATGGTTGTCCTTTGGCTCAAACAGAGAAAGACCAAGATGAAAATGTAAGTTGTACTTTTTCAAGCCAAAGTTTTATTTGTTAAAGTTGATTTTGAGGAGAGTTTGCTACCTTCTGTGATAGCTGGAAGATACTGATACTAGCAAGACTTTGTCAGAGCTCTATCCTGTGCTGCTGCCCTTCACATAATGATGGATTCTCATGTTGCACTGTGCAATTCTCCTGTGCTGCGATGCCAACAAACAAGCTTGAGAATTGAAGCTGCTAATGGATGAGTTGATCTCCCACAATTACTGATCAACATTATACAGATCTGTTTCGTTGTCCATGGGAGAATTAATATGTTATCTAGGCTGCGTGTTTCCCAGAGACTCCATACTGCTGCTTTTGTACAGCTCTTTGCACAATGGACTTCTGGGTTGTTTTTTATTTTTATGTTATTACAAGGAGTGCAGGTGCTCCATTACCACAAAGAATAAATATTAACAACAGTGAATAGACTAAAATGAAAAATAGCTGAAAGCAAAATGAAAATTATATTCTAGAAAGCTCAAGGAGCAAGTGTTAATATGGTGGAGTTGACTAAACCTCACAAATATTGGATGATTAAACTCTATTTTTAGCAAGATAAATGTACAATTGCCATGGCTGTTTTGAGGAGAGTTTACTACCTGGGAGAGCTGGAAGATAATGATATATATCAATACCAGCAAGACTTTGTGAAAAGAAAGCCTGACTTTAATTTTTATGGAAAAAATATTGATTTCTGTGCAATTTTCAAAACCCTGGAATGCTTCAACAGTTGAGGTTCTAAAAAGATACAAGATAAGGACCTCTCACAGATTCAAAGGCTCTGTGATTTATGCAGCTTCTCAAGAGAATGGCAGTCTCACATGAACTATGAGTACTTTCTTATATAGAAAAGGGTAAACCTGGAAGAGTTCCATCAGCATTTTGTCTTAAACAACCAGTGAAATATCAGCTATTGGCAGTCAGAAAATCCATGGATATTTTTTGCTCATTTCTGTCTGAAGTGGTTAAATAATTAGTGAAGACAAAGGTTGCTCTTGTTCTGGAAATAATTACTTGATGCATTAATTTTGTTTTTGTTCTGTTGGACAAAAAGCATACTTTATTTTGTATTAAGTTTTTGTGTTCTTATTATTTTTGACTATTTTTGTTGCAAATAGAATTCTTTTCAGTCTTGGAAAGGTTCAGTTAAGTCTCAAGTGCAAGCCACCTCAGAACAGTTCTAACTTGCACTATTGCTCACTTAACTGATCACCAAAAGACTTCCTGGTGATGGAAGCTTCACAGAAGGTAGAGTCTCCAACTCAAATTGGCTTTTTTTTAAATTAGTTTACAAACTAATTAGACTACAAGCAATTTTTAAAAATCTTGGACTTAATAAAAAATAAAGAAGCAAGGGATTTTGTTTTTCAAAAATATTTCCAAAATATATTAGAAAAAAGTTTTTACTTTTAATAACTTACAAGGTCACAAGAACAATGTTTTATAAGAAGGTTCTGGTTTTAAAAAGCCCACACCTGATATCCCAAATATGTTTCTTTGAACATGTCACTGGTGTGCTCCATTACTGTTCAGTTCTCAAATGCCTCACCTAGTCCCTAGAGCTCTCTGGCTTTGGTATGTATTCCACAGCACATAAATCTTCAGGGTTCCCAAGATACACTGTCTTTTCTTAGAAGAGAGGTCCTAGTGCAACACATACTGTGTGAGGACAAGTTTATAAGAGGAAACCCAAACAAAAAATTCCCATAGAGCATAAAATAACTGATACTTTCAATTAGACTAATTTGAATTTTTGATTCCAGTTTTCCAACTTTTTTTTTTTTTTTTTCCTAGAATTGAAATTTTGACCTGGTCTAGGAAACAAATACTTTTTGCTTAACTGTCAGAAAATATCCTTACCTTATTTCTAAAAAAAGCATACTGATTGTTGTCAAGCCTGCACAAGCCTAACTTCTAGATTGTATTTCTGATGGTATCCTTTTTATTCAGTAACAGTGCATAAGAATTTGTTTCACATCTTTCCTTTTGACAATTTTCTTTGTGATTCCACTGCTCCAACCACACAGAGTATTTCTGGATCTTTTTATAACAGTTTTTTTTTTCTTGGGGGTGCTTCTTATTCATACTTTAATATGTAAGGAGAACTTGTTTGCATCATGGAGGAAGGTTCTGTGAACAGCAAAAGGATGGAGATAAGGTATTTCCATGGACAAGGAATAGATGATCACCTGAGGGAACAAAGCTGAAGGGCAGGTGAGTGTGTGAATGAGTGGCTGTGTGAGAAGTCCATAAGTGAAAGACAAAGAGAGAGGGAGAATGACAGAGTGTATTGAGGACAGTAAACCAGGTTGATGACGTGCATATATCAAAATTCCTCTAGGAAAACTGCCTTGATTTGCCCCTTCTTCCCTTTCCTAAACTGCTCAACACTGCATATTGTCAGTTTCAAACCTGTGGAAATTTGTCAGGCCAACAAAAAGAATCTGTAAGATCTTTGTCAGAGCCAGTGTTATTTCTGGTTAATAGCTACTCCTCAAAAGTCCACCATTCAGACAACCTAAAATTCAAATCAGTTCCCAAAAGGCCACTTTGCTATCAAAAAATGGAAACCCTGAACAAGTTATGACTTCTAACATTATGCCATCTATGCATGTAAAGCAGTGCAGAGAAATGCTTGTATAAAATTTTGTATCTAATGAATCTTCTCAGAAAGAAAGGAGGAAAAAGTAGAAGTTGTGAGTGATTATAAATAAATTAATTTTGGAGTTCTCAAACAGAACTTAAAAAGATATTATGTTGAAAAGAAATGCTGCCACTCATATTCTCTTCACAAACCTGTCAGGAAGTTTTAGAAATCAGAGGATAGGTATTTGAATTTTGAATCATTTACAAACTGTATCCACTTCTGAAAATCCTGGCCAAAATGTTCTCTTAAAAGTGAATTATCCTCACTAATACAATAGGTACTTGGTGTTTTAGTACTTCCATGAAATGTTATTGACAAACTCACAATATTCTAAGCGGTTACCATAGTTTCTGGCCCTGAGGAGGAGTAGATCTTCCTGCTCCTGAAAATCTCATAATACAGAAGATTTTTCCCTCCTCTTCCCCAGAACCTCCCCACTTTATAGTACTCTAGATGTTTCAGCAATATTTAACTTTTTTTTTTTTTTTTTAAAGAATGGATTTGACTGTGAATAGAAAAAGGGAGGAATAAAATGCCCTTGTGTTAAAAGACTTTGCAGGATTGTACAATATCATATCCACATGGTATGGGCTCCAAGACAGTGATGTGATGTGGTGTGATTATCTCTGTGTCTGCATAAGTTTCCTGGGCAAGTTAAAAGGGTATGAACCGCAAAGGCAGAGAACACTATTTTATCACAGTGATGAGGGGCCTGGAAAAATTTAAAAACCCTCAGTCAAAAAATAAATGAAAGATGAGTTATCTCCTTCTATATTGAGCCTTCATTAGAGGCCTCATCCAAGTGTGGTAAGTCACAGAGAAGCAACCTCAAACTTGAATGTCTTTTTTCATTGGGAAATATAGACATCAGTATTTCTTCTCCTGCTGCTAACTTGTATCACACAAATGTTAATATGCTACTTTATCAGTCCAGACTTTTGGATACAAAGACAGACATACACATCTGTGGGGAAACCACCACCACTGATTAAGGGGAAACAAATCCTCTACATTTTTTTATCTCATATTTATACCTTGCAGTAGTATCAGAGTGGCACATACAAGTATATTGTTTTTAAGAAGGGGCAAGTGAGAAGAACAGCCAGACCCTGTCTAATAAACACTGGCCAGTAATGACCAATGGCCAAACTTCTGCAACTTTTTTGCAGATTTTTAAAGCTTTTTGCAAAACTTCCTGCAACTTTTTGCAGGAAGCCAAGACATGTGTTACGCTGGTAGTCTCACAGTCCGTCAATCTGAAGCACAAGGAAACAAATGACAGAAATCCCAGATGGATTAAACCAGAAAGCCAAAGATAAAGGCAGGAACACTTCTGAAGTTCACTTACCGTACTAATATCCTTTGCTTTGCAGGAGTATTCTCTATGTCCTTGCTAAGGGAAACACGCAGCTGAGCAAGGAGGGAGTTTTGTGTGCATGTTACTTGTCTGCTTTGTTCACTTACTACTTTTCCTAATCTTCTCTGTCTTTCAAAAATTGCTTGATTTATGCTTTTACAGAAAAGATGACAATTAATCTCTGTGGTTCATAGACTGAAAGTAAGAAGTAAAGATAATATTATGATTTACAGTGCACAAATTGTCCCAGCTACTGTCTGAGAAATACTTGGTTTATATTAGGAGAATAGACCTGTCTCTGAAGAGTAATAGCGAGAAGGGAAGAGTCCTTAACTTAGGAGAGATTTTAGTTTAAACAATAAGAAGGAAGTATAAATACAAAGAAAAATATTTAGCATAAAATATTAAGCTGAAGAAGACAAATTGAAATAAGAACTTCCCATTAGCTGAAAGGCTAATATCTAGATTTGGTAACTATTGGGATATGAAGAAACCTGTTTGTGCTATAGAGCAAGAAAGTAGGCTACCTTATTCCTTAAAAAGCTAATATCTAAACATTTATGAAGATGTAGTCAAGGCTCTGTGAAAATATAGTAAGATAATAGAATGCATTTGGGTGGTTTTGGCAAAAATATTGTTCATTAATGTTATTGATGTACACTGGAAGACATCTGATGTGAAGTTCATAATTGAAATGTTACAAACACTTCAGCATATGGATCCTTCACATTCACTTAATTGCCAGTTTAGTAATAATTTTATGTAATGAGAAATTATTAATAATACGTGAAATACTAAATTGACGTAATCACCAAAAAACGTAATATGACATCCACTGTGCAAAGGATATTATAATTCCAGGTGTCTTTGTTATATTTTAAACAAGTACTATAACTGGCCAAACTCATCTTTCAAAACTATTGAGTCTATAAAGTTTTACTGATTTTTTTTAATAATTTTGTTTAAAGGTAAGGCTATTAATCAGAGATTCCTTTTTCCCTCATCTTTAATATCCCTTATTATCATTTAGTTATGATGAAAAAGCTTGAAAAATGATCTTTAACAAACTGTCTTGCAGTTTTGTGGTGCAAGTCCCACTGTGAAATGAATCTCTCTATGCTGTTTCTTTGATTATGTAGGCAGATACCAATACTCTGTTCGGATGGGTGAGAAAAGGGGACCAAATTTTTCTCTTTCCCAGTTGCAGTTTAATCATTGTGGAAGACTGTGGTAGTGGGACAAGAGATCTTTTGTCTCCAGCACACCAATAAACATCTTCCCTAAGTTTGCAATTACTGAAAGTCAATAGCCTATTGGTATGAGAAATGTACTCTTCGAGGACAAATGTCCACAACACAGTTATCACCCCTATTGCCACACAGAACAGATTGAGCAGGCATGGAGAATGTCAGGCACCTCCCCAGGTAATCCTCATCACGGCAGGATCAGCGCACACTGTTGTGGGGACCAGTGAAGTGTGCAAGGCCGCTCATTCTCTGGGAGCCTTGTCTAGTCTATGACTTCATTTTCCTGAGTCATTATTCTGACACATCTCATGGGCAACATCTTCAGTGAGAGAAAAGAGCCAATATGAGTTCTTACTTATACTGGTATAAATCAAGAGAAACCCTACCGAAGCCATTAAGTTGCTATACAAAATCATAAAATCAAGAGGTAAACTGAAGCTATTAATGAACAACAAAATAGAAAACAAAGTTTTCAGTTCCATTTTACTTCACCTCAGTTTTAAGTAAGAGACACAAGAATTGAAGTTCTCTGGTTCACCTGATCTGAGAGCTAGGATTGTGAGACTTACACTTTGACATATATAAAATTCATTGCATGTACTTCTCCAACTAAAAAAATTCATATGTCAGAATTTCTACATGTGTTTTTAGTTCCTCTGCTCCTTTTTTATAAAGCTTGAATCAGTGATGAACTCTAGTTTAAATTGAAAGGATGAATACCTGTATATTTACTGGAAGAAGGCATTTTCAAAATATCATTTAAAGAAAAAAGATGACAAACATGGAAATGGAAATTAGAGGTCAATTTTATTTCAGTTCTAGGTGCACACTGCTCTCAAAAGTTAACACGCTTTTGGTAAAGGAGGTCTCACTTCGTACCTAAGGAGTACCCTATTCCGGATATTACTCTGCTGAATCAGTGGCCCAGCTGCATGCAGAAAGACTCAGGACTGGAGTTTATTCATTATTCCATGCTTCCTTGAACACTATTTTTATAGAATCTTATAAGAAAATATGAGTTTAAGTACTTCCATTGCCTTGTAAAATACTGAATTATGGAATGTGAACAGTTGCTTTCTGATTTTCTCCTTTGAAGAATCTATATAGAAATTGCATAAACTATATTCAGCAGCAAATACAACACAGCCTTTAGAGAGATCATGCATATATGTTTATAAGAGGGATAAAATGAATGATTTGTACACCACATCATAACAAAGCAAAGAATTTTTCAGGCTGTGTAAAAAGTCTGGGCTTTCGGGTGATATAATTTCAATACTAGTACATATGCTATGATTTGATGAATTGCAATAATTACTATGTGCATTGTACTCTTCCTTTCTTGTTTTCACATTTGCAGATTCTTTTTCTCTGAGGCTTACTAATGGTTTGTGTTTTAACCAATTTAATACCTCTTTTCTTAAAGCATTTAGAAGCATTTGTTTATATAGAGAAATTGCAGTTGAACAGCCAAAAAGGATCTATTTTAATATTTTAGAAATCAGCAAAATAGTACTGAAGGAAAACAAAGCATTACATATTGTGAGAAATGGCACAATGGAGTATCTTATTTCATATAAAATGTATTAAGCAATGGCAATCATTTTAGGCAAATGTTTACTTTATATTTGATCGCTAACCAAGAGAGAGTTTCATTCATCTTCATTTTTGCATTTTTAAGTCCATATAATTTAGTTCACACTGGAGCACGAAGCTGAATGTTAATAATTTTCCTTTGTGTATTGTGAAAGTGAAAGGCAAAATTTTTTTTTTTATTTTTTTTAATTTTTTTTTTTGCTTTCCTTCTGCTTTTGGCTCTGTATATAGAGAGGGAATCAAGATATCCAAGAAGATGAGAAGCTCCTTATCTTGTCATCTACAACATAAGTAACAGTAGGAGATGGCAGTAATGCTCCTTCCCTCCTCATAAAAGAGGTCAAAAGGACTCAAAAAGGGAGTGAAAGTGTAAAAGGAAGCAGTCCACAAGTTGGAAGGGGGATTTATGAAAACTAGTTTTCAGATATGGTTTCATTCCTGGTAGACTAGGATTACAATTAGTATTACTTATATTGTAATACTCTTTTCCTTTCTAAATTCTCTGTCCTTAGCTGTAATATCTGAATTCTAATTGAAATCAGAGGAGGGTACTCTTGTTTATATTAAATAGTCTCTTGAACTCTTAGGAGTCCCACTGAAATAAAACACCAACCCATACCAAGCTATGAAACCACAATACAGCAAATTCCCTGCAGCCTTTTATCTTAAATAAAAGTCTATAGAATACAGTAATGAAGTGCATGAAGTAAAAAATATGCACAATGAAAAACGTAGTTAAATGCTGTACATTTCACCCAGTTCATCAAGAAAAAAATTTCTAAGATGGCACAAGTGGGAGAGCAGGCACAATTTTCTAAAAGTGTAACCTGTAATAACTGCAGCAGGAATACATACACTAGCAAGAATTAGTGATTAGGGATCCAGTCCTGAGGGTACCAAGCAATCTCAAATTTTATTGAAGTTCATGGGAACCCTAGGTGCTTGAACCTCTATGAAGCATGCCCTAGATGACAAGCTAAGAATTTTGCCTCATAAGAAACCAGAAACAATGAACATTATCCTTACAGAAATGACAGCATCACTGGGAGGTTTTTTGCATTAGAGCTGAGTGAACATTTTATTTGCTGAAAATTATCCAAAGATGCTACCTTTATTTCTCTTTGTAAACTGCTCACAAAGAGATAGTTACATTGTAAAATTCTCAAAAGTACTTCTTATTCAAAATTAGTCACGCACTTTTCCCGTGAATTTTCTCTTCAAAATCTGCTTTTGGTGAATATTTGAGCTTGCATTCACTTTTTCATGAGTTATTCATACTAATAAAGCTTGAGCACTCAAGTGTTCCTGGAAAGCAAACGTGAAAGCATTGCAAACATGGTCTAATTGAAATCCACTTTCCACTTTGAGCAAATATTCACGGAACATTTTTCCTACTATTCACTTTGCTTTACTTGACATTATGGGCTAAAATCCCACTGATGTGCACTAAAGAGAGACGTCACAGCAGAACCCTCTTCAATAATGCAGGTGCAATATTCCTGGAACAGGCAGGTCTCCTGAATAGGCATAGCATGATTTAACCTACAACTGTACTTTTATTTTGTTCAGAGGGCAGTCTTAAAGTAGACTGTTCAATGGCTAAGTGAACTCTTTAGTGTTTCAACCACACATCAAAATATAAGAACACATGCTGTACATTGCTCTGAGCTCCCTTTCAGAGTTAATCAATAAAGTTATTTATCCAGCTTCTTTCATAATTACCAGTGATCAGCTGGTTGCTTGTGGAAGACGGGCTTCTTTGGAGCATATATTTGTTGCTGACATGAGAGGTCACCATACATGGAGTGACCAGTGGTGTAACTTGTTTAACATTTACAGTAGATGGATAGAACAAGTTATTCTCCCTGAAATATCGTGTTCTACAGAAACAGGCAAAAGATCCACCCAACCTCCCTGTGGACACTCACCTCACACATGTTTCAATGCATTAGGAACCTCATCCTTCCTTGGAACATGATGAGGTCCAGAGAGCTACAGGGCCTCCAGGGGACCATTCTGATCTTTGTTGATCAAAACTAGTTTCTGGATGTGCCTGTCTTTCTCCATCAAGGACATGACACAACATTCAGTGGAAGTGCCTCAGAAAAGTGTCTGTGTTGGGAGGGAAAAATTCAGACACTGTTGTCTCTAGTATCAGATATATAAGAATTTCACAGTCCTGCATTCAAATTCCCTCGTAAAATTATCTTCCTTGTATCTTCCTAGAGATGTAGAAGTCTAGTGAGAATCACTCACTCATGCCAACAGTTCCCTGCTACTTTGATTGCCTTTTAAGCTCATCTTCTCCTATTTACTCATTCATTACAGACTGTTAAGTGAAGCACTGAAAGGGATTGGAGGTATTACAGCTCCAACAGAACCCTCAGAGGAAGAAAATGTGAAGAAAGTTTGTTACAAGTTGTGTTTATGTCTCTTACTATGAAGTCTGTATTGCTAATATCACAAAGCACATTGACTTTTAAAAAAAAAAAACAAAAAAAAACCCCCAAAACACAAACCCCTAGTGAACACCATCTTTTCGTATCTTCATTATTTAAATGAGTGTTCTTATGTCTCCCCAGATTTGTACTACACACAAATTGAAGTCACTGGCTGGTATGAAACAAATAAAAACTAATTTTCCCATAATCCTTGACACAATATATACATAACCCATACATACAAACCAGCTCATTGTAATATATGCTACACACCCTTATTATTATACAAATTTGTGGGTACCAAAACTTTTTTATGAGTATATACATACTGTCACTCCAAGTATCCATTTACTACATGCACGTAATAAAACAATCTTCACCGGAGTAGTTCTTTCTTCAATATGACATATCTCATTGCATGGAATTTTCTTCAACAAGGCTATGAGACATGAAATCAGCTCTCTCTCTAGCTGTTTTTTTTTTTTTTTTTCCCTTGGTTTCTAAGTACTCAGTGCTTAAAAATAGTTTCCTGCATACTAAATTGTGGCACCCAGTCATTTTCATATAGTTAAATAAAGCACTACAGCTTGGAATTTAGGTCCAATGGTCACACCATAAGAATACAATTCATTCCCTAATTAAATGCCCACTACCTCCATCACTAGTGCCTGCCAACTCCAAATTTATATTGCGAAGAACTTTCATTTTATATGATGCATAGAAAAGAAGAAGAAGTGGGGGGAGGGAAGACCAAGACTATTAATACCTAAGAAATTACCTTCTTAAGGTCAGGAGCACCTCAAACTGTACCACAGACAGTCACTAGAAATGGAAAGGAGACTCTTAGGTTGTAATAATATAGTAATGATGTAAATAATATATCTGACTTTCTCTAAATATTACAAATAGCTAGTTGGCGTGCTTTTGTTGCTACTGTGTTACTACTGGTTTATTGCCCTATTGCATGGGGGCAGAAAGGCATGTCAATTTTATGTGGCTTATTGTCAAAGTTCATAAAGCTAGATTAGGCTGCATTCTCGTCATGCTTGCTCCTTCCTTGCAGCAGAACTCACACTATTGTTCCTGGATGTAAGTGTGAAAATAATAAGAATATTTATTTTAAGACCAGTTCAGTTTCAGCTTCCCTCCATCTCTACATATTCATAAACATGCTTTACTTAGTTATATTTTTTATAGGCTGTTTTTATAATTTTTAATTGTTTGGTAGACTTATGATATGTAACAATGGATAACTGTGCAATACATTAAATACTTACGGGTATGTTGTGCCTTCTGTTATAATATAAAATCCATCTATTCTGGTTGATGGGTTTTAACCTCACACAGAATACTTTAAACTCCATTTGGACTTGTGCCTACAATCACCTTAGCAAAGTCTCTTAAGTAACTGCGCTCAGCCTAATTAGTATGCATTATCAATTAACAAACTTAATAGCCGGCAGATTGATTAGATCCTCTGTTGCAGGGGCAGAGCTGAAGCGAAACAGAATGAAAAATCATTGCATGCATACACTGCTGCTTTGTTATTTTCTCAGATCCCCTCCTCCTCCTCCACATTCCTTTAATTAATGCATACATATGGTTCTGAATATCTTGTAAACTGGAGCTTGCTCTAACTCTTTAATAAAACTCACTCGTAGATGAGAGAGCCATAGTCCATGCCTTATTTATTTCTGGCAGAAAACATAAACCGTTTGTTTTCACCCAGGTCTTTCCTCTCTAAATGGTGCAAGTATTAAAAATTTGCTGCTTCTAAGCTGCTTGTTTTCACACTGACTGATAGGGAAAAACAGGTAAGTTGGAGCTGTGTGCATCCCTTCAAACAACCCTCAGCTGAGAAGATGGTTCAGGCATCATATGGATGGTATGCTGACACATACCACAAGGTGGATTCCACAGTCACTGTTACAAAAAAAAAAAAGAAAACCCAACAACAACAACAACAAAACCAACAACCCCCCCCCAAGAAAAACAAAACAAAAAAAACCCCAAACACCAAAACAAAATAAAAACAACCCACAGCAGCAAAAAAACCCCCAAGGTATGTAATTTCTGTTATACTGGTGAGCTAGAAAATAAAAATACAGGAAGAAAAGCCACCCTATTTGGAATATAGAAATCATACTAAAAAATTTCACAGTCAATTTTGATAGAATGCTGGTGTTAGAGATGATTTGCATCATGGAGAGTAATTTGATGCAAACCCTTCAAAGACTACTGAAAAACTGCCTTGCAGTGGTGCCAAGGTCTGTCTTTGGGCAAACCCTATTAGCCTTTGTACACTGAGAAAGAAAGTGGTGCTTACTATGGCGATGTGAGCACTAACAGCAAGTTTCAGAGTTAATATCTATTTAGCATTTATATAGCATTTACATATGCAAATCACTGAAGAAAAATTAGCTAATTAATCTGCAAAACAGAGTGTTGGGGCAGGTCCTGTAAAAGTATCCATGATTGTTGATACTGGTAAATCCAATAAAGGTGCAAAACTACTTTCCCAAAGGCATAAGACATGTTATTATCAAGACCCAAATCAGCACTCCAGGCCACGTAACTCTCATATCTGCATCCCTCAGTGAGGTTGTGCTACCACAGTTGTTACCATTTTCATAACCACAGAATCACACAACCCAGTTGCTGAGGCTGGAAGGGACCTCTGGATCATGTGGTCCAAGACTCCTGCTCAGGTGATTTCTGCTACTTTGAAGAATGGCTGCTCCTCTGAGAAGTCATATCTGAAGAAGCTGGTGGTTATAGCCTCATCTTCACAAAAAGGCACTGATGGACTGAATTCCTTAGTTGAAAAAATAATAACAATTGAGAGTGGTGTGACAAATTGTGTTTTTCTTTTCCAAGTAAGAAGTTAAGCATGCTGATACAAACTTGGTGAAGCACTCTGACAGTTCCTTGCTGAGAGGAAAGGTGGTGCTTATCACTGGATTGAGACACTTGGAAAAAAAGGAGACCCTGTCAAGTTCAGGATGCACTCCATGCTAGGAGACACCACCTTTCTCTTGCTGGCACTTGAGAGTTCCTGCTATTCCACTGCTCCATTGCAAGACATTCAAAGACTTTCCATGTGTGTTTTTCACTCCAATGCCATAGATTTCTCTAGCCCACCACTTTTTCTTTGTAAGCATGTTCTCCTCAATGAGCAGAGCAAAAGAGTCATAAGGCATTTGGAAGCAATCTGCTCTGTATTGCCTCTGCAGTCTATTACTGTGCCTTAGCATGGCATTTTTTTTCCCATTCCCAAAAGACAAAAACAAAGAGATAGGAACTATTTTTATAAGGTTTTTTATAGGCGAAAACCAAATCTATATGATTTAAATAAAACCAACTTAAGTCAAGTTAGAGACTATCTTCCTCTTAGGTGCTGCTCATATCACTTGGGCTTTACATAAAGCATCACACAGAGTCTTACCTACTCTCTTCTCAAACTCAACAAATTCAAACTCTTTCTGTTGCTATGCAGATTTTTTCCTTTATTGTCTTTTTTTTTTTTAATATCAACTGACCTCCTACTGTTGAAATAAAAGCGATTTTCAAAAAAAAAAAAAAAAACCCACAAAAATATTGTGGTGTATTTTGAGTTAAAGAATTAGAAGTACAATGAGACTCAGAAATGTAATTAAAATATTTTACATCAAAAATAAGCTTCTTTGGATTATACAGAAATCTGCAATACTGTTAGAAGGAACAATAATATCTAAAATATCAAGGATATAGCTTCCTGCTGAAAAAGGCTTTCCTCATTAAAAAAAAATTCTTTAAGTAATAAGAAGACTGAAATTCCTTTGAGTCTAGGTAAGGATGGAGCATTAATTAGCTGCCAGAAAATGGTCTCTCAACACTGCAGTAAGAAATATGCCTCTAATTCTCATTATGTGACCCAAGAGAGGGGCATTAGGTCTGTAACCAGTGAAACTAAAATGTGAAAACTTTTTTTTTTAATGATTGGACTACTCAGAGAGCAAGAGGTGAATAATCACCTGCTATCAAAGTATTCTCTTCTCTGGGTTCGCAGTGGCTCCATAGAGCCCCTTTATTCTCACCTAACACTGCTTGTGCTGTGTATAAGGCAGCTCACTTTATGAAATATACAATTTCTGAAAAAGAAAAGAGATCATAAAGAAACAAAAGAAATGCGCTAATATTCAAAAGGCAAAAGTCAATGCAGCAACTTGCTATTAGGTTATTGTTACAGTTGTTTTACAGTTCTACAGCTGTTCTACATCACTTTGTGGTTGTTTGTGATATACCTGTATTATTTAATGTGTATCATATACTCTCCATGGAACAGAGGCTCTCTGAATCAGTAAAATACTCTGCTTTTACATTAGTATTACTTCTTCTTCAACACTAGTCTAACTCAAACAGTTCCAAAATAATTAATGCCCCAAGAACTGTATATACTTTAAGGTGTTCCCTTTTAGTCAGAAATCCTCTTTCAAACATTTAATAAAAATTAAATGTAAAATGTTAGCCTTTACTCCATATCCTTTTTACAGGTGTCTGAAACAGAGCACAGTATTCCAGTACTCTGTGCCATGCTGGAGGCATGAACTGGTAACCACTTCAATGTGTAGTACCCAGTTCCTTTGATCTGGTTGCGCTGCATGTTTCTTATCTCCTTCTTTATGCTATCACATCTTATTTTCAACTATTTTTTCCTATGCAATACAATGTTACTATTCATATTTCTGGCGGAAAGATTACATCGACTTATATCTTCTTATATTTTTAGGGATTTATGATGCAAAAGAAGCAACTGGACAACCTTTAATATGGATGTACCAAACTTGACAGGATAAACAACAACATACTCTCACATATCTGAGAGCAGACACATAGCATATTGCAAAATGATTTATCTACATTTTGAAGACACTACTACATTTGTATTAGTTTATGTCCAATGTTTAAAAAAATCACAGTTGGATTACTCATCTGCCATAACCTTAACGATATTAGTACTTTAAATGCAATTTTTCAAAGTGTCTGGTAATTCTGGCTACTTAACATTTGGAAGGAGCCCAAATTTAAAAGGGTAGATGTTCAGCACTTTTTGAAAATCAGTCTATTTTGTATGTCAAATGAAATTATTTCTGTGTTTCTTGTAGTGAATTTGTTCTACCTCTTATATCAGCAAATAGACCTTGAGGGGAAGAGTGGAAGAGATGGTGGAACAGAGGAGACCAGCAAAACCTACCAGCTGACAATATTAGACAAACTTCACAATGGGTTTTTTATTTCTATTCCAGAAACTTGTAATACATATTTCACCTGTTCTGGAAACAACTGGCAACTCTAGACAATCCAGGTAGACTGGCCACACGAGAATTTTTTCCTTTCCGAGGGCACTATCAGGCAGTTCCAATAACGTTAAAGGATTTATTTTCAGCTAAAGAAATGTCCACCTCCAAAGCCAAAGAGACAGCATGAACTTGTTTTCAATGCTGTGCTGAAACAAGACTATTTGAAAGAAAACCCACCAGGTCATTATTTAAATTGCAGTTCAGAGACATGTTCCTATCAATTACCATGGGTTTCGGCTACTCTTTCAACACAAGTACAATAGGAGCACAAGAATCTCAAGTAGTTAACTGAGCAGAGGTAAACCAGTACCTGGAGCAAGGAATGCTGATTTCTCTACCCCTTCCTCAAGACCACAAACTGCAATCTGGCTAGAATGGAGCCCAAACACTTTCCATGTGACTGACTCTTCAAACATCTGAGAAGCACAGACCTCTACCTTGATTTGGCATTTGACTACTGCTACATCAACAGGAATCTATTTCCAGTGATTACACTTAACACAACAAGATGGGCAAATGAGCCTTACAAAGGGTAAAACCTGACAGGTCCTTGAACCCACAGATGAGATCACAGCTATCTTCTTGTCTTTGAGGAATTCATATCTGTGACAGGTCTATCTTTGAAGAGGTCACCCCCAACCCAATCTCCCATGATGAGGCTTTAAGAAAAAGACAAAACCCCTTAAAGCTGCAGCATATCTAATTCTAACTGGCCAGGAAACTGCTGAACACATATAAACAACTGTCCTACATTCTTGTTGCTACTATTAATATGATATGAAAAATTTGAACAGTACATCTGAAAACTTTGCAATCCAAACTTTGTAAGTCAAAAGCATGTTCAGGCCATATGATCGTGACTGAAAAGTTTACAACAAAGAGTTCCCGTATAAATCAATCTGTCTCCTTTGTAGGAATACATTATGATAGATATTAATGACAAGATTACATACTTATTTCTACAGGAACCAGGTTTCATTCAATGTACTGAATACACGGCTGTTCACTTTTTCTTTTATTCTCAACATTCAGACTGTTCATTTTATTCACTTTATTATTTACTATGAGCCATTCAAATGCAGCACTGCATTATTACTAATTCCCTTCTGAGCTTACTATACAATGCTCCTACAGTATTTTCTTTGGTATATACAAACACAGATGAATTTATCTTCACAAAACCCCTGTGAGGTGAGGAGAAAGTGTTCTGGTTTTCAAGTTATAGATAGGGAATATACTACAGAGGTTGAAAGCAAGACATGAAATAATTTTGGATACCTAGTTTGAAAAACTTGGGGCCTAATTCTTCAGAGTAAAAGATGTATTAATAGTATTTCGTCTTGTCATAAGAAAGTTCCCATTGAACTTTTGTACAATTATAAATGCTGACCATTTCAAATCAGAGGGCTAATTCTGCATACCCAGAAAGTGAGGATCATGCATATAATCCCGTTGGTCATAGAAGAGGATACATGATCTCTGTTTTAGAGTATATGACCTAATGATGGAGCTGAGGCTAAAGTCATAGTCCTTAACTCATTTCATTTTCTTCTGTGATGTTCTGAATGGGTAAAGTGGAGCCAGATAACAACCTCATTCCTTTGTACTGCCCTGCATGAAGCAGATCCCTGCAGTGTTAAGTACTAAAGCAATCGTAAAAAATGAAACAAATTCATACTGGACAGGAAACCTTTTTCAGATGTTTTTAGAATATTTTTTGTGCTCAGTTTTATTAGAATAGTAATGTAATATTTATTTCACCATATGTTTTGTTCCACTAGATATAACAGCAGCCTTTGCTAGCAGTTTTACTGATGTAACCTTTTTTCTTTCCCCAGACAGATTCCACTGCCTCATGCAAGATTCCACTTCCCTCCTGCCTCGTGCAAGTTCTTTGATGCAGAATGTGCTTTGTTTCCTTTTAGTGTAGTTGAATACAGAGCACATTTCTGAGTTGTGAATAATACATACAAGGAATCCCTATTAGAGAATTTGTACCCAGTATCTGCAGAAGACACAGGAAATCACATCATCTATGACCTTGTGATAGAAGAACTGCCTTAGAAATTATTGAGTTATTCTGACCATAGCCTAAATGCACTGACTTTTTCCCATAAGGAACAAGGAAATGCCACCCATTTAATTTTTTTAATATGGAGGCACAATCAATAATCTTCTCTCTCTTTCTGTGGGAGACCCTTTATTCATGATTCCAAGCCTAGCTAAATAATAGGTAGGCCAATGATTTATTTTTAATATGAAAATCTTCTTATCTATCGAATACTTTAGCCCCACAAATGTCAAGTCATTTATTCAATTGTTAAGGTGACTGCTCATTTTCCATATTTTCAATGGAATTATTTCCACTTCAGTGCTAAAATATACTAAGCTTGAAGTAAATCAATTCCCTCCTTGTGCTAAAAATTAGCATAGCACAAACTAATCAATGCTATCAAACACTAGTGCAAAAGCTGTGACAATAACCGTATCAGTGAGGAAGTAAATTGCTTATTATGCCAAACGGGGAAAAAAGCCTCATCAGTCACAAACCATCTGATTCACAGAAATACAGGCTGTGGGTCTATTGTTCTTAGAAGTGGGCAAGTTTGTTCTCCATGTTATTCAAAGTACATCTCCTGTAATACTGCAGGCCCCTGCAACATTTCTGAGCAGCAGTGCCTTCCCTGTGGACTACTACAAATGCTTAGAAATATTTATTGAGCCAACATTATAGAGGATACAGCAAGCTGCAGTGCCCATTCTCCATTGTGCACCAGTTCTTTTTTGGTGGAACCCTTGCTGTGGCTCAGATGAGCTGGGGAGGTGGCACTGCAGCTCGGGGTTGAATCGGAAGAGTGGGACCTAGTGCTCACCTTTGTCTCCAACTTCCCGCATGACTAAGTGCAGCTGCTCTGTACCTCTGCTTCTCCATCTGCAGACAGGGGTAAATATGTCCCTGCTGACTAGTGGTGTTGTGAGGACAATATGACTAATATCTGTAAAGCATTCAGGTGCCTGAATGTAGGGGTTTAATAGAAAACCTGTGTAATAGTTCATTAAGGCAGGGCTGCTTCTACGCCTATCTAACAAGACTGTCAGCAAGAATGGCAATTAGTGCCAGTGACTGGACCAAGACCACCAACTCGTTTCCTCTGGGCCCCCAAGCAGCCATCTGATGATAATAATTTTGGGTCTTTACCAGGCAGGGACAGACATGAACGGATGAGCTAGAAGGGAGAGGTTCTATGTTCCATTACTAATATCCTGAGCTATCCGGTCCTACTATAAAAATTCACTTTTATTAAAAGGTTATTTCTGTCACTTGCTATAGTATCGCTATCATTCTCTGCGAAAGGAATGATGAAATATCATTTTAAATGTTATCAATGCAATATTTAAACAGCTTTTTTTTCCTCTCCGAGAAAGTGCTTTGAAAAGACATCCCCTCCAGTATGTGTTAGTCCTTAACGGGGCCAACCTTTTTTAATCTCACAGTTCCTTGCACATTGTAGGGAGAAGAAAAAGAACAAATCTGCAGTATGCTCTGTGACATTCTACTTCTTGCAGTCTGAAGGGACACTTCTTTATTTATCCTTAATAAATTGTCACACACAAACAGAAGTTGACTAAGTATGTGGATATTGATTTCCAGTAATATCGTGACAGTGGCAGAAAATAAATGTAATTGTAATAATAGTGTCTTGTACTTTTAATAACATCTTTTGTCCCAGAAGTAAACCAAAATGCTTTCTAGAGATCACCCTGTTCCCAGCTGTTGTGCAATGCCTGTATTGTGGCTGTGATAGACTGGACTCCTCAGGATTACTGACTCAACACGTTTGTGAAGGCACCAGCCTGCTTTGCTGAAGCCCACTTCACTTGAAGGAGGAGGTGAGCTTTCTGGTACACGAGTAATGGCTAGTGAGGTAAGAGGCAGACTCCTGTAGAAGCAGGATGTGGCCTCGTGTCATGCTAAATTGTCCTCCCTTACACAAACCACTGGGTTGTAAAACTCCCCCTCCTCCTCCAGGAAAGTCTGGGAGGGCAGCCTTCATGTCTTGGAATGTGCAATAAACCATCAAAGACTCTCAAAACATTGCCAGACTCATTTTCTAAAGGCCTTCCACCACATTAAAGCCGCCCCCAATCCGACTCCGCCCTCCTCATGGGAGGTGCCAAGGCTTGCCACCAAAAACTGAAGGTGTGTTAAATCACTGGGCTTTGTATTTCGTGTGCTTCTTTCCCCACCACCATAAATCAAGACTGTCACATCAACCAACGGTGCAACAATCAAGGGTCATCGTACATCCATGGGTAGTTATTAAAAATCTTTCTACTCTTTTCTCTTTCTTTGTCTTATGCATGGCCTTGGGTGATATTTTTATGCTTTCATATTGCAATATTTTCATATTGTTACATTACCATGAAGAATAATCATCAAAACAGCTACATATCTGCCTTCCTTTGCAACCCAATTGCCTTAAATAATAAATCATATATATATATATTCAAACACTTATCATTTAGTGTCATTTCACTCTAATCTGCCCCAAGGGATTCATTGACAAGACCCTGGGCTACCCATGTCCCCAGGGACTGGTCATAATACCAGTGTAGTATTTGTTTCCTTCAGAAAGACAAGCCTCCATGACACCTCTTAGTCATTCACAGCTAGGAGTCACTACCAATGCCCAGATGAAGTCGTAGACAGCAAGTAAATGTACATGTTACAATTTTTAAGATCTTGCAGCTGACACCTATACAGTTTAACCCAATCTTCTCAACAAATAATGCTTTCCCCCCTTTTCCTCTGCAGAAGTGATGAATGTGAGCTAGCAGGCCTTGGCTTTATGCTCTTCTACAGACAGGACTTCCCCTAACAACACACATGGATTTCCATTACATTCTGATTCAGCAGAAAATTGTATCATCAGCACCACTTGTGCAGCTGAGATTATCAGAGTAGTCCAGAGAATTGAAACACACAGCTGCCATTAAAATTAATTAGATACTTTAAAAATTCATCTGAAGTTCTTCCTGGAAATGGACCTTCAAGCCACTGGACCAGTTCGCTTCTCTCTAAGAGATAGAATACACTTTGGGGAAGCAGGCAGGGTGGAGTACAAAGAAGATTACCATAAAACAGGTTGCAGCAGCTCAGGAGTTCCCTGCAGGAGAAAAGGCCTTAACTTTTTACAAGAATATTCCAAAACACTGCACCTTCCAAAACCACTGTATTATGTAGTGTAATTACTCAATGTCTGCCTTTGATACATTTCATATGCTGAGGTGGTGGGGAGGAACTGTTTATTGCTCTCCATTTATGCAGAACACAGCAATACTGATTATTGTCAAGACTTGTATTAAAAGGCAGCAAAAAAATAACACTATTTTAAAAGAAAGGTTTAAATAAAAAAGTTTTTGGGGCTAACTACAGGCATCACTAAAGAAAGCACACTTTTGCAATTGCCGATATTGCTAAGTAGGAGAGTAAAATCCTTGCGATGTGAATCTAATTTACTACAGTGCTCTAAGATATAGTTAAATTATCCTGATAATGAATATGCTAATGTCTGTGTTTTTTTCGATGAACTTAAATGGATGATTTTGATTGGGAAAGAATAAAATTGTTCTATTCAGGAAAAATGATAGCAGCACTAAATCAAGTGTCTAATACAAAAATATAATTCTACAGATCCTTTCAATATAAATGTCTTTAGATATGATGTACAAAGTGCAGCAGTCCCCTTAAGGCTCGCTCTTCCAATGCTCAAGGATCTGGAAGGTCTGCTATCAGCTTGGTTCAGAGTGCAGTAAGAACAGACACAGGGAGGAGAACACTTTATTTAGGTGTCATGAGTATGCATGCAAATGCTTCTGCTGCTATTCACAGAATTGATCAATAGCAAAATATCACTATTTTAAGTAATTGTCATAGATAATCAGAGTACAGATATCTAGTAAACATACCGTTAAAAACTCTTGGCAGCACAAACTTTCTGTTTTTATAAACCGCCCCCTGCCCCCCAAAAAAGCCAACAAAAAAACAAAAAACCAAACCAAACCAACCAACCAACCAACCAACCAAAAAAAAACCCACAAAACCAAAAACCTGAAACTCCATCTGCAGCAAGGTGAGCTGTATTCAAAAGGTCTGCAAAACCTTTTTGTTTTCTGATCCTGTTTCCAGATGCTGCTGGCAGGACCTCAGAGCTGGCTCACTGCCTTACCTTGTCCAAAGCTCCCAAACAGCTCAGCCTTCCTTCAGAATGGTAACAAAAGTTGCTGTGGATGCTGGGATCACACTCAGGTGACTTGTTTTCCCTCAAGGAGCAGATCATGCAAATACTGGCATTCATCATCTTGCCAGCACATCTTAGATCACAAGAAGTGATGGGGTTGTGAAGTGATACAACATAAATAGAGAGTTATAACTGAGCCATATGAAAATCCAATAACTTAGTAAATAGTTTTAAAACATGAGGAAATCCCCACATGAGAAAAGTTTACCCATGTGACTATAGACATATGGGGAGCATCAACAGTTCTACTGGGGTCTTGTGGACATTGTGGACCTGCAGTCCACTAGGTGAAGAAAATTTTGATTAACCCTTTGGTTTTGTATAGGAAGTTCCTATTATCATCAGAACAATTAACAGAATACAGTGCAGGAGAGCCTGGCAGTCTCAGAGAGTATAAGAATTTAACAGTGGTGTGGGTACTGCTCTCCATGCCATCTTTTTTCTGTGCCCATGCAAAAGATATCCGCTTATGGTGTCATCTGCCTGATGCCTCTCACAGACCCTAAACTCACTCCCCAGGATGGAAGGTATTAACATCTATGTGGTTATTTATGCGACAGACAAAAATGCAGTACAGATAAGTATGACAGAAAGAGTTACTGAGTGAACATGCCGCTAATCAATGTGTGTGAACAGATATGCCATACTTACTCATAAATGTGTAAATGTTGTAAGTAATGAACACACAAAATATGAACACACTCATTTGTCTACTTATGAAGAATCAATTATTTCCTTATCATTTTCTCTATTCCACCCCATACTGCAGAGGATCATTTTGTCTTACTTCACTGAAAATATAATAAATCTTCAATACATCACCAAATCTAACAAATTAGTACAAAGCTTGCAGTATTCTTTCTTTTCTTATCTAAAAAGGACATTTGTACGACCAAACCTCCAAAGTAGCCCATCACTTTCTTCTCAGTTCAAGTCCATTTAATTTTATAAATCACTTATTCTTTGCATGTAAAATTACTTCCCTTGATGTTTTAAAATACACTTTTTCTGATTTTACTGCATTCATGTAAATATCTCCACAGAACTCAAGATACTAAACCCAAATCTTCTCCCTGTTAAATAATAGGCAGATTTCTAATTTAGCTTATTACTAGTACAACTAAAGTACTTGTAGTACGTCGTGTAATATAAGACTAGATCTCTGTTTTGACATGCATTGGAGACCTTTTGCCCCACAGATCCATCTATAACTCTAATTCACATTTAAGTGAAATCAGATATATAGAGCAAAATGATACAAAATATGAAGTCTGCTTTGGCTATTTCAGGAGAATTTAAAAAGGTGATTCTGAAAGTTTTCTAGAAAAAGGAAAATTTGTAAGAATTTTGTTCAATGAACTAATACTTCTTAATGAAGTGTTCTATTTTGAAATGAAATATTTAATAATAGAAGTCAAGCACCTAGCTCAATTCATGGTCATCTTTCTGGTACCTGTACACCTATCTAAACATCTTGTCTTATAACACAGTAAAATCCCTGTGTTTCCTCCAAGTTGAAGAGAACCTTTTATTTATTTATGACTTTGCAAGCTGTATGGTATCTGACAGAAAAACCCTGGCAGAGTTCAATCAAAGAAATTAATTTCATATTCTGATCTACAAATGTTTTGTAGTCCTGGTCTCTTCTACAGACATGAGCCAGCAAATACACCACTACTGTCTTTCATGTAATGTGTTTTTTTACTTGAAGGTAGCAGTTCATGGAGAAAGAAATTTCCAGTGAAGCTTGCAGAAGGATGTCTGGCATTGAGACTGAGCTCACAAACATCACTACGCTGCATATCACATTGCAAAAATATAACCAGGAGGTTTGTGTCTGAGCCAGGAGTAAGCCTTTTGATCTGTTCAGAACTCTGGTATGAGTTTGGGGCAGATATTGTCACATCCTGACACTATTTCAGATGACTGCATGTTGCTGTGTCTACACATGTGGAAGAGGCTATTGGTTTTTGCTCTTCCAGAACACTCTTGCTTTAGCAAGGAAGGCAGATTAAGAAATGGCACCCCCTCCTGCCACTGACTGCTTGCCCCAACTCGTATGTCGCAGTTTGCCCTTTCAGCAGTTGTGTCAAGGTAGTTCAATAAAATGTAAAACAGAAAGGGAATTAAAGAAGTTTGAAACAAAACAAGCAGTAAACCTAGAGTTACGGGTTAAATTTACTTGGACACAAAATGTTTACTGTTTCCTTTCATTTTTTTTGGTTATCATTTACACAAATATAATTTCCAAGACTTTCTCTTTGTGATTGACCTTGGGATGGCTGCTGAGTTTCTTGCTGTCAGGCGTTTCCTCTCTTGCAAGTTTGTGCCATGCTGCAAAGTAACTTCCGCTGCTCATAGAGTATCTGCTAAATCTCCATAGTTTACTGTCTGGTATGAGAGGGGAAACAGGCACAGGTTTTAATGTCCCTTGATATGGCAGGTTGCAATTCACAGGATATCAGGAGCTGATACACAAGCTGCAAAATGGGTTGTGCAGACACAGGAACAATTCCAACTACACCAGAATTGGGACCTGTAGATACAAACTCCAGATTTGTAAAGAAGCAGGTCTACCTAGACAAACTCTAAGTTTCTTTTCAGTTAAAACCCCTACCCTCTTTCTAGATAATTTGGCTTATTTTCCTTCAAAATAAATACGGTTCTCATCCTAGACTGTATATAAATTTTATCTGAATTCATATAAAAATAATTTTTTAATAAATTCATAATAAAATGGCATTCTAATAATAAGAATCATCTAAAATGTAATCTGGAGGTATGCCTGTTTCTGTCTTCATGCTTGTTATAGCACCAACAGTATGACTGTATGAAATTCTGTGCAGCCAGGCTTTACTTTCATCAGTTTGAGGAAGAATAACAAAACTAAAGTCACCATGGACTTCAGGCTAAACAAGGAACTAACCAGTCTACACTAAGAAAGATTGCAGTGGGGTCTTCAGCACAACTGTTTCCTGAAATGTACAGGAGTAAAGTAGTGCTGATATATTGATAAACATCTCGGTGTAATTAGTCATCTGATGGCAATCACATAGGCATCTTCTCTGTACATGTAGAGAGGACATGTACAGTTCCATGCAATATCAAAGAAGTAATGCTTGTCTACTGAATCCAGTTCTGGCTCTTGCACCATGGTTTTTTTAATTGTGGCACTAAGAGACCATACACACAATTCTTTTGGCCATTCATAGCCTCTTTTCTAGTAAGGGGAAAAGGAAGAAAAAAATTATAAACAACTGTTGTGATAATAATGAAAGGCCCAAGAAGTTAATTAATGAACATAAGAAAAGCATAAACTTTTAAAAATCTTCCAACAATCTTTAAATTAACTAGAGCACTGCAAAGGAAACCTACCTTTAAACACAGTTAAACTTCCCCTTCATGAAAATGCAGAATAAATCGTCTGCTAAATATGCTCTCAATTATTCCCCCATGTCCTTCTTTTTTCCTGTGATTATTAACTGGCATTGTCCATTTGTACAACACATCACACAAAATAGATTGAACCATTAGCAGGCCTTCTGCACTCTTCAAGAATAAAGGCATGAACTCACATTTCTATGTGTTTTGTCCAAAGAGATGAAAAAGCAGGCATTGAAATATAACATTTCAATAGTTATTTCCAACCACAAAAACTACTCAATAAATTTATTTTCAACATGCCACACTGGGCTTTTTTTTGTATATATGCAAGTTTCTCTTTGCCCTGGAAAATCTCCATTTCTTCCCTCAGTGTCTGTCAGAATGTTCAAACATACGGAGCAAATAATTCCAAAGGAAACAGATTCAGAAGGGAGATCCTACCTCCCTTCAGTCAGTTGTCACTCCCTCCTCAGGCTGAGATTGTCATTGTCGCTACGGGCTTAACTCAGTTTGACAGTAGCTGCATTTGTGCATTTTGGTCTTCATCCTTTCTGGTTAAAGCTTTGGCCTTGATTCCCTGCTTATTTTGATTTGACATTCTTAAGGGACATAAAACTTGCTAACAAAGTCTGGCTTCACCATCATCTAGAGTACCAACACAAGACCCAGGCTCCACTAAAGATTGTCTCAAGCTGATAGATACTGAATGACTCAAGAAGAGCCTGGATTTTGCACCATTCCACTTAACATCTCTGAATTTTGTGCCAACGAGCACATGTTAAAATCTTCTGGTTTTGCACACTGTTACATGAAGCAGATTATTTTACATATTTAATGGGCCATTGAAAACTCTTTCCTTTTTTTTTTTAATCTTGCCACAAGGATGTGGCAAACTCCATCTTCCTGTCAAATTTATGGAATAGAACTTTACTTGCTCGACCTGTTCATTTCCATTCAGTAATGCTGCTGTCAACTGTCATCCACAGTGCCTGAGCCCACACCAGCCTCAGCCACTTGCATTGCTAGAGTGCTAGAAACCACAGACTCAGCAATAAGGATGTCATCAGCGTACTTGAGATTACAACATCTCCTTCTGCCAATGTTAATACCACTATGGCAACCATCAACAGCAATACACATTATTATTTCACTATAAATGTTGAACAGATGTGACAGACTTGTCAAACTCCTTTCCTGGTGTCCAACCACTCCGTTATACCTTTTGCTGCCTTGACTACTCTTCTTTGGCCATGAAAAAAGGTGGCACAAGTTGACCATATGTACAGTAAAACAATTTTGCAACATCCAGAACTGGCCCATATTTCTGTATAACATACTAAACTAATACCTTTAAATACAGTTGCTAATATAGGACTGCAATAGAGTACCACCTTCTTTTTTTTTTTTTTTCTTTTTTTTCTCTCTAATAACTTTGTGATTAAAATCAAGGCATATTGTGAAGATTTTCACCAGTTTCACCAAGATCAGGTTGTAGCCCAACTACTATAGAGCTCCCATGGTAGTCAATAG
>JAWWTY010000088.1:50053161-50086129 GCA_035222235.1 Margarornis squamiger
GTGGGAGAGCTACTGTTCACTTCATATGATGCACAGAGAAACTGAGGCTCTGACTTGCAAAAAATGAGTAAATCAAAGGGAAAGTTATGATATAGAGCCTCATTACCCAATCTTTAGATTCAGGGCCTGATTAGTCATGATACTGAAGTATGAGCTTGTAGTCTAACAGTGGATACCCCAAAACAAAGTTAAGCGCATCTTTCCAAACTTTGTTTTATCTGCATTCCAGCTAAAGAGAAGATGCTAATGTAAAAAAAATAAATAAATAAAAAAAAAAAATAGTACTGATATTGTGACTCTTGCCTTCCTGATTTAGGAATATTTTAAACAGAATTTTGAAACTGTCGTACAAATTCAACACTTACCACAAAGCGATCTCCAGTTTGCATGGGTCCCAGAGGAGATCTTTTGCACCCAGCCTCAAAGCTGAGACTTCCTAGAGTTTGAACCTCAAACAGAAGAGTAGAACTTCATATGTAAACAGCATTATGAGCATTTTATCAGGTGGGGTGTTCTAATTTGCAGTGAGTGTCTACTGGAGACTCATACTCCAGCAAAAAATTATCTCTTTTCTTCCGGTATGTCTGCATTTACTATTGTTGACTTAGTTACTCGGCACACACACAGGTTATGTGACTGCTTGAGGGCTTTAAACCCCCCAGTCAGTACACAGAAAAAATCCTACCGATGATGGAAGACCACTGCCCTACAATGGCAGAGCAGGATTAGGTGTTGGAATCTTCCCAGGCAATCTTCACAGGCTGGAAGAGCACACAAGTGGGGTATCAGAAATGATTGAATGTGACCACAAATACCAGAATCATGATTTCTGTGGGTGTATGTTGTATTTCATAAATAATCTGTGTAAAAAAATTGTTGTACTTTCCTAACTGGTATTGCTTAAATTCCCAGTATTCAGGGTATGTTATTAAACTGTGAGGTGAATTTTTGTGTTTGGATTAAGCTCACTTCAGGCCACACTGTCACCAGAAGGATATAGTCCTGTCTCATTGACCACTTTGTGCCAGTCCTCTCTAGAGTGGGACCACGCCAAGAATTAAACTAGTTATAAAATCTAGTCGAAATTCAATATTTTTCATGGTTTGTTGGGTCACTGAGTCAATACAACTCACCACACGATGACACAATTGCTATCATTTACCCCCAGGAAGTGGAGGGAACATGTCACTGGGGCTTAGGTGGGGGCAGGACAGAAGAGCAGCAGGCTGACCACTGACCAACTTTTCTAAAATTACCTTTGAGTTTGGTTCAGGCACTTCAGCACAGCTTCAGGATTCGTTGTCCTTAGTCTTAAAGCAGAAGAAGATGATGAGGAAAATCTGCTGAAGATTAAGGTTTGGGTGAGAATCATCAAATAATTTGGCTTCAGTTCACTCTGAAACTATCTGTGTAGAATTAGTGTGATGCTGAAGCTGCCCTCAGCAGAGAGGATTTACTAATAAGTCCCCTCTGTACTAAGCCAAATAAGATTGAACTCATACTTCTTGCAAGGATTTTCTGGACAATAAAGATGATTTTTATTTTGAGAAAAATATAAACATTAACTTCTCAATTCTATGTTATTTATTCAGAAAAAAAATCCATTGAATTCCTCCCAATAAATAAAAGTTGGATGATATAGCCCTAATTCATATTTCCTGGGAGCATTAGAGAATGTAATTCACAAATAAATGCAAAATTAATTTTTATTCTAAGGAGTAGTAATTTTGGGAGGCAAAATCTAACGGGTTAGCATGTTTAAAAATACCTAAATATTAAGTAGCAGCCTATCTTTAGCAGAAAAAACCCCAATATGTAATCTACATCTTTCAAATAACTAGTTAGCTTAAATCAAAAAATATTAGTATAATTAAATACCAGTAAGAAGTGTCCAAGAAAGATTCCAGATTATTCCTCTGTGCAAAAGTAAATGACACTTGTCTTCATCTGATGTTCAGATTCAATGTTTGGCAATTCAATGCCAGCAGAAAGAGCTTCAGTTAATAAATCCTTTAACCCCTACAACCCCTGATGTTCTACCCCTTAGTATACGTAGTGGATTCCTTCAATTGTCACCAGTCTTGAAAAATATTTTCCAGGGGAAGATTTTGGTTTGAGCAGGGGTCATAATTCCTGATTTCTCAGCTTTTCCATGGATTCCTTATGTGACCTTGAATAACTCAACACACTTCCATTTCCATCTCTGAACAAAAGGTACCGTACTTATCTCCCAGGGGCCTTGTGTATCTTAATCAATCAATATTTTTCATGACATTTTGAGATCCGCTGATAATTAGAGATTCTCTGACAATAAAACATAAGCATTGTACACATCTTACAGGCTGTTTTTTTCCCTGTCAGTGTCCTGTAATTCCAGTGGAACTGATGAATATCTGCACACCTTTTTAGTGTACACTGAAACTAAAGAACTTGTTAAAAAAAGCCAATCCCAAAGAAGACTACCAAACATTTCTCCTGTTTGACTATCCAAGATGTCCTATGAAGAAAAATAAGATTTCTGATGAGTTCTGACCTCCAACTCTTCTTGTAAAGTTACATCACAAAAAGAAAATGACCTATCATTTTGAAAAGGAGGGAAAGAAAATTTGACTGTGCTGAAAGTCTAATGCTAAACTTAAAGTTGATTGAACAGGTTCTTAGAAATACTGTCAATTAAATTCTCAATAACAGTAGTACCATACAATATTTCTTTGGAGGGGGGAATACACAGGGAGGGTCCCAGACTATTTGTGTGGTCAGACACTAGGTGTTTCAGTGAGATCTGTAATTAAATGATAAATGATATTGTGGTCTGCTATGTTTCCACTTGCTCTAGTAATAAATCATTGGGACATTGAAATGTCCTAGGTTTTGCTGCTGCCAGGCCTGCTTCTCCGGAGGCAGAACTTTGAACTCTGAATTTTCTCATCTGCATCAGATACTTTACATTTCATAAGCAAAAAATAAGGGAAAGTTTCATAGAAAAACTTACGCAGGCACTATTTATCCTGCAGAATTGTGATTACACACTTTGTGCTGTAGGCTCAGCATGGGACAGAGGTCTGGGACAGAGAAAACAAGTGAAGTTTCTCTTTTTCACAGAGAAAACAAGCAAATTATTTCTGGCAAGTCCCATACTTCATCATATCATAGTGCCGAACTTAAAGAGAACTGAAAATATGCATCAGAGAGACAACCATTACCAAGAGTTTTCACTTTCTGGCATCCTACACATCTAGAGACCATAAGAATAATCATTGTTTCCACAATAAAAGAAGAATCTGGATCCCAAATGAGCTGAAATGATGAAAGTGAAATTTTTTTTCTAGTTCTAAGCAAAACTATCCTCTTCATCATCAGCTGGACAATTTCTCTCTTTGGAATAACTGAATTTGATAACAACAACAGTGCTGATATCAAAGTCATACATATAATTCCAGACTGAAGACAAAGAAATCACCACAGAAAATGAAAAGGAAGATACATATTTTTTCTCTATTCATTAGAAAAATGTGGTACTATCTAGCTGTTTAAATTACCAATGGAAGCTCATCACTTCCTGTATATACTTCTAAATCACATTTGCAATCTCCTAAATATTTGGTAACTAATTAGTCTTTCACACTTCCTAGTGGCACAAACAGCTCTTCAACTTTTATTTAAAACTATTTATGCTCATACAGATATGGTAATAGTAAGACGCGACAAATTACAATTATGCATGTTATCCATTTCAAAATGTGAGTACATAAAAGGCAGTCCTCTCAGAAAAGTCGATTAGGATAATCAGATGTTAATGGTTAATCAATTTATTAATTTAAAAATACTAAGCAGATCCCAACATTAAATTGTTCATAATTTATTTTATGTTCTAATTGCCTATCTACAAGTATGATAATTTTGCTAGTTCCATAGTTTTTAAAGTAGGGCCTTTGTTCCACCACCTGCTGGCAACAGGTGCAGACTGCAACTATCTCTGCAGCAGGATAGTTGTTTGTTTTAAACTCATACATACAGCAGAATGCTTTTGGCCTGACAGATGTGATTCTTTCAAGATTTCACTCGAAATCAGTTTAAATTTAATTACTTTGAGAATTTTGTCATGAGTCCAAAAATCACATGAAATTTTTGGATGTTCTAAGTATTAACCTTGAAAGAAAAATGTGGGTTTGAATAGAAAAATTGCACCACTAAGTTTTGATCAAAATCAGGCTAAAGTTTCCAAGTCTGAAAGATGATTTTGCCAGTCTGAAATCTGCCAAAATCTGTTGGGTTAGAACTGAATTTTATTTTGACATTGTAATTACTCTTTGGAAAGGAGATTAAAATCAACTGAGGAAATGGAAATCCTTGCAAACAGATATGGCTACTAAATTTAAAATGTAATTCTTCATGCACCTCTGGTTTTACCTGACAGAGCATAACAATTTCAGAGGAGTATTTATTGTTATTCAACTACAGAGAAAACAATGTAATTGCCCCTTTGTCTCTTACCACAGCTGAAATTAGTGAAACCTCTAATTATTTCCTCTACACACTGCGCAAAACCATGCTTCATATCTAAGCATAGTGGGGGAGGTTCAGAAGCTCTACAGTAGGTTGGGAATGCAGAAGTCAGTGAGGAGCACAGATTAGTCTACAGAGTCACCTTCCTTCTCCTTGGTGGTTATCACAGAATCATAGAATGATAGAATAGTTTGGGTTGGAAGGGCCTGTAAGGACCACCTAGTTCCAACTCTCTGCCATGGGCAGAGACACATTCCACTAGACAAGGCTGCTTAAAGTCCCATCCAGCCTGGCCTTGAACACTGCCAGTGTTGGGGCACCCACAACTTCTCTGGGCAACCTGTTTCTGCTCACCATGAAAAATTTCTTACATATATCTAACCTAAATTTCTGCTCTTTCAGTTTGTACCCATTACTCCTTGTCCTGTCACTACAGTTACTGATGAAGAGTCCCTCTCCAGCTTTCTAGTAGACTCACTTAATTGATTTTATTAATCCAAGTCAGAATGTTTATGTTGGACCAATACAAATCTACATCCTCCCACAGCTACTTCATCATATTAGGCTCATGTATTTGTGCTTAGTATATGGAGCTTATCAAAGGTCCGTGACGCACTTCTGTCATTATACTGGCTGTTTTATTTTCCACAGTTACACTTCAAGTGCATGTTTTGAAGAACCTCATGTACTGATGAGGACAAAAGGAGTGGTCATAAGCATGTAATATCTTCCAAACACAGAGATTTTAGCTTGGAAAAGAGACAAGTAGTGAAGGAGTTAGTGGAGGCAAGTAAAATCAGGAGCTGATGAAGTGATGAATACAGATTAAGCAGGGTCAGACGGATCAGGCAGTAGGTCTAAAACAAAATATCTTTTCACAGGACATGAACCTAACCTGCAAAGAAGTTGTTGGGGGAAACCCAAGTACAGATGTATTTAAAAGGGGATTAGACACATTCATGGCAGGCAGAGATACCAAAAGTCAATAAATACATCTTTGCAACGTACCTCAATGTCCCTAAATGGCTGATTGCCAAAAAGAAGAGGGATCACAATACTTGTCTTTATACTTTACACAAGCACGTATATCTGCTCACTGTTGGAAAGTAAACTATACCAGGCAGATCTTTAATGGAGTTCTTCTCGTGTATTTTACGTTAGCTAATGTAGTTTAGTGTATAAACTGAAAACTCCCTAATCTGAAAAGTTTACAATCCTTGACCAGATCAGTTGTGAGAACTCAGAACAAACTCTTGCAAATTGACAAGACCTACAAATTTTCTTTCACAAGACTATGATCTAATACTTTTATTCAGACTGCAGAAGCAAGTGAGAGCTGAGGAGAATCATTTGGGAGTGCTCTGCTCCTGATCTTCAGGCAAACACACTACAGGTGATCACTCTGCTGCTGCATCTTACACACAAAGTTAATGAACAGGGAAAGTAAAATAAATCTGACCTCCACAACACGACTTGTTTAAGGGCTCTTCTCCCTGTAGCTCTTCTGGATCTGCTGTAAACCTGATTTGCAGTCCTGTGAATGTTTTCCTCCTGCCACCAACCTCAGGAGAAGCTCTGATATCATCCACACCTGCAGTGCTCTGCTGGTGTTATGGGAACAGTCAAGATTTCCATGGCATGATAATCTGGCCCCAAGTATTTTTTAAACTCTGTGACCAACCTTCTACTATCAACCTGCTTTATGGGTCTTCACAGGGAAGAAGCAAAGCATTGGTCAAAAGGACACCTGCAGAAGTCTGATTAGGGAATAAAAAGGCCTTAAAATTTTCTATGTGCAGTCCTTTTCACAGCAAAATACTTTGCTACTGCTTAATGTGTTCCTTCTCCTTTGATTCTTACTAATTATCACCCCCAGAGCTGGATACATTCAGAAGGTGGGAATGAACTTGATTCAGTTGCATGCCTATACCCCACTCTGGTGGTGCCAGAAAGGCTGAAGGGAAGGATAACATGGGCTTGATACCTGCAAGTCAGGGTCATTACAACAGGGTATGGGACCACAGAACCTGTGGCTCTGTGCTGCTGCTTTCTCCATATTTATGTTTTTTATCATTACTCAGTTCAGCCACACAGGCAAATTGTGTTTAATAAATTAGCCTAATGGATTCAGCAAGTGGTTTGTGAGCGGGGTGCTTCCTCTGGTTAAGGAAAACATTTATATTCCCTCTGCCTTTGCTTTTCATGACAAAGAGGGTAAGCAGAGGGCAGGATGCAGTGGGGAGAGGGGGGCAAGCCTCCCTGTCATCCCTGGGTCTGGGGGCATTATCAAGGCCAGTCCCAGAAGGTTTGTGGGGAGCCTGAGACGCTGATGCCCTTTGTCTCCTCAGCAGTGGCCAGGCAGCCCCGGGCTGTGGTACCTACCACAGGCTCCCAGGCAGGCAGCTCCCTCCCCTTCCCTGTGCTGCACATTAAACTCTTCCAAAGGGGCCTCTTTAACAGCTCCCCATGAAATAATAATTCATTATGTCACTAGGAGGGAAGAAAGGGAGTGTAAGTGTCTTGATGGGATTAGCGTAAACCCCCGCAGAGATGATTTAGGAGCCGTGATAATTCATTTAATAGGGGCCTGGGGTAAATTGCTAGACAGGGAAATGTAACTGAACCAGCTTAGAAAGGGCGCATTACAGGTCTGTATATGATAACTGGCTTCATTAGCAATATTTAAGAGATTTCATTTAAGAATGAGTCATAAAATGCAGAACTATTTCATCCACCTGGTTTGGTGGCCTTTAGCTTTACTCTGTCTGAATATTAAATTGGAAATGGCACTACAGCAACACATTTTGGAAACTGTTCTTTTGGCTGTTATTTGTATGGTTGGTTTAGCTTCTCGTTTGTTAACCTTTTAAAATGAGTATCACTGAAGCGGCTAACGGTACATCCAGAACTCAGAGAGATGAGGAAGGCTACAGTGACTGAGAACAGACTGCTGCAAAACTTAGCAAAAACTCCAGGCTCCCACTGCTGTACACACACATGGGTCCAGAAAGTGTCAGCAAACAGCAAATGCTTTCCATAAAGCTCAGTAAGCTAGCCCCTTTCCCAATGAATACATCTGATTATGCAACAGCTTGGAGGGGTGGAACAACGAGCATGCATGCAGACATAGTCAGCTGGACTTTGGAAGGCCTATCATCCTGTACCATGAAGCTTAAGTTTGCTTCAGATGCTACTATGAGTAAATGCCGGATTTGGTTTTGGAACAAGAAAGACAGATATGATAGCTTTCTCCTACTTAGCAACATTTTAAAATTGGTAATTCTGGAAAAATTCCATTTTTTTAAAAGCATAATTGAAATATTTTTTTAAGAATTGCCCAAATAACTGACTAGAGATTCCTATTCAGTCTATACAGGTGAATATTAAAATTTGTCACATGAGATTAGAAACATAAAGAAATGAGTTCTGTATAGTCTTGCAACTTCATTAACTCCTCTGGGGCTGTGAGACCTAAACAATAGCAAAAATTGACCTGGCACTTGTATGGTTTGGATGCGTGTGAAGGGATGTTCCTAACTCATACAAAAGGAATTGTTCAGGATAAAAACTATTATAAAGTGTTTTATTCTTCCTTAATATTGTGATCCTATACTTGTCAAGTAACATTTCAGTAATATTAGTCACCCCTACTTGTGAGTTACAAGCTCAGGTTTTTAGAATATTTTTTAAGAACATGATTTTAATCATTTGGCCCCTTGGATACATTTTAGGAGTCAAGACACAGTTCAAGATTTGAGAAAATGTTTAACAAAAAGTAGGTCATAAGCCTATGAGCTTTTTCACTGCCCCCTTTTTATTTATCACTGGTTATTTTTTTTAATCACTGAAAACAAAGGAAATGCACTCATAAAAAACCACCATCAAATAAATTATTAAAACAATTCTGTCATAAACATCTGTGCTGCTTTTTCTTCTGCTGAAATATCAAAATGAAATAGTGATATTTTAACCACTGCATAGGATTAAAGTGAAATTTGCAGATCATATTTTATCTAGAGATGTTGCCAGCTGAATTGCATTGTAATTCTCTGTGCAAGCTACTATCACAGAAAAACAAATAACTGAATCAGTTTTAGCCCTCACACAAAGTGTGGACACATTAATAAATTCTCCTAATAGAAAAGGCAAGTAATTATACTTAAAATTATGCTATTACAAATGTAGGGTTGTGCAACTAAGATCAACCAGATTTTCTTTAAAGTGTTAAAAATTTAGCAAAACCTGCTGTTCCGTCCATCTACCACAGAAATCCTGGTGACACTAGCACCCTTTCTTTTTTCCGACTTTGAAATCCCACAATAAAGAGCCTGATGCACTATTGCAAACCATTCTGAACTACAGCAAGCAATATCTTTATCAAAGGTAGCTAAAGATATTAATAACTGCGACTGTCAATTGTAGGAATAAGACAAGTGTTTTAATAAATCTTCACTAATACTCCATACAAATATAAAAGAATGACTAGCTTTCTCTCCTTCCCTTTCCCCAGTGACCACTGCCCGTTATGACTTTGAATGATTCCCTCTGATGGAAGACAGCCAATACTGTCCATTATTCCAGATGGTCAGCTCGGCTGCAAAGTTCTGCTAATGCTTCTCAGCATTCAGACGTAATTTGCCAGCATTTCTTTTTTTTTTTTTTTTCTTTCCTTTACGTGGTAGTCTAGTCCAAGATCAGCCATCTAATATTTGGCAGACAAAATCTGGGCTATCTTGCCGATTAGTTGCAAAATCCATTTTGGTATTCATGTTAGAAAGTGCGCAGTGGTTTCCTGCTCAGTTCATATTAAAAGAAATTCAAAACAGACCAACCGCTCTGTAATAGCCAGCAGAGTAATACATTAATCACTTGCTGCTCAACAGCTAAGAGGTGACAGGCAAAAATATAAGCGGACTTAGTGGGCACATCCTCAGCTGGGCTGTACCTGCACAATAATCCTGCCCATTACCACAGTCTGCACACTGAACACAAACAGGATTTCGTCCAGTATCTTCCATGTAGCAGATGTTGCTTTTTCATGTATTGTGGATATTTGACATGCTCTGTTCTGATTTCTGTAAAAGCAATACGAATCATGCAAATATTTCATGCTCTAATCAGCAGAAAGGAGATAAGTACTGGCCTGTGCATGCAATTTACCAAAGCTCAACTAATTTTTCAGTTAGAAGATAATGGTTGGATATTATAAAGTAATGCTCATCACTTCACACAAGCAGCATTTGCTTAGTGCTGTTCTCTGTTAATACAAAGAGGCATTAGCAGACACTTGTAAATTTTCGTATGTACAGCTTACATAAAAACTAATGACAACAACAACAAATGACAACAACTGCTCCCATTTAAAGACCCTGCACCTAGAATAAATATTCTAGGTGTCCTTGGGGACAAATATTTCAAGTGCTTAGATATCTTTCTGGTATGCCTTCTAGCATCTTGTCATCTGAAAAATCATGCTACAAAACATGGGTTTACACACTTACTTGCACCATTTTTTGTAACAAGAAACTCACGATGCTCCATTTCTGGCCTGGCAATTAAAACTATTTGATTAATTTTGCAAACCAAGGATAGCTTTAATAAAAACAGACTGGTAGTTTTGACATTGAATTGCATGGAATTACTCCAGGTTTTTTATTCTTGCACAGGAATACAAAGTGGGCTGCTAATTGTGCATTTCATTGGAACAATAACCATTGTTTAATTGATATATTTTATTTCAGGCAATCAGATATTTTAAATTATTCAGGGAGGATTCAGCTAGAAGGCACCACTATTTGATTTTTTCAAATAAAATTGTTTTCAAGGGAAAAACTAACTATGCATTTGATCTGCTGAGTTTTTCAGAAATTATTATCCCAAAAGCACTATCAGTACTTTCAATAAAATAAAGTTTAACTTGTGTTTGAAACACACATTACAAATAGATGTATAGATGAACGAGATATTGAGAAAAGGAATAGTACAGATTATGAATATTAAGATTTATATTAATCTATAAGCCTATTAAAGTACAGTAAAACCTGTCCTTCAGACCACCTTTTTAAAGATATCACCTCCCTGATGGGACCACTAAATTTCGGGCCAAATTATTTTCCCATAAAGAACAATGAAAAGAAAATGATTATATTAAGACTACTTCTACTATGGTTTCTTTTCATTGTTCCGCCAAAAATGATTCCAAACAGTAAAATAACATTGATTTTGACCTTGTTAATGAACCTGAAGAACTTTAAGGCATACTTGACCATAGATTTCCCTTTAAACAGGAAAAAACTGACATGTAGTCATCATAATTTCATCAACCTTGTCAGAAAAGATATAATTTCACTGATATTTTGGATAGCCAGCTTGTCTTGATATTGTTAGCATTCCACAGGGACAAAAGCATGGGCTTTTTCATCATACCAACACTCTCAAATGATTCCATAATTTGTATAACATTGATTAAGTCTTCTGAGACTTAGGAATATTTTAAAAGGCTGTGTTATACAGATTTATATACTATTATGGGATTAATTTAATTTTTCCAAGATGTCCATCTTCCCTATGGTTAGAACTTTCCAGAGCTGCCTAACTGGGACATCCTCACTCCCTTTAGGAGGGCTACACCTAGTCTATGTAATGCATAGATGATCACAGTTTCTATTCATATGAAGAGAATAGACAAAAGGTCTCAGAGTACAATGTCCCACTTTGATTTAGGCATCATTGCATAGTCTGGGACCTCCAAAAAATACCCCTGTCTGGTTTAGGAGAGTTCAAAATATGGGATCTATTAAGTGTGCTGGTCCACTGCTAGCCACTCTCTTTTTTATATTTACCTTGCTGTCTCTATGCCTACACAAAATCTAGTGTGTTTCCCACACAACTTTGTACATATTTTCATGCATGTTTTTAGCATTCAGTGTATTTATGCAAAATCATACAATATTATGAGTAGAAATGAATCCATGTAGATCATTGAAGTCTAATGCCTGGTCCTGCTCAGGACAGCCCCAAGAATCAAACCATGTGCTGTCGCCACTTCCTGGAGAAACCTCTTCCAGTGCCCAACCACCCTCTGGATGAAGAACCTTTTTCTAATATCCAAGCTAAATCTCACCTAACACAGCTTCATGCCAGCTTCTCACCCTGTCACTGGTCATCACAGAGAAGAGATCAGTGCCTGCCCCTTGTCTTCTCCTCACAAGGAAATTGTAGACCACGATGAGGTCTCCCCTCAATCTCCTTTTCTTTTATCTCAAGCCAGGTGACCTCAGCCGCTCTTTGTGCACCTTCCCCTCCAGGCCCTTCACCATCTTCGTTCCCCTCCTTTGGACCCTCTCCAAGAGCTTATTGTCTTTTTTACATTATTGTGCCCAAAACTCCCCACAATAGCCAAGGTGAGGCCACCCCAGCACAGAGCAGAGCAGCACAATCCCCTCCCTCGCCCGGCTGGCGATGCTGTGCCTGATGCCCCCCAGGACAGGATTGGCCCTCCTGGCTGCCAGGGCACTGCTGACTCACATTCAACTTGCCATCAACCAGGACCCTCAGGTCCCTTTCCATGGCACTGCCCTCCAGCATCTCATTCTCCAGTCTGTCCATACACCCACGGTTGCCCCATCCCAGGTGCAGAATCCTTACTTTTTATGGATAATTCTGACCACTGCAGTCTCTGGGAAGCTCATATTTTGGCCTTTACAGCTATTATGCTAATAGCTTATTAGGTTCTAGATGGTTTTCTTCCTAAGTCAGTGAAAAAAACACTGTTAAAAAACAAACAAGCGATCTCTTCCAAACTCAGAACACACTTGAAATAGGTACTTTCTTTCTTCTGCATATAACCTTAGTTTTCCCAGAACTAAACCAGGCATTTCTAATGCTAAAAAGCAAATCCAAAATCAGATCATTATGTTACCAGCTAGAGCTCTGGAAAGCTTTGTTACTGTTTGGAGTACACATCTTGCTGTAAAGGTATACAGGTAAAGGCATACTGATGCTGAAAGATATGAGCAGACAGCAGATGCATTTAGAGAAAAAGTAGAGTTTGCCCTCATCAGAATTTCTTTGGCCTCTCAGTAATGGGACATGGTCTTCCCAGCTGGCTACTGCTGTCCTACTCAGATGGAAAAGTGCAAGGGAATTGAAACCTGACATGGTGTAGCTTAAGATGAAAGGCTCTGTACGCCTCGGCTGCCTCAGTGGAAAAACCTGTTCATCTGAACTGAAGGTTCTCAAAGGACCCTATGCTGGTGACCCGTTCAGTCAAAACTGCCCCACTGTGGCTGGAAGTAACACAGGTGGTTTCTGCACCTTGACTTATTTTCACTTGTCAACATGAGATTCAATTAAATTATTATTCTGTTAGATGAGGCATAGTCTACCAAGCTGCCACTTGTCTTTAATCCAGTACTTTTACTGGACTTGTTGTGCCCTATTGCTTCCAATTCACAAACTATTCATTGTGAATGCTAATAGTATTGGTAGTAACTTTGCATTTGTGTTGCTGGTCTCCAGGTAGGAATGCTTTAAGTTAGTGTTGTCACCAGACACTTCATACAACAAAATCACAACCCAGTTCTGTAGTTGTAGGAGTAGCTGTACCTATCTCATGGCTTGTTGATTCCCAGAGCGGCAGATCTTGATTCCTTTCCTTGTTACTCCTTTCTTCTTTCGGTCTCCCTCTCCCTCACTCGCTCTTGGCCACATGGTCCCACCACCTGCCTTGCACCGTCTTCTTTGCTCATCAGAACCTCCCTCCTTTTCTTTCAGCTCATTCACCCAGCAAAAAATCACCCCTTTTTAACTGCATTAGTTTTCTGCCAGGTTGGCATGCTGAATCGGTTCTCAGAGGAGCCTGGGGAAGGTCAGTGTGCATGACAAGTGCCAGAAGTGCCTGGTTGGGAGCAAGGCGAAATGGTAAGAGGAAATGGAGTGGGAGCAGGACCTCCCCTTGCTGGTGGCCACGAACTGGCTGGATGATTTATATTGAGACAGCCCAAAATATGAAGGCACTTTACAAGATCCAGTAATTGATTAGGGAGTTTACTTGCATTTCTTTACAGATGTTCAGACTCACTGGTAAATTCTGCTTTGTTAACTCACGTTATTAACCCTTCTAACCACAGCAGCTTTTATTAGTAGAGAGAATACACTTAACAGGCTGGTGCTCAAAAAACAGAGTGGTAAGAAAAACAGAGATTAATAAAAAAGCTGATTCACTGAAATTAAATTCTGCAATTTAGGTCTTCTGTGCCCAGACTTTAATTTATTCCATGACACTTTGTTGTGTGAAAATGTTCAATAAAGCCAAGGCTGTGTTCCTGTTTCAGCCCACCTTTCTGTAATGGGAATTTTGGCTGAGTAATTTGGCAGCCCCACAGCACTCGAAAGACTGTTGTTTTTTTGTTTTTTTTTTTTTCTTGTGCTTTTTACACACCAGTACCCCTTTTGGTTCAAATGAGATTTTCTTGAAACCTGTAGTAATTTAAACCAACCCTCAACTCATATTTGTCCAAACATATATTTTAGTGTGATGTTTAAAATGTTTGTGTAGCTGTGTTAACACCCGTCGTGTATTTGGGCTAAAAAGCAAACTATCATTTTAATATTGTTTCATTACTAGTATTTGATGTGTGATACAAATTCATGAGTGGTTAATGAGCAAATGTCAGTGTGGCAGAACTATTTCTGTTACAGAGCAATCAGTGTCTCAATAAGGGTTTGTTAAAGCCAGGGTTTAATTGTTTTTCCTTCCTCCACAGTTCAGTGAACTAAATGCAATTTATTGTCTTCTCACTTTTTTCACATTCCTCCCGGAACTTCCCAGTGTTTTCCTTGCTGCATCTGTACTGGGAGCCATAGAGCATCTTTTTATTATTATCATCCATGCAGCATGATAGATGCACTTGGATGATTTATATATAAACAAACCAAAAATTCTTTGCCCAGAGGAGCCTACAATCTACTGTCTGAATGCTGCAATTGCTATCACGTGGGTGGGATTGCTGTGTCCATGTGTTATCAACTTGAAAATTGTGGCTGAAAGCTTTAATTCTGCAGTCAGCTCTGCTAGTGAGGAATAGATTCAGGCCCCAGTCCTGCAGTTGGCTGTGCTGGCCAGAAGCCCAGCGCCTTTGCGGAGCCTGGCAGCGGGCATCACCAGCAGACAGGACAACGCAGTGAGATCCTTCACTATTGGATTTTGCTTGTTAGCACTACAAATCAAACTCTCTTCCCCCCCCCCCCTCTTCCTAAAGGAAGGGGTCTAAATTTTCGCACCAAGTGGCCCATTCAGGTTTGTGGGGAAGACATGGAATTTTCTTTTGGACAACAGTATCCAGAGGTCCTTGGTGCATAACAATCTGACTGGCATGTTTGCCGCTAATTGTACAGTCCTCGTTTGGGCAAAATTCCTGTTCTCTCCACTGGGCATTTTGCCCAAGTAAGGAAACAGGCCCCATTTTACAACAGTCTGTAAAAACTAGCATCTTCCAGCTCTAACCTGTTTCAAATAGTTCATTGGCTACGAACAGGCATGTGTGGTTCTATATGGCTGATAGATACTAACTGGCAGATTTTACATAATTAAAATGTAGAATATCAACATTACATACAGTTAAGAAAAACTGTCCCTTGATTTATGAGTCTTTGCTGATATATTGAACAGTATGGCCCAATATATGTTGTGTGTATTGTAGTAATTATGTATTACAGGGTTGTATACATTTTTAAAACAGCAAAATATAAAATGTGTATTTAAAGCCATTGGTTATCTATTGGGAGTGATGTTAATTATGATTTGTGAATTATTTTCTGCATGAAATCACAATCTTTACAATAACAATATATAGATTATGAACTTCTCAAAAAGCCTAATGCCTGTGGGTGATATTTTGGTTGTTTAAGTACTGTCATTCTGGCAGAGCATTAATTTAGATTTTCATGCTCTAGTCAGCACCTTGGATGTCCTTAGAGTTTTACACTTGGATTAAAAATACATTGAATTCATCAAGCATATTGTTAGTAAAATGAACTTGGGACTTCCCTGTTGCAAACCCAGTTTTATGATCTTCTGACTCTAAATGACCTAAGAGAAAACCAGAAATGTTTGTAATTTTGCATTATAAACCTTTTCTCCCTAGCCTCGTGCAGTTTTGAATCTCTGAAATAAACTATGTAAATAGCTATTGGACTTGTTTCAATATTGAAAATTGATCCTATTCCTTCTCCAAATATGCCAATAGCAAAACCACCACTTCCTGGAAATCATTAAGCAGAATAGATCAGATATACAGCTGGTTCAATCCCAGATATGGATATTTGAAACGTTTCTAAATGAATCTACAGAAAGTTCAAAGCTCACAAACCTAAAGACTGTCACACACACACACACACACACACACACACACACACACACACACAAAAATCCTAGCTACAAGGTAGGAAAGATCAGGATGCAAGGGAGATAAGGAGAATTTGCACCGAAGAACATTCTATTGTGGTACAAAAGAAATAAATCTTATGTGTATGAAAATCATAAGCTTTAAGATTTGGAGAGAGTTGTGCAATTGACAATCAAATGGAGCTTAAAGGAAATTATGAGGTTTTACACTAAAGTCCTGAAATAAAGAAAGTAATATTTTACAGCAAAAAATTGCAAATGTCAAGATTAAATCATAAGACTTTGCACCATTGAGCTACTAGCTAGCTCTGTAGCTTCTTCAGTTCTTAACACAGGGAAAGACCAACTTTCATGGTCAATAAAACTTAAGAACTTTAGAAATACATTTAGAGACATAAATCATATATTTGTGACTTTTCCTCCTTCAATAGATAATTATGGGGAGAAATGATTGAATACATGAACTCCATAGTTGCTAACCTATTCTTGCTTTTGTTTTCAGGCTTATTTTTAATCACTTTTGTTTGTTCCATGGAAATTATAGTAATTTCTCAATTTAAAATGAGGTGATGGCTGTAAATGAACAGCAAAGGGTTTTTTTTGTCCGTCTTACCTCCGAAGAATTAATCAGCAGTGGTGAGATCTTAAGTAGATAACATCTTGGAGCAAGCAAGCCAAACCAGATTTAGGAGTGGAAAATCCAGAGCTCAAATGCCTAAACTGCTTCCTCCAATCCAAAGCTGGACAGGTGGCAACCCAGATTGAATCAGTAGTTGTGGGAATGATTTGGTTCACAAACAGGGTTATAAAATTTTATATGGAGATGCCAGTGAAAGTCACAAGATCATAGAGCAAAAGACCTTATTCACATAAATTACTTGAATGGCTATGAAGCATAAAGGAAATAAATTGAACAATATTGCCCATACCTAGTTTACAGGCATATGGCATGTAGCTTCACATGATATACAGTTAACAATGGGCATATTTGTGAACCCATATAATAATGGGAATATCAATATAATAATGGGGATACCCATACAATAATGGGGATACCCCCTTACTAATTCAAAGAATGAAACAGTTGCCTGTTCTGAGGCATATGAATTCACACATAGGGATTATATATTCTATTCCATAAGGAAGGGTTTCTTAGCTCAGAAGCTTGCCCATCTTTTCTCGTGCATTATCAGCTGATCTAATAAAATATATTACCTTACCTTACAAGCCTTACCTCTTTTATTACAGACACAATCACACATATATGCTGGGCATATTTGTAAAGAATTAATTTTGGTAAGTCTGAGGACATTCAAAGTGGGACATGGATCACTGCAGGGAAAGCCTCTCCTGGTACCTGGCAGTACAACACACACTACACATACTCTTTACACCCAGCACGAGAAAACACCTTTTTTTTTTTTTTTTAATAGCTGGCTCCACACCTGTGCCATATGTAAATACATACTACAGCAAAACATTTGTAGCCCAGTTTACCCAGCTGATGCATTGATCTCAGTGGATTCTGAGATATAAACTTCAATTTGCCCCCCAGTCACTTAGTGGACACTGCCACCAGCAGCTCTGACACCAGGTTATTTGTTGTTGCTGTTTGCTGTCCCTGTTTGCACATTAATCCAGTGACAATTAGGTGTCAGCGAGCGTTGTTTCTGCTCGCTGATAGCCTTGGGCTCTGCGCTTGAAGCCCTAATCAGGAGTGTAAACTCTGCTATATTTCAATTTGGAGAAGCGCTCTTCCGCTAAGAGGCCCCTGGCACTGCGATAAATAAAACGCCTATTTACTCTATTGCCACACTTAGACATCTAATGCACTTACTACCGGCCCCCTAATCATGGCCCACAGTTAAATCCGCCTATAAATCACTCCATTCTCATCCCGCAGATTAGTGAAGCCATTTTCCCCAAACCCCACAATGAGCACTGTTTCCTTTTCTTGTTAGTCAAAAGCGAGATGATTTTTATTAGGTTAAAGACGAGCTCACAGATGGTAAATCGTGTGGAGGGAAATGAGATGAAGAGTCTGGTGGCCCAGTGGGGGTGGCAGGTGGGACAGGGCAGGCAGGGACTCCAGCAGGCATCATCCCACAACAGTGCATCATCCACCACCTCCAGACACGGGTGACATCTCTCCACGCGTTGCACAAAATGGCAGCAGCCCACAGGTGTGATGAATGTGTCTGGCCTAAGCAGCCACCAGTGTGGACAGAGGGGAAAAGGGGAGTGTGATACCTAGGGGATCTTTCAATTTTGTACCCCCTGCTGGGTGGATTTATCTGCAGAGGCTTCTGGATGTGCAAAAATGGGGTTGGCAGACAGCAGGGTCTGGAGAAATAACCACATACCATCCATACAGTCCCATCAGGAACAATCCAGATTTATCCTCCACAACACTGCTACGCACAGTGGGAGCAAACACACACTGATGCAGAGCATTGCATGCAAGCAAACAGCAACTTGGATCTTCTTAAAAACAGGACCCTGTCTCAAATCTTCTTTATATACCTTTGGATGAGTAGCACTACTTTGTATACAGCTGTTTTAGCAGAGCTGGGGACCTAATGTAATTGTAATGAATAATACAATACATTTTGGTGCCTTTTTTTTTTTCTTTTTCCCCTCAGGGGCTGGTAAGGAAGAGATTCTGGATTTTTAAAAGTAAGTTCATTATGCTCAACCATTTCTCTGAACAATTCCTGGTCTTATTCAAGTGAAGTTTGTTGCAAATATCCAATATTTTAAATTCTACCTGGGTTAATCAGTTGCATAGGTCACGCGTTTGTCTGCATATCCTTGATTGAAGGAGCACAGTGCTGAGATATCAGATTTCCTGTGCAATAACTGTAATAAATTCAAAATTCATTATCCATAAATATTCTGTGACATTTGCTTAAAATTTTGGCAGAAGATACTGATAGCAGATCTCTGCATTAGGAGAACCACTGAAAGCAAGCAAAACAGATAAGTAAAACACAGCCTGATCTAAAGCCTCTAAGCAATTCAAAGAAATCGTTGGAGGATCTGTTGATTTTTACAGCATTAGTCTGTAACCCTTGATATGTGGCAGAATTGTGTCCCCTTGCTCAGCAGGGGCACTCTCACATTACATGTGTAAAAGCCATCCAGAGGGATGTCAGAGATTTACATCACCCACGTAACACGATTTACATCATACATGAACATGCACCCATGTGGGCCATTGAAGGGGAAGTGGCAGCTGTCATTGTGGTGTCATGGGAGGCCCACACCACCACGGCCTCTGCAAATTGGTCCTGTGCCACTGAGTCCCTGCTGCATCCCAACATCAGCCAAGATAAAATGCAGCCCCTTTTCTCAGCCTCCTCTCCCTACTCCTTACTTTTCAGGTTCTAAACAGGACGGATTGCAGTGAAGAGCTCCCTGTAATCTCTCTTTAACCATTTCCATATGACAACTGCTTTGGATCCCCGCAGCGCGATGAAAAGGCCAGAAGCCTTGGCTCTGCTGGGGTGGTTGTCCCTGGGGAAACATATGTAAACAAAGCCCAGCTCTGTAGCCTTTTGCACCTCTCTCTTTTTTCCCATTCTTGCTTGGATCTCAGGTGGAATTAAAGGGATTAAAGCTGAGCGTAAATGAGGCGAGTGTGTAAAATGACTCCTTTCTGAACCAAACGGCATGTTCCGTGCTGAGGAAATGAGATGCCCATTTAAATCTCATCCATCCACCGCCTGTGGCCACCACCATGTACCTGCCTACTTAGCCCAAGGGTTAATTAATTGAGGCTTCAATGCACTATTGCAAGAGCATTATTGCATTTGATACTCTACATCTGTGATTTAAAACTCTTTCAGTCCCTTGTCAGCAAGGGAGGGTTTTAACTAGGAAATTAGCATTCAGATAAGGGTACGCTCTATTTGCTTCTGAAAGGAAGGAAATATTAAGGATGCTGGTGCACAAACCAAGCTGTAATATCCTGTCCCATCCCAGAAAGGGCTCTTGGGCCTCAATTCCCAAGGGGACACTCTGTACAAGGGGAATAGGACATAGAAAAAGAAATTTCAATCTTCAGTGGAAATGTCATGAAGCAGAAAACAAACAGTGAATTGTGTTTTATTTTTTAGAAACTTTTCTCTATTCTGTGATAATTATATGCTTCCTGTCTTGACACCTGTCTCATTTTAAATACCCAATCACCCAGTCAGTTTATATCCATACTATATTTCAGGCTTCTCATGGAATTCAAATATTACTCTCCACCTAGTTATGAAGATGTTAAAAAAAACTTTTATTTTCTCTAGATAAGCACAAAAATAATCCTTCCTTACATTCACATAATGTCCTTGCGTTACACTCAATGGCATGTGTGTGCAATCCCAAGCCGTTGAAATGAAACACACATTTTCCAGCAATAAAACACAATAGTTTGGGATATGAAGTGACAAAGGAAGTATCCAACTGAAACAACAGAAAGAATTAAAGCTAGAAAGAATGCAATTTCCCCAACCTCGAGTCTAGCTACCAAACCTCAAAACTCTGAGAAAAGTGGAAGCCATGCAAAAATTATGCTAATTGACAAAGTGGGTCACCTTGCTGCAAATCTCCTTTTGTGACAGGACGGCTTAGTTCACATAGAGTTTCACTCTGGTCTGCATTGGAAAGGAACACTTGCATGAGAAGGGATTTTCAGAAGTAGGTCCTAATGGGTTTAATCTAGGACCATGCCAAAATTGCAGCATGCTCCTGCCCTGCCTCTCCAGTCCAGAGCTAAAAATCTAGGACTGGGTTTGGTCAAACAAGAGGCCTGCAATTACATGGCAGCCACAACCACTTGCTCCAAAGGCCCATAAGACATTGTGTCTTGGAAAGATGGAGTTACATGACTCAGCAGGATGTCCCACCAAATAACTGCTATTGCCCTTTGCTGGTGTTGCAATAATTATCTATTTTTAAGAGTGTGTTCCCTCACCGGGATGTTCTGTCATTTTGCTGAAAATGCAGGGTACAACTATGCCCTCTTCTTCCCCTGTCCTTGGGGAATCAGTGCGGCCATACAGCGTTCAGTCTGTCTGTGGTGGCTGTCACTGGAGCATGTCACGGGGCGAAGCACAGCAGCTGTGTGTCCCAGCACAGCAACAGTTGCACGGATATCTAAAACAGGAAGTGCAGATTAACTTGTCCAGTGGAAACTACAGAGGGAATTTAGGAAGACAGAATGCAATCAGCCAGGACACTGAGGTTAACACAGTTAATCTTGTGGAAAGTGCAATGGGACCTTTAATAACTGCAACTGGTCAAGGCCTCAGTTTTATGTCTCATCCCAAAGATGGCACTTCCCGGTGTCTGAGGGTATGGTTGTGGCTGGAGGAGAGGAATAGTGCCACCTACCGCAACAGCATCACCCCTGCCAACACCTGGGCTCACCTGAAAAGTGTCACTAACATCCTGGACTGTCTGAAAAATTAGAGCACTAATTAGAGTTTTTTACTGGTTTTCATTTATGGGTGGTTTGTTCTTCCTCAGGACCCCTTCTATCTATTAGCTATAATGTCTGACATTGGCAAACAGAGTTGTTAGCTGGGGGATGGCCAAGCACTGCATCTGAGGGATAATCCATTATCTCACTGGGTGTGGGCATGGGAGCAACTGGTGCTTTTTTGACCAAGTCATGTCACTTTTGTTTGAACTTCTTGACAGACAGCTCTTGAGTACTTCACAGGGATAATTGTCATTGACTTGAGAAGCTTGTTAGATGTTTGCACAAAGGTTTTTATCCTTTTAACAATTAATCTTTGAACTACAGAGCTTAAAAAGGCACTATGAACTTCACTGTGGTATTTTAACAAAGCACCAAGATTGCTATAATGCAGTTCAGGTTTATGAACAATGACACAGGACTGTACTTAGCAGGAGGCAATTTATCCGCTGCAAATCAAATATCTCTAAGCCATCCTCAGAACAGTGGTGGGCATAAATCAATGTGTTGTCAAGCAGGCCATACCTGGTCTTAAAGACATATGTCTGTTCTGTATCCTTCCTTGGTCTGTGGGGCATTCATATTGTTTTACTACAAAAAGCACTTCATGAGCCCAAGGGCCTTAGTGTAATCACTATATTCCTGGAACAGCTCTTCAAAGTAGGACTGCCTTTTGAGTTCTGTAAATACGTATTTTCTGATACCCACGGGTAGTTCTGATACTCCACCCACAGTGCAGAGGGTAGATGCACAAAGATTTCTATGTGAGGTATAATGCAGAAGGCTTAAAAGCAACAGGAACGTTGTATCTTTACTCCTCTCAGATGCCAAGAACACATCAGCTCCTGTGCACCACATATTTGTTGCAGGGGTTAAAAAGAAGACATCATGCTTTAAAAACAGAGGTGGGATTTGGAAAATGAAAAGTAAGGCCTGGTCCCACAAGGGCTTAAATGTGCCCTCAAGTCCTACAGAAACACAGAGAAAACCGAGGAATCTCCACATGCTATATGATTGCATACTTAGATAGGGTGTAATTAACAGAGAAGAAGCTGATACAGGTTATCAGATGAAGATCCAGGTCCGGGACTTTATCAAGCATGGGGCACAGAGGAAAGTACCTAATACTCCAGAGATGAAATCGTTTCATGATAGCCACACCCCTGAAGTTGCCTTTTTAGCAAGTGTAATAGGACTTTTCAGTTTCATAAAGTATCTTGATAACTGGAAAGTGCCAGTTAATGGTACAATGTTCCAACTATGAATTTTACAAAGATTAATCTACCCCTTTAGGATCCAAAGGAGCCAATCAAAGGCCGCCCAGTCTTCGATGTTTTACAGTCTCTGTGGGCAAAAAGCTCAGCTGAAACTACCATTCAAGATTCTAAACTGTCATCTTCATCTTCTTCTAGCATAAAAATACATATTTTCCCCCATAATAAAGATTTTTTATAATAGCAATAAAGTAACTCTAGAGAACATGGTTGTCTTGAGATAGCTTAACTGTGTGTGGTACCTCATAACACCCTGGGGACCCAGCCACCTCATAATAATCTCTTTCTTTACCATGCCTTGCTTAATTAGGGAGTGAAGCCAAAAGGTCAATGCAGGATAAAAATGTAAATCTCAAAGTTTTCATCTGGACCCTAACTCCATATCATAAAATATATATATATAGTGTGTTCATTGCAAAGTTTAGTACACTAGCAGATGGAAAATGTAATATGTTTTATGCTCTCAACATTTTAGTGTTTTGGTGAGACAACAAATAAAAGCCTTAGGTCCTTCTGTATAAAAGCTTTAGGTCTTTCTGTATAAAATTATGTCTTTCTCCTCCAAAGGATAATTACTAACTTATTAATTTATTCCCTATGTAAGGAATCATCTTTAGCCTTGCTCCTCTCTTTTATACATATGATATTTGTGATAAATATGATATTTTTGGAGCATTTGGATGTAGTCAGCATTTCTTTTATTTTGCCCACATATACCAAATACCATCTGTGCCACTTTAGAGATACAGATAATACGTACTACAGTCTTTTCATCACTCCAATTCTCCAATGAAAGCAAACATAATTTTAATTCCAAATCTTATTACTACATTTGAGTATTGATCTCATAAAAGGCAACATATTTTGGCAGCTGTTTATCTTGTTGGTTCCTTGATCATTTGCTGTGCTGCTTTCCAGTCACCACCTGATGACAAAAATATGCCTGCATTCAAACTGCATGTATTTCTGACACAGTTAGATATATATTTAAACTCTAGTCTCAGCTCCTAACCTGTTTTTATCATAAGTGATGGTTGTAAAAGAGTAAATATTTATTTAACTTTGAGTAACAGAGCATTTAAATTTCATTTATGAATTCAATAATCAGTCTAATGGTGTGATTCTGTTGGGGAACCAATCACATATTTTTTTCCTTCTCTGATTCTAGGCAAGTAAGTGAACAAGACATATATTGTCCTGATTGACATTTGACCAGTTGATCTGGATTTAGATAAGATGGACAATATAAGAAAACCAATCATTTTTCCTCTCAGTAGAAATGAAGCTCTTAATCTCCCTTCTCCTTTAGAACAGCAACAGTATTCTAACAAAGCATATTTACTCTCACAAAGGTACATGCTTTTTTCTCTGGATATTCAATTGTGAAATATTTCTTATTTTCACTTTTTATCGTATCATTGCTATCAGAAACACACTGACAAATCTGTACCAGGACCCAGAAGACTTTTCATTAGGCAGCATATTGAAGTATGCAGCTGTTTCATGGAGTGGCTCTAAAGTAAGAGAATGTACTTTCCCTTTTGGTTCAGTTCTTTATTAAGGAATAAACAGCTACCTTTACAGTTTTTATATAAATTTTCCTGACAGCCAACATTACATGAATGTAGCACTTTGTCTGGATGTTTATATGCTTGTTTCATCTATTATTCAGATCAATTGCTTACATAATGCTTTCTATAATGTGCTGTGGTCGAGAAGTTTGTACACTATTTTTGTTCAACGAGTCAAAGAATGGGCAGCTTGAGAATCTACTCCACAAGTGTTAGCTTCTTGTCATACCCAGTCTAAAAGTTCCTTCAGTTCAAAATTTTTAGATCCTTCATGATCAAATTCCTATTTGTATTTACGTGCAAAGTAGACTGCAATCACATAAGCATCTTTAATGGACCCCAGCTCTGAACTCAAGGAGGCCACTGGTCTGTTCACTCACCCTGTCTTCATTCCCATTTGGTGTCTTCTCTAAATTGCTATACAGTGTGATAATTGCTTCTTTTGGAATAGGTAACTACTCCACTGAAAACTGAAATGATGCTTCAACTTGTTTGGAAGAGGCCACCAATCCTTTTTATCAGCTGCATGGTTGGTAGGAATAGAGAACACCAGCAGTTGTCTGCTGGAGGTCTGGAAACTCTCCAGACTCTCTGAAGCTTTCCATTCAACCCACAGCGGATTTCAGCCTGCAGTGTCAACACTGACAAAATTTAAAGGTGTATATCAATACCTTTCACTTTGCTTGGTTTGCATTCTGACGTCCTGACAAGCAGAGATATTCCAGCAATTCTAGGAAGAGGTTAAAAAAATGTATCAATAATTAAAACAAGAAGGTAGAAGACAGCTGGAAGGAAGAAGTTTTTCTGTTCCCTAAACAGTAAAAGACAATAATGGTGCTAGAAAAGTAAAGCATCTAAAAATTGACCACAAAAACCCCCAAGCCACCTCACAAACACACATCCACACATATCCACATGCACTTCTTGAAAGAGTCTTATAAAAAGGTGTGATCATCCCTCTGGATTTCAGCTCTGGGCAAACTGTTCCAGAAACTAACAGGATATGAGACCACAGAATTATTTTCCTGACATTTTATACTCATGTCTTGTTTTGGAAAGACCAAAACCAACCAAAAACATTGTCAAACAAAGCAGGAAAAAACTAAAGAAAGCACCACACCAACAACAATATCCCTCCTTCCAGACTCTGATTTCTGGTGTTAAAAAAATATGGTTGTTATGTTTTTTAAGCAAATCAAAATGTAACAGAGGTTATTCTTCATGCATTTTTGCTTACCTATACAAGATCAAGATCTGAAGCCTTAGGACCCAATAGTTCAGTCTCAGCAGGTTTATGACAGCACTTCCTCTAATGGTAGATTTCACTTTTTTGATAAGTGTTGACGTGATGGCCCATCTGTGTCTCAAGTATGCCACATTGGCCCTCAAGAAGAGCAAAGCAGAGTAAAACTTGAAACAATTCCTAAAGATTCAGTGCATTTCCAAAACAGACAACACACCAGCACAGTTGTATCTGTTCCCTTCTTTTCAAGGGACACATCTTTGAATTTCAACTGTTATCTTCACAGCTCAAAGTATAAAGCTCATCAGGCACACGGTGTATCGTGACAGGCCATGTTCTTAATTCTGGTCAGCAGAGGCTTGTTAAACATTCTTTCCCAGAAGTTAATTACTCTTAGGTGTGGCTAAGAAATTAGGATTCCATTTGCATTTCATGGGCAATGGGAACAGTGTCTCTTGGCTAATTAAAATCCTTTTTTGTAATTCAAGAAGCAAATAGGTCTCTGATTTGATTTGAAGGCCACTGATTTCTTGTGTAAGGATCTGATAGGGAGATGTATGTTTAGTAGTATATTCATCAAGTACAGGCGATGAATTGTATAAAACTTGCTTAAAATAAACATATGCACTCTAGGGTACCTACATGTTTGAGAACAAAGAGCTGAAAGAGGGTGAAAATATCCTATTAAACCTCATTTAAGAACTGCTTTAGCATTTCCTAAGTGTAGGGCCTCATTAAAACCACCATTCCTGGAATCCAGGCAAAGCACTTCACATAATTCGATTGTTTCTACAACTAATTATTTTTATTTTCTAATATGCCCTGTGCCATGAGCAAAGAACAGATTTTTTTTCCTCTCTTTCCATTTTGCACAGCTTCAAATGCTTACAATAAACTTGAGTGCATTTTGCTGCTCTTTGGCTTCAGCTAATTTCGTTCTATAACAAAACCATTTAGACTGGTGTAGTCCCAATTTTGTCCCCTCATTTCCAGCTGCTGGGCCTGAATCTCTGTCAAAAGTACTTCCTTCCTTAGCCACAATATTTTTTTTTTTAATGTCATAATCAATTGATTGTTGTTTGTTTTAAATAGAAGAGATGAGAAAGCAACGCAACAGGCAGCTTCAGAACAAAAATTGGAACATGAAGAGACACTTCAAGTCTTTGCTTTTCTACTGATGAAGCAATCTCTATTTATGAAAAATAAATTAATTCCCTGCTTATGTTTGCTGTTTTCCTAGTTATATGCATTTTCACCATTAATTAATGGAGAGATGAGAGACTGCAGAACAACAAGCCCTATGCCATATGAATGGATGCTTGGGCTGACTGAATAGCTATTCTACTTCAAGCATTGTTTTAGGTGGTGGCTGCATCAAGGATAAGACCCTTTCTCCCTTTTTGTGATGCATCCTAGAGACCTGGCCATGCACCTGAATAAAGGTTAGGAAACTTACCAACAGGCAAAACATTAGAACAGCAGATAATATAATATTCTTCATGGAAATAGATAATTTCTTCATTTGCTTCTTTAAAAAAAAACAACCACAATTCTCTACAGAGACTGTGGGAGAGAGGCCAGTCCTTTCTAGATGTTCATCTCCAGTGCACATTTACTGCAAATGGTTATGTTTGACTGCTGGCCTGTGTTATGAACTGTCTTGAAATTCCTCTTCTGTAGGGCTTTTGTCTAGTTTGGATGTCCACTTCATAGTAAAAACGGGTGCTGTGACCTTGCCTTATGTTAAAAGAGCAAAGGGTCAGAGACAGCATCGAGCCTTTTATCACCCATGTGTGTGGTCTAGGCTAGGTACCGGTATTTTTGGTATTACAGTGGTTTTGGTAGATACCACGCAAACTTCATCCCTTTGTTTGGTTAAGATCTGGCCAAAAGGAATAACAAGCTACAGCACCTTCAGATTTTCTGAGAAAATGCAGTACAACAACTCCATATTGCTATATCACGCTTTCCATGCCAAAGTCTTGTTAGGTTTTGAAAAGAGTTACACATAATGAGGCCTAAAACAGAACTGAGACATCTAGGAACGACAACAGTCAGTCTAAAAACCTAATATTAACAACTCTAACAATGTATTTTCGCAGTAAAACAAAGGGAATTACAAGCCGCTAGAAAAAGTTTCTTGAAAATGTGAGACTACTTTGATCCACACAAGCCTGTCACAGAGCTATGTAATAAAGCTAAGTCATGTGAATTTGTAGTTAAAAGATGAACCAATTAGAGACTGAATAATTTGTGATATAACTGATAACAGGTCACAGCAAGGTTATTGCAGGAAATGGACTTGACTTTGCAAAGAACATTGGATATTTGCAGGGCTAGCGAAAACAACTTCTTAAATTAAAGTGTTAGTAAGCAGTGAAAGAACAGAAGTGCATCTCATTAAAAATAAATATCAGAGTATACAGTCAGAATACTAGACTATAGTCAGTGAAACAAAACCAATATAAAGAGGAGGGCAACATTACATATATAATCTGAAAGAAACCATATATTTAGTTTGCATTCAAATGTGTACTTTTCTTTAAAAAAAAAAAAAAAGGAGGTATTTTCACATGCCTTCAGTATTTAAATAATGCAAATCCCAAAACTGTGACTCACTTATTTACAAAACATGCAAAGTACCAGTGATACCAGACAGAAAGTCATACTAAATGACCTCCAGCACAACAAGAACAATCTCCACCGGTAGGTTTCCAGAAGAAGTCTTCCTCATGACAAGACTGTGTTGACATGTGTCTTTTTCTCTGGTTTTTATAAAAAGTGAACAGCAAAGCAGTCCCAAAAAACATACAGACAAAATGGTGGGTAGGTCAAAGCTTTCCCAGTTCCAAAGCACCTGTCTGGATGAATTTCACATGAGATATATGTGTCCATAAAAAATGATATCCACCTTCTTATGGAATCAATCTTGCACACATGTTAAAAAACCCATCACACTTTCCCGTCTGTATTTTTTACACACAGTTCAAGACCAAATCCCTCCTGCCCATGAGATGGGTCAAGGGAGGTATAACATAAAAGGACTCTGTATCATATGTGAAAGACATAATAGTTTTTGATTTAAAATTCCACAAAAGCACTAAATTAACCCTAAAATATATGTGTGTATATTCAACTATGTCTAAGTACACGTAACACCTTTTGAGAAACTGTCCTTTCTCACAGCTAGGGATATGGGATATGGGAAACACAAAGACATATAAATACACTACAGAGACCTAAACAACATTGACTACTTTTCTTTAAAATTAAAGTTGGTGAAAACATTTCATTTCTGATTCAGTTTTGTTTAATGATCACTTTGAAAATTTTTCTCACACTGCTGAGCCATTGGTCCTAAAGCTGCTTATTCTCTTTACCACATTTGGGTACTCTGCCATAATATCACCTCAGTCTATTTGACTCCTCCATACATGGACTAGCATGAATGTACTCAAAATGATGGTGATGTCTGTAAGAACACAAAGAAAACATATGACTATAGAGTGGGTATACAGGTTCATCAGAAAAAGCTAGAGCTTTTCAGCCAAACTTTATTGGTTTGTGTGGCAAGCTTTAGGCAGTGGGAAGCTACAGGGTTGGCTTCTGTGAGAAACTGTGAGAGAACCCCACACCTAAAAGAGTCAAAGCAAGTCATCCCTGAGACCTAACACTGGCCAAGGCCAAACCCATCAGCAACTGTGGTAACACCTCTGGGATAACATATTTAAGAATCAGGAAAAAACCCTGCACAACAGCAACTGCAGCCCAGGAGAGGAGTGATAATACGTGAGAGGAACAGCTCTGCAGACACCCAGGTCAGTGTAGAAGGAAGGGAAGGAGATGCCCCAGGCACCAAGGCAGAGAATCCCCTGCAGGCTGTGGTGAAGACCATGGTGAAGCAGGCTGTGCCTCTGCAGCCCATGGAGGTCTATGGTGGAGCAGATATCCATTTCCAGCCCATGGAAGACCTCATGCAGTCTTCTGAGGCAGTTGGATGACTCTGAAGGAGGCTGTGACCCTGTGGGAAACCCATGCTGAAGCAGACTCCTGTCAGGATCTGAGGCCATGTGGAGAGAAGCCCACACTGGAGCAGGTTTGTTGGCAGGACTTGTGGCCCCATGACTACTCCACACTGGAGTAGTCTGTTCCTGAAGAACTGCCTCATGGGAGGGACCCACGCTGGAGTAATTCACAAAGAACTGCAGCACATGGGAATGACCCACTTTGGAGAAATATGTGTAGGATCATCTCCCCTGGGAGCGATCCCACAATGAACCAGGGAGACAGTGTGAAGAAGAAGAAGCAGCAAATACAAAGCGTACTGGACTGATTATAGCCCCCATTACGCATTGCCCTGTGCTGCCAGAGGGAGAAGGAAGAGAAAAATGGGAATGAAGCTGAATGAAGGAAGAGGGGAGTGGGGGGGAAAGGTCTTTTAAGATTTGGTTTTATTTCTCATTATCTCGTTATCCTACTCTGATTTGTTTGCAAAAAATGAAACTTATTTCCCCGAGTCAAGTCACTTTTGCCCATGATGGTAATTGGTCAGTGGTCTCTCCCTCTCCTTATCCTGACCCATGAATCCTTTTTTATATTCTGCATCCCCTCTCGAGCTGAGGAGTGAAGTGACAGAGTGTCTTGGTGGGCACCTGGTGTCAACCCATGACATAAACCCATTAACTAACTGCAGCTGAAATGCAGCACCAAATGGGAAGCATCACAGAGCAACTTTCACTTCAAAGCATGTGAACAGAAAAAAAAGGACACATTTTCAATTAACACAACTGTGCCATCCCCTTAAAGAGGTGAACTCAGATATAACAGCACCCCACCAGTCTCACTAGTGCTCACTATGGTTTCTGCATTCAAATGCTGGGAAGCAGCATGTTTCCACTGAGAAGGTTGCTGGGAACATTGTGCTGGCAATAGTTTTTGTCCTTTCCTTTCCCCTGGGCTTCACGACTCAGTCCGAGGAGTTGCCTTCAGAAGCGCAGCAATGAAGTGAGACTTCCTTGAAAACTCTGCTTACAACTATTAGAACTCCAGAAGGAAAAATTGGTAAGAAAAGATGGATAAATGTGCTCCCAGCATTATGAAAATTGAAGACAAAGATGAAGTCTATTAAAAAATGTTAAAGGGACACTGGAAATTCAGCTCCAAATTTTCTTCATGGTTAAAAGATGTACTTTGAAAAAGGTGACATAAATGGTAGTGTTCAACTGATTCTTTAAAAAAAAGAATGAGTTTTTACATGTTTGCTTCAAACATATGAAATCCAGTGCTTGGTAAACAAACCACAACTTTTTGAATGGAAAAATGCATAGAAAAGATGAAGTGATCAAAATGGGTGCCAAGCCATAAAGAACTGCTTTGACAATCAGACCCTGAGAAAGGAAGGCAGAACAGAGATGTTTTCAAGAGAATACGATGGACTGTAACAACCTATATGTGAATAATTCAGTATGTGAATTAGGAAAAGTAGTAGTAGAGATGATACTATGCTACTGCTTCATTTTTCATTAGGAAGCTTTTACACCTCCTGAGAAGTATGTGTTTGTGGCAAGCAAAATGGGCAGATAACTGCGCTACAGAGAGCCACTGCAGAATTGTGCTCTTCCTCTGAAAAGGCAGGAGTGGTATAAAAAACAGCAGCTGATATAGCAAAAATGTGAGTATTGGAAAGTAGGTAATCTTAATTCAAAATATATATAACTCCACATCTTCATAATTGTGTGATTGACCACTTCACAGACCAGAGAAAAAGAAAGGCAGACACTTGGCCAGGAGGTGGGAGAACAGGAAAGAGCAAAGCAGAAGGCAACAGAGCAAAGCAGTTTTTTTTTCCCTAGAGACATAGTCCAAGTACAAAAACATATGCAAGGGGTATGTAGGATGAAGCACCAACTAGGTTTTAAATATTTCTTACACATTCACAAAAAAAAAAAAAAAAAAAAAAAAAAAGGACTGAAAATCAGCTTTTGTGTAACCTAAAGGTAGATTATATACGATATGTCATCCTGGCAGATTATTTACTTAGCTTGTAATGAGTGCTGGTTCTCTGGTTCTGGAGCCTCCAGAACCAATCCAGCCAGCCTATTCTGTGACTGCAGTGTCCCTAGTGTCAGATAGCTTTCCTGTGTCTAACCTGAGCCTTGCTATGTTGCTACCTATTCACCATGAACACAGAGAACAAACTATTTCTTCATCTTCCCAAAGGTCTTTTAGGTATTGCAACAACAGTTTGCATGTTACCTGAAGTCTCTTATATTATCCTCCATGAAGCAGTGGTATAATCTCTGTATTACAAAGCTGTACCTTTGTGATACCATATACACAGGGCAAGTGGTATCTTCCCTGAAGAATAAGGCATACAAGCCTGTTAAGGTAAAATACTACATACTGATTGTCAAACTCACTCATGGTGTGCTGTTGTATATGCACTTGTATGCAAACAGATCTGCTCCCTAGATAACAAATCCAGAATTGTACTTCAGATGTCATGCACAAAATATCTGAATTGCATAGCCAAAGATAAAATCTACCTTCAACTTGTTCAAACCCAAAGAAAACAAGTAATTGGTGACTTCTGATCTCCACTGAATTCATAGGATAGCCAAGCAGTAAAGTGCAGTATGGATGGCTCTGTGACAAGTCAAGGTGATACAAATGGAGCAGCACAATCTCACCTCAAGCAGATAAAGACTGCTTGAGATAATGACATTCCTGACCAAGCTTGCAGTCAGATGATTTTCCCTACATGTAAGCCATTGGGTACAGATGGATGTAGACTTTCCATTTGTCTCAGCTTTTATGGTGTCCAAATGAAGATGGGCTAGGGATTTGCTTCTCAAAGGACTATGAACTGAGAAAATCAGGTGCTGTCTATAGTCTCCAGTAACATATGATGCATTTAAAATTACTCATTGCTTTTGAAAATGTACCCCATAAACTTTTTTCTGTGAAAGTCTGCTCTCCATTTGTCAGTTCTATCTCATAGTGCCACATTAGGTGTGTATCTCTCACATCTCCTGAATTACTTTTAAAATGATGATGGCTTAGTTTTAAAAGCAGAATAGTAGCCAATTCCTCCAGAGCAGGATTTAGTATTTTTTTAACTTCTCCCTGTTGTTCCTGATAATGTATATTTTGCAAGATGCTGTTTCATAAAATACTCCTACATTAATACTCAAGATGGTAATATTTTGGTTTTTGGAGTACAATATTTCAATATATCAGTTTTGGAAATTTTCTGCCTTTTGTGGGTGAGCCACTTGCCTCCTTATTTGGCTTGGATGTTGCTTGAGGCTGTGACCTGGGAAGAGGGTGCTTGACCTGCCATAATACCACAGTTGGGTTTAATTTCAAAATGTTTAGCAAGTCCTCACAGCTTTTCCTAGATGTATTTCTGGTGAAGAAAGGCTGGTCTTTGGTTGCTTGACAGTGGAAAAAATGGAAAAGACTTTTTTTTTTTTTTTGTGGTGGAGGTAACATCAG
>JAWWTY010000088.1:50104107-50129929 GCA_035222235.1 Margarornis squamiger
ATACTGCTGCGAATTAGTCTTCAATTTGTAAATATAAGAATAACTATGAAGTACCTTCCAGTACTTCCAACAAAGACATTTGCATTTATTGTTTCAGTATTCTGAATCTTCCTCTTCTTCTGCTATGTACAGGTTTGACTTCATAGCATTTCACCTAAAAATTGTCTAAATTGGTAATTACTAGCATTCATTCTCTGAGTAAGCCTTAGAACACAGAAAGAAGTATTTGGGTATTAGTTCTGACCTAGGGGTAGAGTAAGCTAAAACTTGAGCAGAAATATATTCCCCAAAAGAAGGATCTTTTTCTTAATCTGGTGATTTTAACATTGGCTATTAATAATAAAATTTGATTAATATTTACCTTAAAAATCATATTATGATAATTTGACATTTTCTTTTTTCCAGTACATTTCATGCTATCTTTGAATAAATTGTTCAAAATACCTAATTCATTACCATAATGTAATTATTCCCAATATTATATATTTTTTGGCTGCAATAAAGTAATAAAATTGTAAAATTAATTGCAATCAAATCTATACTATATTTTACCATGTTTATTTCTATTAACAAAATAGATTTCGAGTCTGTCCTCAGTTGCTACTAAGCAGTTGCAACTGTACCTCTAACAAAAAGGCAGAAATGCAAGTAAGTCATCTGAACTTACTGTCCAATATGAAGCACTACTCCGTATGTTCAAAAAGACGCTGCATGAACTTACTATCATCCTCCAAATTTATCTTTAGTTAAAAAAAATCAGCATTTTTATATGCAGCTATTTATATCTCCTCCCCAAACCTTGTGAGATAAAAGCTTGAATCAAAATATTTGATCCTTACACATACAATATTCTAATTGTAATACTTGATCTATTTTGTTTTCTCATATAGTCTTTTTTTTCTTATAGAATTGGACATTTAATGTAATAAGTATTTGAGAATTACAGACAGTCCATTTTAAAAACAGGCTATAAATTTTAATTTGCAGAAAAATTATTTAATTCCAAGAAAGTAGATTACCTTATAGAAATGTACTGAAAGATTAAACATGCTCAGAGGTCTTTACAAGCAAAGATATTCTTCTGTTCAGTTAGTTTTTTAAGTGTTAAACGTTTTCTGTTTAAATAATTCGCTCAAAAGGTTCCTGTTTGTTTTTCAAAGAAAATGCTGCACATATTTATCACTTTACAGCATTCAGATACAAAAGCAGTGCTGTCCTCTAGTGGACAGCAAATAAGCCAAGCTAGAAGAATCTATTTTGATTAACCTCGTATCTAAAATGACTCATTCATATACTTTTAATGTTAAGACCAAATTTAATTTCTTCAAGTTATTTTTAAATTTTGCAATTCACACACAAGCTCCTTAAATACAATAATATATAAACAATGTTAAAGGCATTAGACGATTTTGTGTGAATGTATTCTCTTGATCAAGTATTTTGTACCAGTTAACCAAAATCTTCATATGACGATAATGCATGAAAACTGTATTAGTATACACAGGGCCCTTTTTTTTAAGAGAGAGAGAATTTCATATTTGAGTTTTAATTTTCTCTAGGAATAAAAATATTAACCTAAGAATTCTGACTAACCAGAAAGTTTACAACTTCTGGCTAAAACACTGTGCAAATGAATACACTACACCATTTAAAATTCTGTCTCCTACAGGTAAAGACTACCAGAGAAACTTTTTTGCCTAGGGTATTTAGCTCTCTAATTAATTCCTACTTTAGGAAGCAAAATCAACGCTGCATGTCTATTATAAGTTTATTTACTCAGCTAACCACTGCAGCTCTCTAGAAGAGCAGAAAACGAAGACTGAGCCCCAGAGCTAAGGAACTGCACAAGCAGAACAGTCCAGGTAACTGCATCAAAGGAGCTACTGGCAGAGGTAGATTTCACTTCATTTGAGCTCTCCAACAGGCTAATTGGTTAGTAAAAAAACCTTAGAAAAGGTGTGTGTGCACATAGAACAGAAAAGGCCTTTAAAAAAAAAGGCTTCATGGATTTACAGACCTGTTTGATGCCAGATGCTTAGAACATATTTTTGGATTCAAGTGGAATAACTATAAACAATTTATATTTCTCAGAAAGTTATACATGATGTTTATCCTCAATATTTCTCCTTTCCAACTGACATGCTGGAAGCAGATGCAGTCGATGGTTATCTTAAACTCATGGGTTCTGATCAACTTTCTGCCTGAGAATTCTTCCAAATTTAGTACAAATTGGAAGATGACGTACACAGAGAAATTTTCCAGATGGACCCCTTTAAATGGGGTTTTGTTCACAACAAATGTACCTACATACATGCACAATCACATACCTTTTCTCCCCACATTAAGTGTTGCTGGGTTAAAAAGATGTGGGGAGGATAACTGATTACTAAGCACGACATTCTCTCATAATCAAAATTGTCTGTAAACAAAACCTTCTTTCCTTTGAGAATCAGTCTGCCAATATACTATAAATGGGACATGACAGGTTGCAAAATGATAAAAAGGGGTGAATACAACCAGACTGTCAGGCTGATGCATGGGTGGGAAATAAATGCTAGTGAAACACAAGTATTGATCCTTGGATTTCTGTGTTTTCTGTATTTTAAGCATTTTATGTAAGTTTCTGTATTTGGTCTAGCTGCTTTCATGTTCTTCAGAATTTCAGTGCTCATCCATTTCAGTGTGTTTTCTGTCATATTATACGATCTACACAGTATATTTCTGATTTTGCTAAAGGACAGCAATACAAGCTTCCACAAGACAGGTGGAAGATATTTTACACCTTGTTCAGTAATTGCTTATTCATAAAATCAGGTAGGTCATGGGTACATTAAGCAATGGTATGCTACATACAGCAAGCAGTGAACAAACTGGAATATCTACGTGGTTCAGTCAAGTGCCCTTAAAAGTGCAGGTTTCAGAAGCTGCACAGTCACTGCATGCAATGCTGTACTTCGGTTAGTTAGATCCGACCCAGACACAAGCAGAAGTGCTGTTTTGTGCTTCTTGTTTAAAACCTAGCTTGTTTGCTGCTAATTCAGGTGTCTACTATGACAACACACTAAGAGATGAGAGTCCTCCCTCCCCCCTGAAAGTTCTGGTGATGTCTAGAAATCACTACTGTTATCATCATTTTCATGATTGTAATTGAGAAGGGTATTAAAATCACTAATTTAAAATGTGAAACAACTGTTCTGAATTATCTTAAAGCTTCGGTGTTGAAAGAGATCTCATGTTCTCCAAAATCTCAGATTGTTCCATATTGGATTGTTGAGATGAGAGACTTGACCGTGTCAAATTAGAGGGCTGAAAATAATGCTATCATGTCTTGGAGTGCCAGTCAATGGTTACGGCCATCCTGATGAACTGCAGAAGAGAGATATATGTGACTCCATGCTCACATTCTAACCCAAATACTTTCTGTTTGCAATTGTGGATGCCTTCCAAAATAGAACAACAGCAACAGACTAATTCAATGGACTATTAAATGAGTTAAGGGTGACTAAAATTCATTCTTCATATCCACCCTGATGGCTTCAAATTTTTATCTCACTGATTGATTGGGCAATGTACAAGTAGTCTTCAAGAATGAAAAAAGCAGAAAAGGAGCCCTACCTTGCACCACTTTGTATAGCCACAGTCATTGAGAGAAATAATATGCTAGAGTACAATGCATCCCATTTAAGAAATGCTTTGGAAAGTGGAAGGTAGAGAGGTAAACAGTCAAAAAAAGACTGATTCTCCATCCCATTACACACACTATATTCTGGAAGCACACGAGTATGAAACAAAATGAAAGAACGAAGAAGCAAATCCAGTTTGTGACCACAGCTCTGAATGGACTATTCTGCCATATGCTACTGCTGACACATTAAAAGCTTTGGCACCATATTTTGTATGTAGTGGAGAGAAATGTTTTCTATGTGTATTTCTATTGCTTTTTTCCCCTTAAGCGAAGCCTGAAACACCTCTCCTCCACACACAGAGCCTTATGTAAGAGTAGGCAATATTTGGCACTTTCTAGAGGATCATAAGAGCATTCAAGTCTTCCCAAGATTAAAGTCTTCAACCAGCCTTTTCATTCCATCACCACCTGTTTTCTTTTTCCATGTTCATAGTGAAGCAAAATGAAGACTACATATCCTTGTAGGACATTATGGAGCTGAAAATGAATAAAGGAGGGAGAGACCTGAGGAACTTTTAGCTTATTCATCTAAGAAGAATAAGCAATGCATCCTGAAAGTAACACTAGCATGAAGGGTATTTCTGGGTAAATAAGGCTTGTGTTGGTTAAATAAACTATAAGCTTGAGTTGAATAGTGTCTTCATCTCATCACATTTTGAAATAAAACAGCCTAGAATATCTTTTTTTTATATATAAAGCAGTCAATGTTATTGCCCAAGTACAGACAAAGAGCTCAAGTGATGCTCTATAGAAGAATCAACTTGGAGGGAATAAATGTCCTCATGTATCCGCTTATCTTGATGGAAAAATTCCTGGTACGCTTTACCCATTGACAACAAACAGCAGACATACTTCAACTGAAAAGCAGTTGGTCCCTAAATGTAGTTATTCAGAGCTATTTAATGCCTTGCAGGAACAGATACTTTTTTTTCAGTGTCTTTGTCTTCAGATATTCAAATGATGCCCTCAGATGTGGTCTGAATCAAAAGACAGACGCTTGATGCCTTAGCTGCCTTTTTTTGAAATCACTTTATCAAAATCAAACAATGCTTCTCAGAATACTGAAAGAGCTATGTATATTCCAACAATTACCCTCATCACTCTTGTGAAAAAATATGGTAAGAAAAATAATACACTCTTTTTTTCTGAAGGTTTCATATTTAAGAAGATATATTTTCTATTCAAGAAAATTTCTCTTTTTCCAATGCATTCCACTGTCTTGCTTTTAGTAGAAGCCTTTTAAAATCAAAATGTTTTCACTTGTTAACAAAAGCAGGAGATCAGTACATAAAATAGTTAAATCCTATTAAGAACATGAGATTGTGTTGCAAGCAGCCTTACAAGTGATCTAATACCTTGTATAACCTCAGTGGAAGAGCAGGTAACTATACTTAAGGAAGTAAAATGGTACAGCAAATGTATTTTGCAAATATATGAATATTAACCTGAAACTTAGTGCTGATATATATATTGGCTCTTAAGTTAAAAATTTTTGCAGCTATCACTTCAAGTAAGGCAGGATAGAAAAGAGAGTTTGAAGTATAATTAATTGTATTATCTGGCATTTTGTTCTACAATCATTTAACAGTTCAATCACTGCATTGCAACTAAATACAAAAATTTAGTAGCCATACAATAAAGAGAGAAAAAAAGATGCATGTAAGAAAATATTACTATACTGTGATGTGGTCTGACATATAGCTAATGTATTTGACACATTTACACTTATTTAATTTTTCTTTGGTAACTGCATGCTATTCTGTTGATGTTTGTTTCAAATATTTACTTTCAAATCTTCATTGTATTTACTCTAAGTGTTTTTATTTGGTGCAAAAATAAAATCCTAATAGGGTTATTAATTTAAGGAACAGTAATTGGGTTCCACCAGGATGACATCTTCATCATGAATGTCAACATGTTTAGACTGAACAAAACCAGGAAATACACACCTGTTCATATCCATTAGATAGTCTTGCACTTGTATTAAACTGTACCATTTCATTTTGAATGAGTACATTGCATTACCAGGCAATACAAATTTCTTGGCATTAGCCATCATTCAGTAGTAATACTCAAGTTGGCGATGACTAGCTAAGAGGTTAATACAATTTATGTTGCACAGTGCAGAACGTCAGTTTAAAACCAGCACTTTTTCTGTGTAAAAAGGTATGTACCGAGCACTTTCAAGAAGTGAACTGAAGTAGTCCTCACAGAATAGCATGATGAGCTAGAACAAGTTCTTGGATATAATTTTTTTCTCCAAATACCACTTGCAATAAAACAAGCAAGACAGATGACAATACTGTAGAAAAAACTAAAAAAATCACTTTCAACATTTTATTGAATCTGTAACTGTTTTGTCAAGATAAAAGGTGGCTGTTTATTTTATTATCCTGAAATGCTGTAGGTGCCACATAAATAAAACATGTCACAATTCTTGCATCCATGAGATTTATGCCAGAAGAGACTCCATTTTTGTTTACTCTCCTGGTGGAATTCATGTAATCCAAACATATGTATACTTTAGAAACATACATGAAAAACCAATTCAGTCATTTGTTTCAGTGTTTTGAAACAATTTATTATGCAGTTTTATTTCAAATATTCATTCATCTGAATCTACATTTTACTTTAATGATAAAGTATTATTATTTAAATGATGAACAGGTTCATTACAGTATCAATTAGGTAATGTTCCTGTTTCTGTTCTCAGTAAGATCTAGGTGCAATTATGACTATAGTAGCAGTGAACTCCAGTTACTTAGGGTGAAGCAAATGAAGGGCTCTTTTCTAAATGCTTGTCATTGCTGGGCATTTCTTGTAGGCCACTTATATTGTAATAAATGGGGTTTTTTTTTGCCTGATGGATGTTACAGATGCAAATTATTCTATAACTACTGTGACAGACTGAATACATTCTATTTTGAATATTAAAAAACCAAAGATTTCAGGATGCTCTATAGCACTCTGAATACTTCAGCTGGACCAGAACATGCCTTCAACCACTGTCTCTGAAGCAGGGTACACAACAGGAAGTGCACCTTCAATTTATTTACTGCTGGTTATAGACTCTATTGTACAAAACCTCTTTTAAAAGAAACCAAAAGAGCAAAAGAAAACAAGACCAAATTAGAAACTTATCTACAATCAAGAAACCTGTGGCTGAGCTAGGAACTGAGCTATTATTTTAGGGAGCCTTTTTGAGACTCAGTCAACAAAACAATCCATCCCTATGTGATAAGTCTCATGTGACAGATAGGGTAAAGATGGAGAACACCTTTATACTGCAGACACTTCAGTCTCTCTTGATTGACACTCTCACCTAGTCTTTGAATTGATGTTGAGAATGCAGGCTATATAGATAGATCCCTCAGGGATGCAACAAATGAGGACTCCTTCATGGAGGAGCAGGTGTCAATAGTGACAATCATTTCAGTTTAATCGCACTAGCTGTACCACGTTTTTATGGTGAAACAGAATTTTATCATTGACTGTATCAAATACATAGGAAAATCCAGCTGGGTTAATGTTAATGCAATACAAAAAAAATGCCCAGCAATGCAAAAGAGACTAAATCTAACAAGGAGAAATATCAGGTTATTAGTCTAGTGTAGGCTACAGGATTCTCACCATTCCAAACAGCCATTTCAGTCAACAAAATTTCAAAGAAAAATATTGTTCTTTGCTGTAAAAGAAGACACTTTGTTTTTACAGAAATACCAAAATTCAGGGGGCTATAAAGATAATTCACACTCTGCAACAGTTTTAGTAAATGCTAAGAGAGATGTACTTGTGTTCTTATTCCAAGACCAGGTTAACAGCTTTCAGTTACATCTTGCTGTTCATAATTTGTGTCTACTCAGTTTTCCACACATGACAATTTTCCTGTTTGTTCCTGTCACAAGTAAGAAGTCATACCAATTCACAGGACTAAATATTTTGAGTCAATCACATTAAAAGCTGTCATTAACCAACAATCGTATCAATTCCGCTGACATTCTGCATAACAGCTTTTGGATGAAATGGATTCATCTAAAAGTAACAACTGGAATTCTGACAGGGCCAATGACTTTCTTGGCTGGTAACTGGTCTTGCTGGCATATATTGGGAGTCAAAAAATAATGTAGGAAAAACAAGATGCTTCTCACAGATGATTTACTTGCAGCAGGCCATTTACTATCAGAAACAAAAATAAAATTACAATATAAAAAACCCCCTCCCTTGAAAGTGCCGTGTCTTAAAAGGCTACTTTTTCCCTTTGAAAACAAAACTAGGAGAGGACAATTTCTCCTAACCATGTGTATTAAAGTTTAGACATTCGATTGTTCTATATACACTTAAATCGAAGGACTGCAGAGTGCTTAGGCTCAAGTTACTATCTGTTTAGGATTATATATTACAGTATAATTGGGTATCTTCTCCACTAAAAGTGTGGATAATAAAATTTTCCCTAATATTATCAAATATTGATCAGTTTTGAACAAACAAATTCATTTTAAATGATGTTCCTACTTTGAATAACATGTCATCTTACCTGTGTATGTTATCTTCACCAGAAGAGACTACACCCAGGTTTGCTGCTTTCACTACCTTTTCAATTATTACATGTCTAGTAGCATTCTGTGGAGCAACAGCTATTGTAGCAGATAGCTCATTCATTCCTGTCAGCATTCCTGAAACATTAAGTATTCAGTTACAAATACTTTAAGATTTGCTTGCTTATTAAAGCATAAAACCAAAATAAGAGACATCTAAACAGAAAACAGATTTGCATTAAAAGTTAAATCATTTACTGAGAAAACAAAGAACTCACACCACTAGTTTAAGTTTAATGTATTACTTGCAGTGTCCCCTTATTAGAAATGAATTACTAATAACTAAACAAATGATACATGCGATATTAATGCAACTGTGAAACCAAAGTAGTTCTTCCTCATAAAAAACTTAAAAGAAAATTATAAACATGGAAATTAAACATTAAGTAAGGCTGATTTGGAAAAGTCCAACTTAAATAAGACCACATAAAAAGACACCTTCTAATATTTCAATTACAAAACCACTGCCTTTAATTAGAATTTCATATCCAGTATCTTGAAATTCAGATAGTAATTGGTTCAATTTAGTCCTTTAAGATTAAGTCATCACATTAGAAACTGGGAAATTCACTTAGTCTCCAGATCTCAAAAATGTCATGATAAACTATTTGAGTTAAATAATTTGAGTATCACTAAAAAATGGAATAGAAGTGTCAATATTATATCCAAACATATGACAAAGTAAAGAAAGATATGTCATTCAAGGACAGTTTAATAAAACCCTCACTTTTCTGTCAATATCCATTGTTTAGAAGAATGATTTGCTGGATGCTCATGTTGATTAAAACACAACAGTAACTACAGCTTAACACTCTGTATGCCATTTTACAGTATGTTCAGAAGCTGAAAATGCAGACAAAGGACTACAGTACTTCAGGCAGAAACATGAAGCATCTGAAATCCTCAACATTAACAATGAAAACCATGGAAAAGTCTCAAAAGAGTAATGTTTTAGGGCTGCACACACAGTTCTAACCCAGAGCAAACAGTACCAAGATGCTCAGTAGAGCAATTAAAACAATAAATTCTATATTATAATGCCCCAGCTGTCACAGAGTAAGAAATACCAAAGTAAAACTGGAACAGTTAATAAGTAAATAACAGGATATTTTTGAAGAGAACAAAAATAAGCATACAACTTCTATAACGATCAGGTTTATCATGGGAATGGAACATTCTGTTTCAAATTTTTTAACTATTAAGCAGAAGCTTTAAAAACTACATACGCAGGCTAAAACTGCTTTTAAACAGAGCACAGGGACTGACATAACACTGCTGAGAGATGTGTGTACTTATTTAGGATTTAAACCTTCTCCATTAAGCTCTATTGAAGAGCAAATGCTGAATAAATGAATGCAACTATGTTTATGTTAAAAGCCTGTTTCCCGCAGCATGTAATTAAAGGAAATGTTGTACAAAGCCAGTACTTTTGTCAAGCTCCTGTAAATGGAAAGATGGATAGCACTCAGAGAAGTGAATGCATTGCTTCATATTTAACCTTAACACTCTTGTCATTAATGGTTTGTCTAACTTGTTCTATAAAAGACAAGGTACTGCTCCATTGAAGTAAAATTAAAAAAATCAACTAAACCATGCTTTTCAGAACAGAAGATTCATTATCGTCGACTAATGTATTGGCATAAAGCAAAGTAACATCCTATCAAGTAAGGCACACATTCAATCTGCTTTTTCACCCCCCTTTATTTTTAACTCATGCTGTTTTATTGTTATAGGCAATTTGTACCACTCAGCATGACAGTGTAAACTGAATCAAGATTAATTTACATGCAAAAGAACACTTAGGAGAGCAGCGTGGTAAGCAAATGTATTGTCTCGATTGCTGAGGTGGAAAAGAACCTGGAAATAAAAAAGGGTGCTCTAATTAAGGAGCATCAAATATGATTGCTTGGGGTAGTCAATGGCCAGAAAATAGTATATGTCCAACCATTTAAAGAATTAGCATCTTGGTTGTTAGGAAAACAAACTGTATATATATAATTGTAATAAAATTAGGTAAACTATCTGTTTACTTAGCCAAAATTGGGTTTTGTTGGGTTTTAGTTTGTTGGGTTGGTTGGTTTGGTTTGGGGTTTTTTTAATATGATTCAGGTATATATGTCTAAAAAAACACTGGCAAAATTATTTTAAATCATGTCTATTGGGAAAAAAATCTTAAAGTAGTTTTAGCTGCCTATTTTAAAAACACCTTCATAAAAATTCTGATTAATATCCAGCTAAAACAATCACATGACACATTTAATATTGCTTGAAACATAAGAATCTAAGAAAATTCTAATCAGAGCACAAAGCAGCAATTAGTCTGGGTTAACTACCTGATACAATGAAATAACTGTACATACTTTAAATAATAAAAAGAAATTAAATTGGAAAAATTACAGTGATAGGTAACAAGGTATGTTAGTTACCATACCACTCATATTCTGAACTGAGGGAGTTTTTATACCAATTTTTAAAAACAGCAGACAAGTTAAAAATTGAATACTGAGTTCCGAACAGTACATCTTTCACTCAGAATTCGTGCTATAGAATCTTGGCTTTTCATGGGGATGTGATGTAAAACAGGGTATAAAATCCTCAGGCCTGACGTATCAGTAAAAATATTTAAGCAGAAAAGTAAAGAGTGTTTGCAATACCATTTTTATCCACTCATTGCAAATTGTCAATCACAACAACCACTAACTCAGCTGCTGCACAGGGGAATTACCTCACCAGAGGATTCCCCAGCTCAGGAGGGAAGGAAAGGGGAAGACAGTATAGCAAGGCTAAGCATACCTTGCACAGCATGTGGATAAAAATGGCTTTAGAGGTGCTACCACTAGATACCTCACAGCAATGAATATTCAATAACCTGTCTGTTCCCCTCTCCTTATGCCATCAGGAAGAAAATGGACATATACAAATGTAACAGACAATGCAAAACAGCAGAGTGTAATTGAGTAAAGATGTGTAGCAATGAATTGTCTTCTACGTAGCAGTATAATACCAGCTATTTCCTCTTTAGCATTCTTATTAGGTTACACGTGCAATTTAGATGTAAAAATCCTTAAAACCCATACATATTTTCATTCTCCCGCAATGCTATCTTGCATTTCTAATATTCTCCTCACTCATTCACTATTTTTTACCTATTTGTTTTGGCTGCAAATAAAATAAGGCATCTCCAGGTACAGGACTTGGAAACATCTTATGTTCAAAATCAAACCAAAAAAAACCCAACAAAAACCGGGGAAAAGAAAAAGCATGAGAAGTGAAAAACAAGTTATATAAATCTGATTCACCTGGACAATACAGAAAAATTGAGGTTAAACATAAAATAGTATAATATTTACCAACTTCTAAATTGCTCTGCATTTATTATTGTAATTTGGATTTTTCATTTAGCAAGAACACAAAGTAATTCTTCCCAAACACTAGCTGTTCCTAGATCTTTGTAATAAATATTTATGCAAAATGTAGAACTGAGATCTCTATTACCAAGAATATTCTGATACAGTTGATATCCACAAGAAAAAAGATGCAACAGAAAAGGTTTTTAAACCTGTGGTAAATTTGCCAGCCTGCAAAGTCCTGCATCAAAGAATGAATTCAGGAAGACAGAGCGAGGGATACAGAAATACCAAGAGACCTTCATGGATTTACAAATACTTCATATAAACAAATTTTCAAATAGCTTTATTCAGAGTAGCCTTTCTGCTCTATTAAACATAGCAAACAGCTGCCAGATTTATTCAGACAAATAATCAACAACCATAGAAGTAAAATGGCAGAAGAAAAAGGAATTTTGGCAACAACTCCACAGAGGACCACTGCTATTCTCCAAGTACACTTCTTCTATGTGCTCATGGTTCTGTATGGCCAGTCAGGAGGAAAAAAAGCTCTCAGTCACAGTAAAGCATACAAAAACTCTATCAAAATATCACAAAGCAAGCAAATATGAAAACAGGGAGGGAAAGAGCACAGTACCCTGCCTTCTTTTCACTACAACCTCAGCTACAATTTTTAGAAGGGAACAGTTTAAATAATGTGGCACAGCCTCGTTCAATCACTCACCTTGGTTTGCTGAGCAGGTATAAAGCAGAGAGGCAGGCTTTAGCCAGCAAAGGGTAAGAACAGCAAATAAGTATCAATTGGTTACAAAAACAAGGCACAATCCTAACTTTTCACTGCAGCCATAAGCTTAACCGTAAATGATCCAGGCAATATTAAACTACTTTCTTAATAACTCAAAAATACAAAAGCAAGAAATGCTCAAAAGCAATAACTAATAATTCATAACATTACTCATTGGTGTTCTTGACTGTTTGATGGATATACTGAGTTTCTGAGCCTTACACAGCAGTGAGACAGGATCCCATGGGTATATTCTTATCTCAATGTGAAGAGAGTTAAACATGTAAATCCCCATACACTGAGATGGATGAGTAAACACTCCTACATTTGAATGCAACCAGAATGCAATACTTTATATTTTAAGGTATTCAAATTAAGGGTAACAGTATTGACAATTACATTTCAAACACAGTCAAACCTAGGCACAACTTTTTCTAATTATTTAGCATAAAATATTCAAGTCACTTATGGAGGTTTGTGTTTGGACTAGCATCAGAAATTTACATTCTTTAAAGACACAGTATTAGAAGAATGCAGAAGTATGAAAACCATGTCACCTTTCCAAAACAGTATTCCAACAAGAAAAATTTTTTTAAGTGAAGGGATTGGAAATGAAAATATTAAAATCATCTTCAAAGCAGCTGAGGAATGGGTAAATTAATAGTATTTAAAATTAGCCTTGGAATAAAGACTAGTAAAAATGGACACAATATCAATGTATATTTCGTTTATTTCGTTGAGCCGGTGTTCCAATTTTCTGCTTTATTGTTAGTAGGAAAGACATTCACATTTCATGATAGGAATCCAAAACTCTTTGAGTCAAAAGACTGTTTCAGGGTAAATGGTGGGCTTTGTGCTTTTAAAGGCACACTGAAAAACTGTCAAATTTTGCTGCACACCATTTTTAAGGTATCTTTAAATTGCTTATTAGTATCAGAGTGAATACTAACAGTGACTAACACAACCACCTACAATTGGAAGCACTTGGTGTATGCTTGGAAATTGAAAGGCACACAGTCCTCTTCCCATACAAATACATTTAGTGAAGCTGCGGAAATATTTCTCACCTTGTTCCTTCTTAAAGTCTTTCTCTGACATAGTGACAGGCAAGAGTAGTTCTCCAACAGGGGGCTGAATGCTAACATTGAAATGATCATCCTTTGTGCTAGGAAAAGAGAAATTACAGAGAATCAACCAAGTGCTTCAACACAGATTAATATATCCATATCAGCTACACATTTTCTATGGAATCTTTCAAAAGTGTAAGAACTACCTGAATGATTTTTACCTCGTTAATCTGAAAGCCTTCTACGTTCTTACATTAGTAAAGCTGATCAATTTTCTCCAGTACAAATGTAGTATTAGTAAAGTATGCACAGCCTTGTATTTTTCAAAATATTTTGTATTAATAAATATTTCTTACTCATATCAACATTTATTTGTAATCTATAAAGCATCACACTCAAACTAAATGCTTGCAAAGGACAAATTATTGTGCATTTTTACAAATTATCTGAAAGAACTGTAGTTCACACATCCTGTCATCAGCAACAGCTGTCCCAGAAATAGGCCTAAATATAGGCAAGGTATAATTTTAGGCAGAAGGATGATTATTGTCTGAAAAAAAACCCAGAAACATGACAAACAAATAGCATGGTAGTAAAAAAAGAAGTATCTTTAATGACTTCAATTTTGCAACATTTTATATATTTAAACAAAGCCACACATGTAAATGCATATTGTAAAATAGCAGAATTTGAGCCTGTTTTCTTAATGGCAGAGTTAAAAAATACTACCACTAAAAGCATACTACTATCAAATGCTATAGATTTCTCCTTAAGAAATAGATAAAATACAGTGAACTTGCTCTCCCTATCCATTCACTTCTCTAAGTTTCCAACTATTTTGTCTTAGACTTCCTCAAGGTTACAGAAACTCTGTATGTTCACTCTGCTATGTTTCATTGACTACCTATACCATAAGGAATTTGCTTACCAATTCAGGATCAGTCCAGCCAGTCAGAATCGTTGTCAATGCTTTGAAGACTGAGAAATTTTTAGAAAAGAACACTTTTCTTTTTAACTGATGTACCAAATAGTCAATATATATTGACTGCTGATATGCCTCAGATATCTTACTTGAATATGATGATACAATTGGTAGAATGGAAAATACATTTAATCAATTATCATCCATGGTATTTAAATTAACCTAAAACATTCATTACTGGTTTTTTATAACTCTGCAACTTAAAAATTCTGAAACAAGACAGACTGATGAAAAAAATCAGGACTAGATCAACAGTACAGAAAACATGTGTCTCACTCCAAAAGATGGAAGATAAACCATCCAAAACCAGAAAATCATTTTACAGCCTATTACTCAAAATTCTAATATTTACTGTACTTACCCATTTTCAAAAGCAAATGCTTAGGACCTAGTACATTCTTACATTCTAGCTTCTGGTATGTTACAATTATGCTTATGGATGCAAACTCAAGTATAGGCTGTTCAAATAAAACTCAGCAATGATGCTAACTTTTTTCATAACTACTATTTAGTAAACATACAGGGAGACAATTTCTCCAAACCTGGCTAGTATTTCCCTTACAAAGAATCATTTATGAAGTGCTGCTTTTAAAAGCTAACAATTTCTCACTTTTTTCCCCTACTTTAAATACCATCTATCTCTAAAGTAATTTCTACAATAAAAGACCAGGAATTGTTTGATTGGCTGGCCTGATTCAGTGCACTGTAAAATAAGAAAGAGGTTTTTTTTTCTTTAATTTTTTCTTTGAAAAATGATTAAGAACTCAATCAGCTTAAGAGCTGACGGAAGGGTCTTTAATCAACTGCCTCATTAATTTTTTGCTGTTTATATCTACTACTTGGACTATAAGATTAACACTTTTAATAATACCTTCATTGGCACTGTTCAACTGATCATTCAACCAATGTTATATTTCATATTCAAGCAAGATGTGCAGTACATAATTCAGCATGAAACAGATACACTGTCTTGTGTACAGTGATTCATGTCCTTCATTGACTGGACATGCCATTTATACATAAACTTGACTTGTAACATCAATTATTAGATTGTTTTAAAATGCCTATAATAATATTTTCACAATAAGAAGGAATAAAAGCATGAGCATAGCTTGGGTTTTATAGGGCTGTAACTGATCAAGAGGACCACTTGACACCTCCACTGCTAACAAACATTGCACTTCCCTTTCCTCTAGTGAATAAATAGCTAGTATATATTCTTTGATGAACCATGAACACTTCATAGCCTAGAAACAGAAATTCTGATTGCTAGCTATTCTTCAAACCACTTTGTTCTTATTTTCACTTTAATCAGCATCTGGTTTATTTTGTATTACTTTAAATCTGATGTACTCCTGTAAATTTCTGAAAATCATCTTTCCTTACAGATTCTCCGTAACAAAAACTTCACAGTTTAAAAATATAGCTTTTGTTTATTGATTCACGTCTCTTTTACTACACCAATATATTAGAGGGCTCCTAATATCTAATTAAAGTAATTTCATAATACTATAGAACCACAGAAGAATTCAGAAGGGCCATTAGGAAATCATCTGGTCATACCTCCTGCTCAAGCCAGGGCCACCTTAGTTCACATTGTTCAGGGCCTTGTCCATTGGAGTATCTCCAAATATGGAGATTTCATTGGACATCTAATGGACAAGTTTAATAATAAAACAGATTCTTGCAGTACAACTACTTAAATTCAATCAAGACTTAATAAACTAAGTTCCAGTGTATTTAACTCATTTACTTGTATTTTTAATACTATAACTAGTATAAATGATGCTTAAACAAAAAACTGTGGAGGTGATTTGAAGCTTGAACATTAACATTTAAGAACCTACTGGACAACTGGTTCAAGCTGCACTGAAACATTTCTCAGGTGGTGTTGCTCTACCTTTCCTGGAAGATCAAGCTGAAGAAGCTTACCAGAAAAAAACCCTCAAAACTTCTTAGGCAAATGAAACGTGTTCTCAGATTTCAAAAATTAAAGACTGCACTTTCTGGTATTAGCAAGTGCAACTGGTAAGTTGCCTTACATGAACGCTTAATGAGAAGTCCTTAGAGGGAAGCTCTGAAAGAATCAAACAATTGTGGGTGTCTAAGAACAGTACCTTGCCACTAGTTTGCAAAATCTCTTTAGCATTTCATTGTGAACTTGGGGGTAAAAAATGTTAGACATCATTACCTTTACTTATGCCTTAAAAACTGTTAAAATATAAATACTGTATTTTTCAAAGGCTTACATCACTTTCATGATTCCATTTCAAGGATCACATGAATTTATTTTCTGATGCACCCCATTAAGATGAACAGTAATGCTTCCACAGGAACACAGGGAGACTTAATAGCATCATGATAAATGACAGTGCAGGACTAACACTCAACCCTTTAGAAGATGCACAGTTTTAAGTTTTCTTTAGATGGCTGCAGTGGGAGCAGCTAGCACCTGCTACTTGAAACCAGTGGCTATTCCCTCTTCTCTCCTTTTTTTTTAGAGAATTGGCTCCAAGTGGTTCCTGGGAAAGAAGTTATCTGCCATAACATAAGACTCGAGGACAATGATGGCAAAATCTTCTTTAAAACTACTGCAAATAGTATTAATACTTGTGAATGAGTTCTTTTAAGATTCCACAATAGCAGTGTGTAAAGTCTTAATTTCCAAGGCTTTTAAAAATTATTATTCTAATAGGAGACTGGGGAATATTCTTTTTGTTCTTTATACTATTCTTTTTCGTTTCACTCCCAGTAGCTGATTGTCCCAGAATACATCTACACCAAACCAGCCTCCTATTTTTGTCTTGTATTCAAAAAATCTCCACAGATAATAAAAAAAAACATTTGAAATGGAAGAGCAGCACACTAAACTCCTGCTAAGCAAAACACAGAATGGAGAAGTCTGGGAGACTTTGCTCATAGTCTTTCTGAGAAAACGACAGCATCCAGCTTTTATGAGAAAAAACGCCAAAGCAATAGAACAAATGAGAGCAGTTGTCTATGTCCAGCCTTGTTTTTTCCAGGTCAGTTATCTTTCTCAGTATAATTGTTTTCTGGAACAGGGCCAATGGACTACTTTAGAGTAATGAAATAAAAAGAAGAGTACCAGGTATCTTATCTTACATCTATAAGCAACTTGGTGATCTGCTGACAAAGCACTAGGGAAAGAAACAGCAAGAAACAAGTGAAAATGCAAGTGACAGTGAGGCAAAGACAGTACTGCATCTCTAACATCAGCTTTTAATATATTCCATAACATATTCCACTACATAATTTTAATCAGATGTTTTTATGCAAGCATCTACACCTGAATGCATGCTTGCACTCAACAGAAATACTGACTGCTACACAACTGATCCTCTTCATTTACTCCACTTTGCAGAAGAAGTTCTGCTTGAGAAGATTTCTACATCAACACAGACTGTAGTAAGTGAATTTCACGCTGCAAAAAATCTCTTCCTTGGAAAACAAAATTTAGAGCAAAATCTTTTACAATAAGACGGAACCTGCAGAGAGCAGATTGAACAAGGTTTTCAAATCTCATTCATGGAATTTACTTAATTTAGGAAAATGCCAGATTCTTCCTGTTACAACAACCTCTTCTGGAGTATTCATCAAAATGTTTTCTTTATATAGTCCCAGGCAGAAGTGAACAGACAAGTTTTTCTCCTATCAGCATAACAGCAGCAGAAGAGTATGTACAGGGTACTAGCTCTTCTAATGACACTGGAACAGAGGAAATCCCAATAAAAAGCAGCCACCACGTTTGTAAAAAATTCTGTCACAAGTCACACTCTATTCCCATGACCTAATTATTCTGAGAAAGCATGGAAGGCACAGAAGTTGCTGCTTTCAGTCCATTTCCCTTTCTTCTTGGGAGCTGTGACTGTACTCTTGGCACTTAAACCCTGACAGAGCTAGCAAAAGAGATACATGGCATGGCCCCTTCCCTATGCCAAGTGGTTTCAAAGAAAGCTAAACAACACGCTTTTAACATACTTTTTACATACTTTTTAAAAGAATAGGAAAACAAAGAGAAGAAAACAGATTCTTCATGAATCAGTGTTGTCTTCAAAACTGTGGTTCTTTCATGGTTTTGGGAACAGCTAAGAGAATTTGGAAAGAGGGGATGAAAAGAACAGGGAAGAAGAAGTAAAGACAAGTTTTCTTCTTCAGCTTTCAATATTGTAAAAAGGTCATCTCCCTTTCACCTTTAGTTATTCATCAGATATACAAGAAATTGGACATTTGCCTACTGGGTTTTACAAACGCAGACAGGAATTTATAATGCTAAATACACGTATACACCACAGGATAAGGGCATGTATATGCTGGAACCCTTTGTCTCTACAACTTTCCTCGTCTTTTTTCTCAAGGGCTTCAAATGCCTTCATTCCAAGGATCCATGGCCAAATTCTGACAAGGCAAAGCTCCCAAATCTTTATTTAGACATCTTAGAAAGCTGGTAAGCTGTGAGAAAACCCTGAGAATACCCAAAAAGTAGAGACACGTAAGACAATAAAGATAACCTAAGAGACAGTGGTAGCACTGTTAAGATGGTGATCACTAGGAGCTCAAGGGTTCAAGAGAAAACACACTGATGTGGACATTTTTTAAACCTGACAAGGAAAAGAAAAGTAATTCCACATTCAGTGGAATACTGCACTTAATCTGTTGCATCAAGGATACATTCCAACCTTTCCTCTGCTCAGTAGATGCCTACCTGCTTACCTAAGGCTGAGGTCTCTTACTTGGGATGGTGAATATACTAAAACTTAACTAGGTTTCAACAAGCTAGCAACCTACAATGCCAGTGAGTTAGCCACTAACAAATTGCTTTAAACTTCTAAGTTGTGTATACCCTGCTTGCAGAAAGATAACAAAGTAACCTAAAAAGACAGAGTAACACTCAAAAAAATCTTTTAAAGGATGAAGTTCCTCCATTTATTCCTCTTTAACTTTCTGCTTGAGAGGCATTATGATGCAGAACACTAGTGATGATGAAGTAGTCTGCCTCTGCAAGAGGACGGCACAAGAAAAATTGCAATGAAGAGATGTTCTCCTTAACAAGTAGATAGTTGGAACATCCTAATACACATTCTAAATAAATGAATTAGGCACAGTTTCCAAGTTAAGGCATTTCACTTCTTTTTAATTAGATATGTGATCTTGGTAAGCTTTACTTAACAAAAACAGTGTTTGCGAGGGAGGTCTTTCAAAACTCAGCCCTTCAAACCTCTCTGTAATGCAGTTTCTCCTTCATTGTCCTTGAACTTGTACAACAAATTGAGAAAAGGATCTAAATATTTTATGACTCTTGTTAGGTTTTTTCCTTTATACAGTTTGTATTTATCGAACCACTAAAACCACAGCACATCCCTAAGCAGAAAGGTAGTGTTTGCTATGCAAAACACACAGTCCATGATTGGCATCTAAGACCAATTGATCTACCCATTACCACTACGTCCCTACCCCCACAAGCTTTACTACAAAGCTATTGATTTAAACACTGCCGATCGGTTTCCATTTTCTGATTTTGGGCAGGCCAATTAAGAAAGTGAGTAATTGTGATTACACCGCTTCAGGATCAATTACATTTGATGCAAGATAAAGTGCTCCTCTTAGAACAACGTAAAGAAAATTGTTATGATCAGGAACACTTTACTGCTGAACATGCTTCTAACAAAAATGCAAAATAACTGACAACGTCTTTCATAAAGATATGTCAGTAGGAAATACAAGAATATTGACACACTCTGCACAGTATTTCAACAATATTTTGACAAACTTCTAGAAATCATTCCTTCTTTTGGATAAAAACCTTTTTAAGAAGTGTGACAAGTTAAAAAGGCTGCATCTGATTTGTCTGAGACATTGCTCCCAAAATATCACACTGCAAAATTTCTTCAATGATATTGAAGATGAGTATGATTTTGAACAATATATGTTCTCAAATACCAAATCTAATCCAAAGAACATTTTATCTATTTTTATACTATTTTCTGAGAATTAGTGACAAAGAAACAAGGCCCCATCAATTAGCAATGGAACAAAGTAAGCAATTCCTATTCTTAATTTAATTTTAAACTTAGCTTGAGCGCTTTGTCATTGGACTCACATTGTCTAAATCATTAAAATGAATACACCACTGAGGTCTGAGGCAAATCTATTTACAGTGATGTTACTCATAGTCTGCTTGGTGTTCAGGAATATTGATCTGTCTTGTTTGTCTAATAGGAAAATAATAAACAATTACTAGGCGATGTTGGAGAAAGTAATCAGTTTTTATATATTACTAATACAGCAGACCTCCCAAAACATAAAGGTGATGATCTGCATAAAATCAATGTGTTATGCTACATTGCTTATCCTCATCACTGTTAGGATTCTTAGCAATAAATGGTGTAAGTTCAAAATCAAATCATTGGTACACTGAAAACACATACTTGAAAGAAAAATATCTGCTCTATCTAAAAATGAACATTTCGGCTTGAAAAACTGAGAATATTCTATTTAAAAAACACCTCATATATATTTAGGGAAAGAAAGCCTATAATTTTGAAGCAATTTTGAAATTGCACTGTCTAGAAGAGAACTTCCTTCCCAAAGAAGCCTAGCATCAGGCAACAGTCCAAAGCTGTTTCCAAATTCCAGCAAACAGTATACAGACAGGGTATTAGCAACGTGACGTGCATAAACTACATGCTGCAGACATCTTGCTGGAGGTACAAATAGGTGTAAAATGCTACATAGGAGCATTCATTGTACTGGAAAAGGTTTGAGAAATGGACAGAAAAAATTCAATAGTAAAACCTTCTCGCCTCTAGAACAAGAAGTCTTACTTTAGCAGTACTTTTGGAGTCACCAGGGTACATCTCTATTAGTATTTTCACGCTATCTTTAATAACCTCTAAGTTGCACAAGCTGTGATTAGTAGCAGGACACTAAAATTGTTACAGTATTTAAGAAAGGGGTACAGAACTTTCTCATAGAGCTTCCCTTAAACAAGAATGCAGAAATGTGAATGTCTCTTCAATATTCCTTTTTTGGGTAAAGAATATTGAAAGCAGTGATTCTTGCAACAAAATATGTTAAAAAAAAACAATTTCAAAATCTGTTAAAAAAAAACTAGTGTAGGAAAACAAAGCACTCTTTTGCACAGTTTCAAAGACTACATAACCAGAATAGCTCTTAAAAGAAGGTTTCCACTTGTCTCCCATCCGTTCTTTCCCAATGTTTGGACACTATTATTATAAATTTACCCTCATTTCAAATGCTAGTTTATAACACAATTCTCACTGACTGAAGGCATTCCCTGCTATCCTAGAACGCAGAAGGAACTGATACAAAGGAGGACCTTTGAACGTGCCAATAATGAGCATAAAAAAAGTAAATCAAGTATGTGAGACAAAATCTAGTTGGCCAGCCACTTGCTTGTTTTCATTCTTTCCCTATTTATTTAAAAGAATCTACAGCATGAGGAAAAAATGTCTTTAGCCAGCAAATTCTGGGGTTGGTTTCACGGTTACATAGATCTCAAACAGCCATAATATGCACTCGAAGTAGTAAAATTGCTCACACTATGTGCTTTTTGGACTTGCAATTTCTAACAAGGAAGAATACACAAAAACACTAGAGCAGAATAGTCAGATCTGACGGCTCCTTTCAAAAGGGTGTTAATAAGAAGAATCCCAAGAAGATCAGGACAGAAAAATAAAGCTGAAGAACAGAGAAGTAACTAAATCAGAAGAGGACTTAATGCTTCTGCTTGGTATTGTTTACACCACGGGATAAACTAGCCCCCCCAAACGCAACATGTCAAAGAGTTTTTGAGTGTAAATACATGATTGCAAACCCAGGTTTGAGCTTACCATCAAATCTGTGATTTGAGAAGCACATGCTAAAAAAATTTGGAAGGATGAAGAAAACATAATTTTTCTAATGGTAAAACTGAGCACTAATCACGTATTATTTCTCCAAAAACATATTGGATATACACCATGCTCTAAGTTTTGTTTAGTTCTTCTAAATGTTTAATAAACAGCAAGCCTGCCACTGACAAGTAAACTTCCAGCAAACACTACTTTTGCCTTCCAAGTACCAAAACTTACCCTCCCCCTCCAAAGAACTCACCATAACTGGAAGCTGGCTGTCTGAGTAGAATCACAGAAGTCAATACCCATCGTAACAGTAGTGGACCCTCCAGGCTCAAGGCACTCTACACGAATAGAGATTTTTAACAGGTCAAGTATCCATGCAAGGCAACAGAAGAATCCAGATGCAAACACCCAAACTTCATCTAATTAAAAAAATCTATGTTCAAAACCCCCAAAAAGCTCCATAAGAAAAGAACCAAGAGCTGTAGTTTCACTTCAAGTAGGTATCACCAAAAGGCCCCACTTTCATGTTTAAGTGTCTTGGATCCTCCCATCCGCCCCCAATTTGTGCACATGAAATGTTGCCGTTTCAATCTTACAGCCCTATCAACAAAATAAGGATTTGTATTAGACAAGTGAGAAAAATTTTTGACAGAAAAAACACTGAAGTTACATCCTCTTGTGTATAGATCCAGCACTGAGATTTCATTTTCAAAAGCACCAGTTTACAGATTTAGTCAGTAAATGGCAAAACACAACAAATATTAAAATCTACATTAATACACAAAGTAATAGAAAATGAGCTGACTGTAAACTATTTCACAATTACTGTGCTTTACTTATCTCTCAGTATTCCTATTGCATTAGCTGGAAGGGAGGAGTAAGATTCTGAAGACAAAATGGAAGATCGTTTTGGGCTATACAAGCAGTATATATATATACACACATACATACATATGTCAGAGACACTCCTGAGAGTTAAGATATCAAGAGACATTTTCATTCTTAGTTTCTTGACTACATTGCTACACTACTTCCTTAATGTTGTAGAGAAAACACTTTCTTTAAAGGCTTTATTTTAAGCTCTTTCTTTAGATAAGTATAAATATTAAAAACAAGCACTAAAGCAGAGTTTGAGTTCTCAAGATTACAACAAAAAAAGCATAGTTAAAAGAGAGGAATTCAAATAAAAAGGATTAGGCATGCAAAAAAATGTCTAAGTTCCAGATTCATAATGTATCTGATGCTTTTCAGGAACTCAGAAGCAGGTAACCACTCCATGACAAAAGGAAATAAAATTTAACAATTTCAAGAACAAATTTGGAAAAATATAGAAAATGTGGAGCTGATGCAGTTAGGCAGAGTCTAAAGTAATGCTAGGAAATGAACTGACACCAAAGTATTCCAAGGAGTCAGTGTAAAGCATTGAAAGATTACAGGCTCCAGATCAAATTCAGAAAAAACTTTACCAAAGTCTTTGAGCTTAATGTTTTAAAAGGGGGTTTCAAAGGCATTTAGCCAACAAGAAAATATTGTGCATGGGGACTTGAGTAAAATAACTTCTACTGGAAAAATCAGGACAATTGCCAACAGTAACTGCAGTGACCGAGGCAAAACTAGACTTGTACTCCAGCAGGAATACCTGTCTTCACTGACACTTCTGCTGGTTCTGCTGGGTAAATTATAGAATGTGTTTTCCAAATGCCGGAAACATAAAATGTAGTAAGAACAAAGTATACAAACTTCCTTCTACATAAAGTGACAAAGAATACAGAAAATTTTCATTCAAGCAAGAAAATATTTTTGGAAGGAACTACAGATGACGTATAGCTAATTTTCTGCAACAGCTTCACAGGACAGATACCACAGTATCTTTCTCGGGGAAATAAATACTTTAAAGTGTAGGATTGTTTTGTGGAGCTCAAGAAACCTGAAGTGGGAAATTTATTAATTCCACTTTTTTCTTTTTCCCCATGTTTTTTATGTGAGATGTGTGAATGCTACTTTTTATTGACTGTTATGGTGGGTACAGTATCTCCTGATATGATTTACAGTGTTATTAGATTCCTAATTATAAGCCTTTGTGCTTTATTTCTTCAAATGTTTTAAAGGGAGGGATACACAATAAGGTCAAAACTAACTTGAATTCAGAACTCTGAACTGGACTTCTTATCTCGAGCAATAAACATAAAAAAGTTCACTTAAACCAATAATTAATATAATTTCTTAAAGTAACTGTCTTAATGAAGTATGTATCATTATCAAAACGCAAACAGTTCCATAATTTTAACTCTGAGATAAACTGTAGCACTGAACAACTGCTTTTGTAGCTATTTGATGGGAATCTGTATAACCTTTACAATGTTAAAAAAATTAGTATTTCAATAGCGTGTTAACTACTTCAAACAAAGAATATTTTGCACTTCACTGTTGTGTTTTAAAAAATGTTCCCATATTCTTCTAATGTGATACAGATTCACATAATAATGTAGCTCACTGAGGAGAAGAAATGTGTCTCAAGAAACAGGAGCTTATGTCAAAAATGACCGTGTCTGTCCTTTCCATATGTATTATGAAATAGAGTCATTTTTGTTCCTTCTGACTACATCAGTGTCCTAAAATAAAGAACTGCTGAGAAAAGAAAGCAGGTTGCAAGCACAGATACTACTCTTGAATAAAAGTAGTTATGATCTGAGTTCTTTTTTAGGTTTTACACTCTTTTCCCCTATCAGAAATTTAGCAAAAAAGCACTGTGATCAGATGGTAGAAAGTGAAACAATTTAGGTTCAGGCTGACTGCAGCATCACTTTTTATCTAGTCTAAGCAGACACATTTTATGTAAGTATGGCAGATACAAGCTAAACTGAAAAATACACTTTCCCTCTACTGCCATCAGATCACAAGGGAAAAAATGACAATGCTCCAAATCACCAAAATACACAATACATCTACAAATTTACTTAAACCTTGGTAAGAAAGAATTGTGACTCTATAAATCGTCATTCTTAACAATAGCCCCTAACAGCTGTTTTAGACTAAGGCTGTAAGAGAATCAAAGTTTGTAGGCACACAGAAAAATTTTATTGTATCAGATGGAAGAGATATAATTGATATTTGAACAAGCAGGTAAGCTTTCAGGTGTGAAAGTTCTGACCTAAGAAGTTTTTTTCAAAGTCAAATACAAGGAAAAACTGAATTAAATTTTTGTTAAAATCAGATAATCTAAGGAAAGATAGTTGCATGAGTGTGTGTAGGTATACATACATACACATATAAATTATGTGTAGACATACACATACACACACACACACATATATATAGATATGTACAATTATACAGTGCTATACAAAACCACTTTCCTGTATTTGAAATTTTAGGAGTTTCTTTTTTTAAAGATATGGTTACCTATTGGATTAAACTCATGCATTCTCATGCCTGGAGGTAATTTCTTCTCCTCAATGTGAATATTCTCTATCTTCTGATCA
>JAWWTY010000088.1:50138085-50162207 GCA_035222235.1 Margarornis squamiger
GCTTGGCAACTATACCAGCTGGGTCCTTAAGGTCTCTGGGATGTATCTCACTGGCTCCCATAGGCTTATGTACCTTCAGGTTCCTCAGGTGGTCAGGAAACTCATCTTCTCTTACACTGGTATGGGCTTTGCTCCCGCAGGCCCCATCCCGCTCAGCACCCATTGGAGAGGTTTGGGAAGAGACGTTGCCATGGAACACTGAGGGAAAAAGCTGATGAGTACCTCAGGCTCCTTCTCACCCACTGTGACCAGTTTTCCAGCATTGTTTATCAGGTGGGTGCACCTTCTTAGATCCTTCTTTTCTCATTAACACATGTGTAGAAGCCCTTCCCTTCTTTGATTCCCTTGTCTGGTTCAGTTCCAGTTTTGCCCTGGCCTTCTTCTCCCCTTCTCTACATAGTCTTACTTCATCTCTATACTCCTTCCTGGTCACCCGTCCTTGTCTCCACTATCCATGTATTTGCTTCTTTCCCTTTCACTGGATTAGCAGGTCTCTGCTCAGCCATGCTGGTCTCCTGTCTTCCTTGCCCAGTTTCTTGCTCCTGGGGATTGCTTGCTCTTGTGCTCTACGGACGACTTCCTTAAAGATCTGCTCTGTTCCACTGCCTTGTCCCTGAGGGTAGTATCCAGGGGATCCCACTATCTCCCTGAAGAGCTGGAAGTCTGCTTTTCTAAAGTTCAAGGGCTTAACCTTACTCCCTACCTGACCCATATCCCTCATGACAGCAAACTTTACCAGTGCATGATCTCTGCAGCCCACCCAGCCTCTAGTCCTGATGTTCTCAGCTAGTTCACTTGTGCTGGTGACCAACAGATACAGTAACGCATCCCCTTTGGCCAGACTACCTATCACCTGTGTCAGGAAGTTATCCTCCATGCATTCCACAATTGCCTACAGCTTGCTGTGCTACTTCAGCAGATGCTGGGTTGGTTGAAGTCTCCCAGCAGAAAAGGAGCCTGCCAGCATGATGGCTCCTGTAGCTGGAGCAGGAAGGCTCCATCAGTAAGCTTCCCTTGATCAGGTGGCCTGCAGTAGACAGCGACCACGAGGTTCCTTTTGCTGCCTCAGTTTCCAGTTCTTACCCACAGCCTTTTGATCTGCTCATGGGCGTAATCTATGGATCCAGAAATTATCGAAATCTTCTGTAATACTAAATAACCTCTTTTCTAGTATTTTTATATCCCTTGGATTTTTCTATATTTGTTTTAAAATAGAATGAACTAGACAGAATTGCAGTTACTCTGTATCACTAAAAAGTATTGCTCTTCAAGAATAAAAATGAGTATATGACATAAAGGAACCAGGATTAGGCCTTAACCTGGAGTTCATGAACAGCACAAAACTCTTGTTAGCATCATCCCAGCCTAATCAAGTACTTTTAAAACTGAGCGTGCACTTGTTTTGCATTTTATATGTAACTGGGGGCTAGTGAGACAGCTTGCATTTCACATGTATAATAGAGCTTAAAGCTTTATAATACAACAACACATGGTTTTGTTTGAGATTTGGCATCTTTGCCTTTTCCTTCTGATCAGTATAATTAATCACATGAATAATGTAATGAAAATATTAGTTAAGTCTTTTAAAAAGCTGTACAAGAAAGACATTCAGCACCAACAAAATGGGAATATTCTCAAAATTAAGTCAGGGTTATTACACAAGCATGAAGGAAAAGGCTAAAGTCAGTGACATAATTATGGGACATAAACCTTGGTATAAATTCAGAAGTACACATTCTTCCCCAAAGGGTACCCTAAGATCACCAGTGGACTATGAAAAGGGCTTAAACAGATACAAAGGAAAAATTTTCTTTTAATAACATTAGCAGAAAATTCCTACACTTAAGCTCTTAAACTCATATCTGTTCATAGGGAACCTCAAGATTTACTATCGTTTTGTCCCATGTATGCTTCTCTGAGGTGAAAAGAAAATGGTCTGGTGGCTGATGCATACAAGAGACTTTCATCAAGTAGCACAAAACACCTAGTCGTTAGTTGTTTCAAGGAAAAGGCATTCTTTCAATACACAAACTAGTAATTTACTTTCTTTTAGTGATTCAATCCTTCCACTGACCACCTAACTGGAAAGTCTGAGGACTGCACTTGGGGACATGGTTTAGTGGTGGACTTGGCAGTGTCAGGTTTGCAGTTGGACTCAATGATCTTTTTCAATCTCAATGATTCTTTGATTCTATGATTACCTGAAGTAATTTAGCAGTTAGAAAAACAGAGTAAGGTGTCACCCTCACCTTACATCCTAATTATGAATTTGAAATAGTGGACATTGCTGAGAGGGATTAATATAGATTTTGGCATTGAGTCTAAATGACTTCAAAGAAGTTCCTACAAATGGTTTCTACTATATTATTTTGATTTTGGCAAACAGCCAGTACTCTAGAGACCTCTAAAGTGAAAACATACTGAACCCTACTGGCTATAATGTATAATTTTACAGTTAGGATTATACTATAACAACCTGCATATTGATTTCTTCCAACAGACCCACCTAGTTCAAATTTTTTCCCAGAAAAAGACATCATGTGTCAGTATAAGTATATAAGTTGATACACTTCTACACAGTATTACCTACAAGCCAAAACGAACTCAGACTATAATACGCTATATTTGAAATCTAGTACAGCTATTTATAAAAGATGTAAATTACATCTTTGCCAGCTTCATACAACTATATTTGAATCTTGTTCACTATATTGTTGTTGAGGAATGCAACATCTTATTTTGGCTTCTACCAGCATGACCTTAAAGCACAGTAGCCCAACTGTAGGACGAAAGCCTAAAATAATCACTGAACTCACTGCACACAGACATCTGTACCACTGCTTCCTCAATGCAGGAGAAGAAGCTCTGCATGTACTAGAACACCTCTCTTACACGTGATTTTGATGTGCCAATTTTCCTCAAGTTTTACTTAATTGTATATGCAATATTTTAACCTGAACAAACCCATATTCCTTAGGTTGCAAAAATTACAGCTGACCTAACCAAGACCATGCTAACATATACTTTTTCTGTGTTTTGTTTTCCTTAAGCTTCATTTTTCATCCTTAAAAAGAAAGAAAATTACCTGCTACAGTTAGTCTATTAAGCTACAAAGATTTTCATTTATAACAAGTTACCTTCAGTTTCTTTGTTTAATTTCAAAAGCACACTTCTACTTTTTTGACTCTGAAACAAAATTTATGACGTCAAATGACATACTCAGTTTTCACAAGGACGCTTCTTTTCACACTCTTAAGAAATGCCACTCAATCCTATCCACACACTGCTCAGAGTAAAGTGAGCAATAACACGCTAAGCATATCACAATCAAAAAACCTCAGCCTATGGGTATCTCTAATTAAGGGTCCACTGTACAGACACAGACCTTGAATGTATGCACACTGCTTTGCACAGTAGCTGTGACAATAGGTAAGGCCCTCAAGTTGATGACTGAGGGCAAATTTAGGCAGGCAATTTTTTCTCATCTACTTTTGAAATTATCTTGGTATTACTAACGTAAAGTATTATTGCTACTACTGTCTAAGTCCTCCGCACACTGTCAGCCTACTGAGCACAAACACAGCAGCAGGAAGACTGTGACAACGACCATTTATTAAAACTCAGTTCGTTTTAAAGCGACATTTAATACACAAATGTATTTCACAGTATCTGAAATGTATGATTTATGTAGAAAGCAATAGTAGTTAAAATATATGATTTATGTAGTAAGCATATAACCTTATGTTGCTGGGGTTACAAAGATCCTTCAGTGTGAACAGTAGAATTATTTTCATATATTTTTTTCATGAAAACATTGTAAACTAGTAGTAGTAAAAATCTGTACAAAAACGTTCTTTTGCACTCATGAATTCCTAAATTCCACTATACAATTAAAAGTTCTATTTTACAGTTCTTACAAGTGTACCATTTTTCTGGCATCTTCAAATCAAGAACATAGGTGCTAGGAACTAGAAACATCAAGCAAAACTATATGCAGCCACATAAGGATGAAAACATATCTTAACCCCAGCGAACAAAAGTTAAAACCGAAAACTTTTATCAACTGCACAGAAACCAATTTTAATTCAGAAATATTCTAGAACTGCTCCTTTAATATGTCAAGGCCCTGTTCACCAAGTTATTTGTAAAAAAGCATGCAAAAGTGAGGTGAGAAAGTCTGGACTAAAGCGAGCCTTAAAAAACTCACCTCTCACAGCATTGTTCAACAACCTTTTAAAGAGTCTTCTGTCTCGCTAATATTGTCTAGAGCCTATGGCATAAGAGGACTGAAAACATTTCTAAATTATTCTGATTTAATAAAGCAATGGCACATCACTTACCAACCTTTTTAAAAACACCTTGACACAGGTGGAGTAGTGGAGTAATGGAGGTATTCCCTGCCTGCAACTGTTAGCAAGAACTTTTAAAGCACATTAAAATGCATCTGTATTGACATAATTTAAAAGATTCCAAATCACCTTATTTTAACAATGGCAATGTCCTTGCATTTCACTTACTTTGTACTGTTAGTGCAAGTCATGTGGCAACACAGTACTAGTTCATGACAGGAAAAAAATGGCCTAACAGCAGTAACATCTCTCTACTGAGTCAGTCCCATGCAAAGCTTTTACTTTCAATGACCAAACATTTTCCTAAACAAGTTTTATTCTCAACAGTCTGGGACAAAAATCTCAATAACAGGCATTTCATTCCATGTGGTGATGATATGCCAAGCAAAAAAAAAAGAAAGCAAAATTTAAGAAATCAAGATATTATGTTAATTGAAAAGCTTTTACTTCTATTTCCATCTATTTTTAACATGTAGAATTTAATTACAAGGCTTGTGGATTCTCAAGATAGTTAGGTATTTGTGAAACTGGAATGACATAATTTAAAATTATTATAAAGTATCCATATGGTTTATGAGTGTCATTCCTCAGTAGAAAAATCTGAAACTATAATCAGTCATCTGCTGAAATATAATCTGAAACTATAATCTGTACAAACTGCAGATGTAGCTGAAGGAAGGAGGCTTCTAAAAAATATCTGCTATAATAGCATGACTCTTTGAATGCAGAGACTACAAGATGTTGTATTTTTATTAATTTCTACCTGAAAGCTCAAAATTTTCCTTCCTACTCTGATGTATAGTCCTCAGAATACTCACCATAATCTCACAATGCTGTGCTGCATATGAAATGCAAGAAGGCTTAACATCAGGAAACTCAAATCCCTATATGTTTATAATTTTTATATATGATATTTAGCTAAAAAATATGAAGTATTATAACTTGCTAAACAGCTATTGCACAGTTGGGTTAAAAAAATAATTATTTCTGCACATTTAAAAGAAGTAATGTATTAGGCATACAGTTGTAATGAAGTTGAACTGACTGTTATGTATAGTTAATAAGTGTTACAGAAGAAAATTATATTGGCAGCCTTCAAGGTGATGCATAAATTCACATTCCATTTCTATTATAATTCTGTTTTTGCAGTTAAACAAACTTTGTCATAGGATCATCATTTATTGTGACTCTCTGAAAATAAAGTGAACAGTGATTAGCACATTTTCTGGCACATGCCGTGTCTCTGTCACTAAACAATGTCTTAATTTTAAATTCTTGTTCAGAATCACTGCTTTGACAACTACTGTCACTGTTCAAGGTCTGCACGAGGCTTCAAACTGCATATTATCACCCATTGACAAACTCGACATTTTATGAAGAGCCCTCTCTCCCACTGGCTTATCCTTCCTATCCTGTGTAAATAACGATTCATTTTATAACCTTGACTTTAAAGTCCAGCCCTTCCACCCTCTTTTTTCTTCTTCCTAAACAACTGACAAAGAACAAGGAAGCTGATTGAAGGGGTCCATTATGTATCAACTTAAAGAAAGGCAAAGTGATTGATGAAACTAGCAGTCACCTTCACTGCTAGCTACTGCACCTGTATCCTTTTTGTCAAATGACCTGAAAATCCTGCTGACAGTTTAACATTCACCACAAGGATACGTTCTCTAGTACTGTATTTTTGAATATTTTTATTTGCTCAGAAATTCAAGGGAACGTATTTTAAAGATGGAGCTACACATTTAAAATCAGTAACATTTTGTATTTTCTTCCTATAAATATTGTGCTTTTTAACAGTTTACTTGAGGAAACTATTAAATGATACTTGCAAGTAAGCTGGCAAACCACAGTTCCTCTGCAGTTGTAACACATTTAAATCACTCACATTATAATAACTTTTATAGTAAAATTTGACAAGGGTGATAACAGAATCTTAGTTAATTTTCTACCACAGAAGAAAAATAGCTTCCAGGTTTCAGACTAAGTTTCAGAGCTTTTCAGTAACAGTAGCTTAAAAACAAACAAACTGAAAGAACTCACACACCACTTTTTCTTTAACTATTATTTGCAGTTTTAAAATAGTATTTTTCTACTTCAATACAAGTCTAGACTAGTAGATCAAGTAAAACTTCCTTTTAGTCTCAAAAAGATGATCAAAAAGGCCAAACCCAAACCATTCCTATAGTACTGGGATGGTCTTCTACTCTCTCTATGAAATTAAATTTTCACTGGGAAAGTGACAACTGAAGCACGAAAACCTCAAAAAAATAAGAACACCACCATCACCCTCGCAGCTTTACTCTCTGTGGGACACAGCACCATTTCCTTTGGGCATTTATTACCTGTTAAAAACCAATCTTTTGGTGAGTGGCAGTTCAGGGTTTTTGAGAGCAAGCTGCAATATTTCTTCGGGTCTGCAGAGTCATAATTAAAGCTGAACTGAGTGGAATTGGAGAGGGAAGGTCAGCGAGGTGCCGTATGAGAGATGAGGCTGGGCTGATGGGCACCAAATGAACAAATTATGATGGGCCCCACTCAATGTGATGAGGTCAAATGCTTGTTTCTACCCACTGACAGTTCAATTTCCCTGAAATGTCTCTCGGTTCTCTATGAGCTAATTATGAATGAAAAGTTATCAACTGCCCTCACCAAAAAGAGCTTTCTTGGAGCTTTTAATGTCAAAATATTGTTAGAAACGCATGCTGGCCCAGCTTTTTAGCCAAACAACACCTAGGATAGTCTACATAACAGTGTTATACAATATATTTTTAACCAACAGTATAAACGTCAAACATTCTTGAACTACTGTTAAACACATAAATAAGTTTTATAAAGTAAACCCATATTAATATTACCATTCATTATCAAAGATAGTCTGCTTATAGTTTTGTGCGACATAAACCACACAACTTTCAAATATTTCCCTGTTAATACTAATTTCCAAGAAAATACTGCTGTATTTTTAGGTTTAAAGTAACAAAGCTCTATTGTATCACAGCGTGATATTTCAGCAAAACACTAAAGTGACTGATAAAAACACATAGTTCCTTCATGGAGCTTCAGTTCTCAGAGTAGTCTCCGGATTGCCTTTGTGAAATATTATCTTTTGAATATTCAAGAAAATATAGTTGCATATACTTCAAAAGTTTTAAGCAAGTGGTAAGCATAAAATTGTTAAATACACTGTTACATAAGGTGGATCTCTGAATTTGAAGGAAATGAGAACTGAATGGACTTTAAAGCTAGCAATTCAGAATAGGATTCCCTGGAAAATTCCACACTTATTTGCATAGAGAGATAATTTTGGTAATTTATTTGGGCACAATTATTCACTGGTTCAAAGTTAAGAAATGAGAGAGTAGTTTAATGCTTTGATTCAGAATGCTGTTTGGCTTCCTTTTATTACAAAGATGTTTCTATTTGATGTGTTTACTTACTAGTCAGAAGTTTTAAAGAAAACTCCTAGAGGTGATCAGAACTTCACTTTGCATTGTCTTTTTACATTTATACCCATTTACTTGGCACTGCACGGGATCGGACTGTGTGAAAGCATTAGTTATGTTAACCTTTAAATTATACCAATTAATGCAATGACAGCATACACATAGTTACAATAGGATGTTAAAAGTCAGAGTGCATCTGTTATATATTGATTTCTAAACTAGAATAATTTTTCATATGTTTAAAATATCTCACAAAATGAGCAGGTATAATGTAAAGGGAAACTTCTAAGTCAATGTTTTGTAAAATCAATATGATTTTAAGGTTGTTTAAAGAAACTGGCTAAAATAACCCAACTGCAAAAAAAAGAGAAATGAATCTTTAATCACAAAGCTCAAAGCAGTCATCTATGTGGCTAACACATACAGCTGTGATATAAAAGTAAGCCTGAAGGTTTTCAGTAGAGCACAGTATTAAATTTATCAATATAATAGTTGCTGTCATTGTGGTTGGCATACTATCTTATTAGACATACTGTTGATCAAGTGTTATTATAACAACAAAAACAAAACAACAAAAAAAGTGCTGCACAGAGTCTTCATGTTTAAGTACCACAATTAAGAACAGAGAAATGCAGTTCATTCATTACAGAACCTTTTCAGGAAGTTGATTTTTTCTAATTCTTATTGTAATTGCATTGTTCTAATCCTGTATTATAAAGGCAGCTGCTTGCCTATCATTTGTACTTTCCTCGTTAATCCTGACTCAGTGAATTAACCTTTAATTACAGCCGTTAAAATTGAAATGAGCCTCTTGTCTGGCTGGGGCTGCCCCCTTCCCGTGCATGAGACTGATGAAAATTTTTAGGGTCAATGAATATGTCCCATGTCATGTCTGATAGATGCTAAAGATGTGAGGAGGTAAATGTTACCTTAGAAAGATGTGGTTGAAATTTTTAAGAGCTAGGTTTATTGACAAAATAAATGAAAAATACAGCTTAGGTTACCTTTCTCTTCTGTGTGAGTTACACAGCATAACACGCATATGGACACACTCTGTTTTACACACATTACCACATCATCATTTAAAGAATAACTTATAGAATCATCGTCATGCATCATACATGCTTGCTTTTAACCATCTAGCACCAACCCTGTTTACAGCAGCCCTGTTTTAAGGAGCCTAAGAGACATAATTATCATGCTGCAAAGAAAAAGAAGCATTATTTTAAATTCTGCCATAGATCTGAGCATTTAATTATGTACATATATATAAAAGTCAGATTAGTTTTAAGGACGGTACTGATTTTTAACAGAAGGCAAAAAGAGATCAAAGGTGTCCTCATGGTAACTTACTTAAATGACCTTCTTCTTTGAAATACCCCCACAATTTAATTTCCATTTTATAAATAACACTTTAACATTGCAATCGCATTTTACTTTGCAATTTTGGCTCTTCTATTTTAAATACAATCTTTGAATGCTTTTTTAAACCTTGGAAGTCCAAGATAATAAACCAGCAAATAGCAATGAATCAAGAGCATTACTATTAAGCAATGACATGGCTACTCAGAACACACTTTCATTAATATACAAGTTGCTAAATATTGATACAGTATATAATTTTAAATTGCATATAACTTATATAATATATATAATTCATATAATCTATACATTATATAAAAAAACAAAAATAAGACATAATCTGGAGAATATCTAATATTGAACCACACAGTAATCAATTAAATCAATGACATTATACACAGTAATAATACAGTATACCTCTCTGACTGAACATACTATTATTTGGTCCAGTGTCCTGTTTCAGAAACTTATTCTTGATTCAAAGGAAAGATCATGCATGCTTGAAACTCCAAATAAAATTCTTTATTTGTAGAAAAGAAATTGAAGGTTCTTAAGTGTAGAATTTGTTAAGAACTAATTCATTTAATAAACATGAGATGGGCATTTTTAGGGCTTGAATATATTTAGACATCACAAATACTTAGAATGGATTTCTAATTTAAGAATAGATGTGAAATGACATTTAAAAAGACAGTATCATGGCAGGTGATTTTCGTCTTTCAAGCTAACTTTTTAGATGCGGAAGCAATTTCTGAAAGAACATTGTATCTTTCAAATATTTCATGTAACACATCACCTGCCTATACAGCGATTTTACACAAGCAGAAAAATAAAACTAAGTGTGTGTAGGGGGGATGTCTTTGTTTAATTTCTTCTTCTGGCTTGGCAATGGTTAATATCTGCTGATGAGCAGCTACACTCATTTGTAGATCTCCAAGTGCTTTCCCAAGGTGAGTAAGCATCATTATCCTCATTTTTCAGATGGAAAACTAAAAGATTAAGTTACTCCCTCCAGATCACACAGCAAGTAGTAAGCCAAAAATAGAACTCATTTTCCATATGTAACACCCAGTTCTGTATCCAATGGACCACACCGCCTTCCCACAAGCATCAGTCACACCTAATCAGCCGCATAGCTGAATTTTGGGCAGCACTAAGAGAAAGTTATTTTTTAACTCTTAAGTCTATGCCTGTTCATTTGCTTCATAGCAACAAAATTGCCCAGGCACCCTACTAATATATGATGCTACAAAAAGTGGTTTCAATTATGCCTTAAGCTAGTTACAAATCTTGTAGAGCACAGCAGAGGGAAGGTGACAAATACTTTCAGCTGTTCCACATGGAAAAAACATCACCTTAAGGAATGAAGCTGCAGAGAAAATCATGCAGAACTTCAAAAACAACTCTGCTTAATATGCGATTGTGGTCAACAACACAAACATGCTGTAAAGCATGTACAGGAATGGGATACACGTAGGCTGTCTTGTAGCACACTTCCGCCTTCACCTCCCCAAAACAAGCTCTTCCAGTTTCAATCTGTACATATGGTAGGCTACAGAAGAAGTGCAACTGAATGCAAAGGTAAAAGTTACCTTGTGATGAGACAGCAAAAGGATAAGACATTTCTTATAGAAAGCTTAAAAAACAAGAGGGCAGATGGTAAACTACAAAAAATAATAAAATGCTATCATAAGCTTGTGTTATCCTCACACAAAACTACAGAAACAGCTGATAGAAGATGTAGCTAACACTGAAAGGTGATTTAAAAGCATAATCTTTTGCCTGAGTAAAAAATTTTAGAAGCATCCTAAGATGGTATGGATATATTTAGAGAAATATAAAACTAATTATTTCAAAACCAATGGTAGTTGATCAAAATCTCTCTGAGAACAATGGGCAGAACACTGCCTTGCCTACAGTCTGCTGCTATTACAAGTGATTGCACTACATCTCTTTCATGAAAATAACAAGTTAATGTTTCTTCTGACGCAGCCATTCCTGAGGTAAGCACTCAGACCAGAGCTTATATGAATGACAAATGCATACAGTTAAAGAATAACTGCTGCTAGTAAAGCTTTGAAAAAATAAAACTTGTGACGCTGAGTGCATGCCAACAACTATTTGGAAGAATTACTATTTATTTTTTTACTGCAAGATTTTGAAAATTCTTAAAGACCTCATGCTAACCTTCCTTGCAAACTACACATCAGACTAGAGTCATAATCTAATCCATTATTGAAATCTTTGTGTTCCTGGTACTTCTAAGGAGAGATGCTTCAAACAGCAGAAGAATATACTTCAGAGTCAGTATTAAGACTAGTTATAATGGAATTAGAAAGAGTCTAAATTGACAAAACCACCTAATCGTAAGAAAGGCTTTCTCTGTAAAGATTATGTCAACAACTTAGAAACAAAAATATCATTCAAGATGTTCTCCAAATCTGAAAATATTTCTAGATAAATATTGAGGGAGCTCATATTTTCCATTTCTCAAGGAATTCTGTATGTGTACTCAATTTAAAATTAAATGTATTTATCACTTGGTTTGACAGGTCTGCAGCTCGACCTTGACTTTTGAAAAAAACTATTATTTTGGCTTTATGCATCATTCTAAAGAAGTTCTCAAAGTGGATCTCGGTCAAAAGTTCTTTAGAAGACACAAAACAGAAAACAACATGATTTACTCCTCCCTTCCTAACCAGTTTCTCTGGAAGGCTAAGTAGTAAAACAATAAAAACATAGCATTGGTAATAACTACTGTCATGAGAAAACACCGGACATACCGAACAAAACCTTAATAAGTAAGGTGGTACCAACGACATATATACCTTAATTGCATACACATGATACTTAATAGCAACTCTAAATTGTTGCATCAAATAATTTTTTAAGTATCCCCACACTACAACAAGAGTTTTCCCTTCATTTGCTACCTGCTTTTTTCATGACCTTCTCTTACCCTTGTCATCTTCCCCAAGTTACCCTATTTGAGGCAGGGAAACAAATCCTACTCAACTCAGCCCATACATCCACTTTTTGCCCCATCCAACTGCTGGTATCATCAGAGCTCATATCCAACTGTCAGTTCTTCCTTGCATTAACACTGTCCTAAATCACAACAGATTTCTTGTTGCCAAAGCAATATTTCTCACTAATTATATTTATAAAAGTGTGTGTCATTTTTATCCGCTAATTATCCTTTGGAGCATACTCAGGACTCTCCAAATTTAGGAGAGCAGTTGCTTGTACATTTTTACCATCTAAAATCCTAATGAGAAAAGAACATGAGGTTTAGATTTTTTTCCTCATCAGCTGCCTAACAGGTATGAACAGATGACCACTCCCCCCTTCAGCGCCTCTCCATCACCACAGCTTTCCTCTCTCCTCTCACTGTTTCTGCTCAAAATATTACTTCCTGCAGCAGATTATAACCCTCCCTGTCCTTAGGTCAGTCATGAGTTTTGCTTTCAATTCCATCCTTTCCCACTTTATAACCCCCCTACAGGGGACAACACCCATCTCCAGTGTTTTCCAATAACTGCTTCACACTGACAGCTTCCAATTTTCTCTCGCCTCCTGTTTTTCATTTGCACTGCATCTTCACATATCTTTCAAGCCTGGAAATTATCCACCTGAAACTCAACCAATGCCAACTGCAGTTTCCCCAAGCACTCAATTCTGACTTCACTTGCATGTACACCTTGAAAAGCCACATAGAAGCCTCTGGCAACCTCAGTTACTTGGTTCAGTGTAATCTGAAGATGAATCACAGAAGCATGATTATGGATTTTCTATATTTTGCATCCAATTGGAAGAAAGTTATCCATGAATTAAAACAGACTTTTGTTTTTCCTGGAACAAACTCTAATATGCATGTATCCATTTATACGAGGGGGAAATGTTCTGTATGTAAACACGAACAATAAAAACAAATGAGCCACAGGACAAAGCATTAGGTTGTGCACTGCAGTTTCTATTCAAGGATATTTTGGTTTTGTAGGTTTTACCACTACTGTAAAACCATTCTTGTATTTATGCTTTCTATAACGTTCAGCAGCTATGAATGTGAAGTTACAAGTTTTCTAAAAGCTTTATCCAATTATAGCGCTGAATGATTTGAATAATAGACTTCTTGACATATTCCAAGATGAGTGGCTGCTACATTTCTTTGATATTAGGGTCATATACTGCACTTATCTATTTTTACTCCGTGCTCTCCATTGCCTAGTAATAAATTAATTTCTCACTGTTCGTTTGGCATGTGCCCTACAGTTATATTCATTTTCTCTCCTAGTGAAGGAAGAAAAAGTTTTCTAAAGTATTTTTAGTTAGTCATCACAGATTAAATTCAAAATACTATTTTAAGAGCAATATGCCCACATAAAGTCTTAAAAGCTGGTGTTATATTTTCATTTTTAGAAAATTACCTGATGGTGCTGAACAACACAGGATCATAGTTATTTAACGACCTGCAGGCATGCAAGACTTCTTATAATATATGGATATCATTTGAAAGAACAATTTTTAACATTATTCTTTAATTTCTGTTGCTTCCTAGTGCAGAAAACTCAGAAAAGGACCTCCTGTACATCTGCAATTATCAATCTCAATGAGAGCTGAGCTTAGATCTGAAAACAGAATACAGACCGAAACATTTAATCACTATCCAGGCTGCAACAATCAGTTCTTACATGATTTGGGTTGTTTCCAGAGCAGGAAGAATGAGGAAATGTTCCAGCTTCTTTGCTGATTACCAGGAACTCCGCAGTACCAAGGAAGAGGCATTTTGCACAATCCATGTTTTCGCATTGAACAACTTTGACTCTTTAGCCTACACCTTCTAGCTCTTGCTAACACCTTTATTTCATTGCAGTGACCAGAAGAACGGGGAGAAGCAATTTAGCAAATGAACAGTGGCAATCATGAGGAAAGCAAGCATGAATAAGGGAGTGGAATAGGTGTTCATGTGCTGTAGATGATGAAAGGACTAAAGACACTGGTAAGCAGGGGACGTTCTCAAGCCTCTGACATTACTGATCGCTATCTTTAACTTATCTCAAGGGTGATAATTACGAAGTAAAGCAAAGACACCAGAGTAATTCTTAAACTAACCCAGAGCCAGGAAAACATATGACTGCTTGTGTTTTGAGCTGTCAAAGTGGTAAAGAACGGCAAAGAGCCAACTGTGGGGTTGCAATCACAGTTGTAATACCACAGTTATAGTTAAACAGCCTTGCCATCTAATACTGTAAACTGCACTGCAAAATAACATGGAAAAGAATTTCTGGCATCTTCAGACTGTGTGACACAACAATGCCTACACATCAGGTGAGCTGACTGCATGCCCATGGATTGTTACTGCTCTGCTTGAAATTTACATTACATATCAATTTTTTAAGATAAGGCTAATAGCCAACAAATTATGCGATAATCTACCTTTTCAACACCAAATTTTGAAGCCTGTAAACATGAAACTGAATCATAAGTTAAGGTCTTCTATTTCTTGAGTCAAATCATTCATATAGCTCCTTTACATAACAAGTATTTGATGTTACATACTGTTGCTCCCAACGGCAGCATGAAGTATTTTACCATCAATTACTAGTGTTGCAGATTAGGTTCAGTGTATAGTTGCAGTGGATATACCAGACTCATCAGAAACAAGGTTAGGCTGAAAAATGCCTGTGATTCTAGTATTTTTTCTGGTTACTTTCATCCACTTTCATAAGGAAATGTATCCTGTTATACCACTGCAATTTCTTATTAAATTGCAAATTTAAATTGGACACAAAAAAACTGCTAAAAAACCGAAAGAGAACAAACTACTATCCTTTTCCACAACAAAGAATGCCCTTTACCTCCATGAGTTTGCTAACCTTAATTATACCTATAGTTTTGAGATTCCCTAATGGAAAGTGCTACAAAGCACTAACAGAATGAATCATGACACATACTGATACACCACTGATTGTAAATCTATACCCTTTTTATTTGCACCCAGGGGCTATGCTTCATATACTCATGAAAAATTACTTCCAAGTAGCGAAATGTCATAATTGGAGGCATGTATGGTAAACAAACAGGCTGAGTATTAACAAGTATGTGATGTTTCTATAGCTTATTTTTGATAGTGTTGTAACTCAATGATTTGAAATATTTGTATAGTTTGGATACTTAATTTGAGAATTAAAATTTCCCTGAGGCAAAGAAAAAGACAACTTGAAAGAGAAGGTTAAAAATCCTTGAAGGCATCCTTCTCAGACACGCAATATTCATACTTTTCTCCACATTTCAGAATGTAATTACAGATCAAAAAATGCTGCCAGACTTGCATGTAAACCAGAATTTCACACAAGACCTTTATAGATGAAAGAACTTTAAAAAAACCCATTTTAATGACAGCCTCAAAACATGTGAGAACCTTAAATTAACATCCACCTACCCCACTTTTTAAAGGCTACTTACATCAATGACTGATGAACTTGACAGACTTAATCCCTCTAGGTCTGCTGTTAAACTCGGGGACAAAACAGCTGCTGTAGGAACTGCCACCGGAGTTGTCACAGGACAGACTAGAAGTAAAACAGCAATTGATATTTAAATTGAAAAAAATATTAAATACTGGGGAAGACAATGATCTTTTTTCATTAAGCAACAAAAAGTTTTGCATCTTGATCTAATTATTATGTCCTTGTATGTATATTACTTAACAGGTTATTTTTTCAGACATAGAGCCCCAATACTCAACATAAACAACGTAAATACAAATATGACTGATACAAGTATAGACCGCAAATATTACGCACATGGAAAGAAGTTTCTCCTTTCCCATTTTCCCCCTACTTTATTCTTCAGTTTGATACATACCATGCAGCACTTTTTCCTTTACAAGTGAAGTGCAAAGTACATGTGAATGCAATTCTAACGTACTGCACTTATAGAGGTAAACTTGAAGAAGGGTACTAAAAGCAAAGCCAAAAAGCATTGCCAGCTCTAGCCTTACCCTTCCAAGAGTACCATTTCACAATGTTCTTCAAAAATATGATTTTTAGTGTCTTAATGTAATACCATAATTGGCTCAGGGATTGTATAATGTTGTACAAGTATCATCCATCAGCACCTGAGAAAATAAGCCCCCTTTAACAGAGGACAAGTCCAGACACAAAAATTCTCAAAGTAAATGTTTTACATACCAATACATTCTAAATTTTTAAACCAATTCTCAATTATAAAAAACAAACAATATCTTCTACTGTAATAATTGCACTTAAAATAACTTGAAAGTCTAAGCATTTATTTTGTTTTGTCAGGAAACTGGTACGATAAATGAACAGAATCAATGTTTCTAACATTTAAAATTCATTGAATTAAGAGAATTGAATCTATGCTGTGGGAAAAACGAGGCTTTAACCAAGATACTTACAATCATCTAAATCTAAGAGAAAAACATCTTGTTTATTTGGAGTTTTTCTATCTTGTACTGGTTTTTCTTCTTTCTGTCAAAAAATATGAATATTTCATCTTTCATCATATCAGTAAAAGAAAAATCTTCAATATTATTGTAAAGCAAAGTGTATTTTTTTACTGCTTTCACAAAGCAAAATATATGCATTTCCAGAGCTTGGCATCAAGAGAATTCACCCTAGTGAGAAAGATTTGTTTATACAGTTAAACTGAACCTAAATTCCACAATGGAGTATCTGAAGCCCATGTATTCAATTAATAGTAATAATTGTTGCTGCAAAGAAAACTTGGTGACAGACCAGGTACTTTTCTTGAGACCATTACAAGAGTCAGCATAATTTTTTTTTAAGACAAAAAAAATCTAAGTGCTAACAAATGTAAGTTTCTGTTTTCATATGAACAACAGGTCAAAATCCATTCAACAAGAAAGTAGTATTATTTGCACTTATATAGGAGCATGGAACCCTGTCCACTGTACTGGGATTTTACTTAATTGCTGGACAAATAACAGAAAGTTGATTTTTTTCACCAAAAAAGTTTCAATTTTAAGCCTTAAGATGAGTTCTAATAATAAGAATTGGCAGTACTTTCAGTAAAGAAGTAATGGAGTTATATCAGTAATTTGGCAAACAGAGTATTTCAACATTAGTTTCAACCCACCTAAGTAAAAAGTTCTAAACAAATCTAATAGAGTGTTTGCCATACATACAGAGCATGTCTAGACAGTGCTAATTCAAGAAAGAATTTAGTGTGTCACAGCTCAGTACAGACTGCCAAGAGGATGATTTAGTACCATGGATTGATCTTTGGATGTAGCCAGAACCTTATGTATCGAACAGTTTTGTCATCATGCTGTTCCTACCCATTCTTAAGCATTCTTCATTTGGGTCAGCTGAAGAATCTCTTCTGCCTTTGCTCACTCACCAAACAGAAAGCTTTGCTTTTCTTTTAGAAAAATGTGTAAACTGCCTTTAGACTTTAAGACATTACTCATTACACAGAGTACTGTAAATAATTTAAATGTAATCTTTCAAGGGGTCACACTTACATGAATTTTCTAGTTTACCAGTTTCCTCTTCAACACTACATAACAGTCAAATGCATGCAGACATATATTATAATTTCTAATAAATTAACAGGTCTAAATAAATCAGTAAAACTCCTCATGCTCATCTGGGCTACCATGTCTTCAGCATTTCAGGCACTCAGGATACAAATTTCTACATGAGCTTGGAGCCCTCTCGGAAAACTCAGCAGCTAGAGTCACTTTCTTTAACTATGACCATAGAATAAAATGACACCTCTTCTCCCAATGTGCATTCTCTGTCTTCTAGTCTCTCAGCTTCATGGTCAGCTGCAAACTAACAATAATGACAAGTTTATTTTTTTCCAGTTTGGGGAGAATTCCATGGTTCCTTCCAAAGAACATGAAAGAACTAGTGAACATTGTCACTATTTTAAGCCATTGATGTTAATGAACTACCCAGCTTAACCTCAGTCACGACGACATTGGTCATCATGTGCTTCCTATAAATCCATGGCTCAAACAGACAGCATTCACCTATGTGATCATTAAAGATGTGCTTTAGATAACTCTTAGAGAAGAATCATCTTGTGGACACAAAAGAATGGGAGCCACCATTTTAAAAATTATGTTTAAAATTCATACATTTGGTGGTCCTCATCACTATGGTATTTGATTGTTGAACTATTACTGATTTATTCGAAACACAAAAATCCTCCAGACAAAAACATATTACAAATCATCTTTAAAATGGTGTTAATGTTATTCCATTTCTTTTATGTCTTGCCCAGAATTAGCGCATGATCTGCTGCAGAACCCGCTTTCTTGAATTCCATTCTGCTCACAATTACCAGACCTTTCTCTTACAGCGTGTTCATTGCAAGTCATTAAGCTTCTCTTGGCTATTTTTGTTTTAAATCTATGAAATAAGGATAAATAGTATACTTCATAAGCTACAGGTTTCTACCTGAATTACTCACGTTTATGAAGTTCAGAAGAATTTTTTAACAATTCTAATGAATTCCAAGACATTTTATGGTATCATCTGGTGAATATTTAGCACACGCGAAAAATCTTTTTATCAAGTTAATGCATGGTAAGAAAAACTTCCACTGCACACTTAACCAGAAGACTGTATCTAACAGTTTACTATAAAAAACTAGCAAACAAACAACTCCACCAAATAGAAAACAAAAACAAACCTGACCCTACCATCTGGGAAATGCAAAATCAGAAGCTAATTAAATCAAGAGAAAGCTAATGTCAAAGTATGATCATGTTTTATTTTCTACTTCAGTCAAGTATGTCAAGCTTAAGAAAATATTGAGCTACTACAGTTTGTTTCTGTGCATGCTCTATATACACAAAAACAAATATTTTCATATTTACATGTATTTCTGTATATGGGTATATACATTAATTGCATGCAATTCTGTACAAAACACCAAAGAAATATATTTATGTGAGTCTTGCCTATTACAAACATGATTATTTTTTAATTTGTTTTTTTCCAAGGAAAGAAAATTGATTGGCTATCTAGGAATAATAAATAGCCAATGACTATAGATATTTCTACTGAATAAAAATAGCTTTGCATTTGAAATCAGGAAATAAAAACATTCTGACATGTCTGACATTTCTCTAATGCAATTTTTCATCTTTTTTTTCTTAAAACTAAGTCTACAACATAACACAAACAGTTTCCTACCAAGAAAACCCACTATGGGAAAGGCAGAATACTAAACAAAGAAGTTAAGGTATATTCCATCAAACATTTCTCCATTTGCAATTCATCTTGGTAATAGAGATAGAACCTGGAAAATGCATATAGGACTTGAAGCAGGAGATTTCTCTTGCTCAATGCATAATTCATGTGCTCCGCCTGCAAAGTGTGTAAAATGAGAATTTCACACCGCAGCATGAGCCATGGAGCTGCAGAGAAAAGGCAGATGAAATCATATTCTGTTGTGTGAATTTTATTTCTTATCCTCCCAATATTTATACAAAACCATCACTGACAATCCAAATGCATTGACAGATCACCCACTGTTTCCATTGTGTTAGCACTTGAAAAGAGATCAGGCAGAAAGATAGACAATTTGTTTTTGTATATTTTTTAAATAGTGGATCAGGTTTTTAACAGCTGAGTGACTCTATTATACTTGTATAAGGAGGTCAACAGTAGCTGATTTTAAAATCCCACTGTATAGACACCTACTTATACTTGCATCATCATCAAATCTGCATTTTAGCTCTACAGTATTTATGCTTACAGTATAATGTGTATCTGAACACCTCAAACTATCCATATTTCAAAATGATATAAAAGACTGCAGTAAAAGAGACTGACTTTACTATTCACTGCAGCTCAATTACAGTGAACACAACAGCTTTTTCAAAATGATTCTTCAAGAGAAAAAATACTGAAACATTAATAACCTATTCAGAAAAATAGTCCAAAGTTTTTGTAGCCTATTTAAATGCTCGTAAATGCATGGATGTATGCAGAAATTCAACTCCCATATGAGTGTAATCAAACCATTTTTATTATGAAAATTCTGCTCACCATGGCAATGGTACCCAACAAAACCTATAGAATGGTAAACATCTCTCAAAACACCAGCAATGTAGCATAATTCCTAATATGTGGCAAACTGAGAAACTATAAAAAGAGAGCCACTCCTTTTACCAATATGTATTTTAGAAAATCTTTTTCAGTTTTACCTAAACGGAAATACTAATGAATCATCTCCCCATACAGACAGAGCAAATTAAGCATACACTGTAGCAGAATAATATAAGCAATGTCTTTTCCAATTAAAATCTATCAGAAAAAAACATGCATTTCTGAGAGCCTAGCAGAAACCATCTGCTTCCCAGGTGTCTGAAAAATAAGTCAGGAAGGAAGCAGAAAAATAAGTAAGTGTGGTTCTTGCAAAATGTACCTTGACACAAAGGCTCTATATACAACACTTTAGCTATAATGTTCTATAAAGTTTGTTAACAATTGGTTTTCTTTCCAGTTTGGAAAGGTTTATGTAGGTTATCATCAGTTAGCTCTGTCTATCATTACAGGGTTCAAAATAGGTCTCTTTAAAAAAAAAAAAATCTATTAAGCTATTTAGCATACCAATCACTTTTAATAAAAAATACCTGTGATCCTCATCCCCCACACACTCATCCAATTATGCGTCTAAAAATAAGCAAGTATCACAAACACCTCAAGTATAAATGCAGGCATCAAACACGGTTTAAATGGAAACTAACTTCATGGTTCCAGAGATTAGTATCCTACACTGAAACAGCCCTCTGTTCCCTGTCCCTTCACAAATGACCATTTCTGTTTACAGCCCATCAGCCATAGCTTGTTGCTGTTATACTAAATATGCTAATTTCTTAGTGAAAACGAATTTAAGGAACATAGACATTTAGCTTTTGCACAATGAGCTCTATTCTACCTTTTCTCTTCAATAATCTCCTTGCTTCTTTTCTTGCTGCCCTGCATATATAAACTCACTATTTGTTTTAATATATTTTTGTGATGTTTAAAAGCTTTGCAATTTTTCAGCCTAGCCTTTGACTCTACTCAGACCTAGTTTTCTGTCAACTGTTTGAAAAATTTTTTTCCTAACACATTTCTTTTTAGGTGCTTCTTAATCAGGTAAGAGTTCAGAACTACTACAATGTTCTTGCTCTTAAAATCCAAGGCCTTGACAATGTTCTATTGACTTCAGTAATTCAATCCCAAGCTTCTTGGACATTCCATTTCTCATATTCAGTGTATTTGACTTCACACATTCTCAACTGGTGTCTTAAAATACAAAGCTTATTTATGCTAGCAGTCCTCACATATCCGGTGAAAGAATAAGACAGCTTAAAGAACCAGTGAAAGAAATTACGTACGTGGTGTTGATAGCCTGAGAAAAAAGGACAAATGCAGTACAGAGAAGATAGTATTATCTGAATATGGTTTTGCAGTGGCTGCTCAGAACTAAGCACATAGAGTATCTATTACTTCTTGATGACAAAAATACCATGATGATATGAGAAGTTGCAAACTCTAACAATTCATGTCCCATCTAGAATCAAAGGAGTCTGAGAGGTATTTGGGCAACAAACACTAAGACCAAGGAAACACACCTCCATTTCTCAGATAGTACAGACTCACTTCATGATTTGTTCTACTTGGTTGAAGAAGGGAGTAAAATAGAAGTTAAGGTTACAACTCAGTTTCTTGACAGACCTATGAAGTTACAAAAGAAAGACCATTATAATAAGCTCAAGATTTAGAGAAACAGAGAGCCCTAGAGATGCACTCTAAAAGTTACGGTCTCCCCTCTTAACTGTTCAAAACACACCTGTCCACCAGCTCCTACAACTGCATCAAATGCAATAAACAAGGTCTATTTTGACTACTCAGCAATCTGTACAGGAGTTCTGACTGAAATGTCTTGGCTTAATTTTCAATACCACATATTTATATTAAAATGGAAAGTTCTGAGCTACAGTTCTACTCTTCCACTTTTTTTATAAATATATAGAAAGAAATGTACAGGAAATATTTTGTTACAGAAAAATAAGTTTCAGAAAATCTTTTACTCTTCTACACTAACAGGTTTAGCATAAAGTTGTTCCTCATTTATTTTTTAGATGAAAGGTAGGTAGAGAAATAAAACCAATTCATTGCTATTAGTTTTATCTCTATAATGCTAGCTTGATTCTAATGAACTTTTAAGCTCTTTTTCTTCAGTAAAGTAAGCAATTAAAACTTAACTGGCACATAAATGGCTCTGTGGTGCATTTTTGCATCTTCACAGTTAAAGAAAGATATATTTGAAAGCCTGCTACTTCATACATGTTTTAAGAAAGCTATTAGAATTTGAAGTATCAAACATAGCAATAAAAAGTTGATTGTTCATTAAGATTATTAATTCTACTAACCTATGCATACACTTCACAATTACCGCTTAACTAACTGCACAATTCTCAATTTTAACAGGAAATTTTAAAACAAAGTTAGTGGTTCTAATAGAATGTCTTCATGCTCTTAAGAGACAAAGTACTAGTATTTGTTTCTTGGTTTTCTTTCCTGTCAGACCCAGCTCCAGTAGTAATTATACTTCTAGATTCCATTTTAATAAAACAATCATGAACACCCATGTACTAAGCTCTCACCAATTCAATTGTAACCTAAAAAAATAAATTAAAAAGAATTAAATTCTATTATGTAAGAATAACAGAATATTAGAAAAAATATTACATTCTCTATATAAAAATAATTATTCTATTCTTCATTTACCTGAAGTAAAAATGTAACAAAATTTAAACTGCAATATGGTTTTGGTTATACAAATACTCTTACTTGCCAACAAACTACCTTAGGATTGGTATTTTTATGAAAAATTAAAAAAAAAAAAAATCACAAATTTATATGCATTTTTTAAAAAAATTTATATGCATTTCCAGAAAGAAACATGTATAGATGGTCAAATGCGTGTTTTAATATTTTGTAGAGGTTTTTAGAAAACGTATTTTACCTTAGTAGCCTTACTAGAAGTGGCATTTCTAGATTTTCCAGACTCAGAGTCACTTTTAGAGTCTGATTCTGACTTGGAGCCTGAAGAGCTTTCTTCTGACGAAGTAGACTCTGTATCAGAGGAACTGGATGTACTTCTCTTTTTGGAGACCTCCTTTGCCTTCTTTTTAATATCCTCTGAATCACTATATATTCAAAAAAAATGTTAAGAGAAATAAAACCACCAAAGAAATCTACTTAGGCAATATCCTACATCAACATTTCAAAATTTTATCAATTGAGTTTTAAGTCAGTAGTCCTTCACGATAAAAAACTCAGTTATAAATGAAACAGTTGTTTATTTAAGGGTACGCAAAATTGTTCTGTCACATAAAATCTGAATCAGTGGAACAGCCAAACAAAATGTGAACACGTTAAATATTAAAAATTTGGATGCATCAATTTGTGAAACTGCAGAAAGGAGTGCAGAAACCCTTCTATATAAAGAAGCTTTCATACTATTTCACCTAAGATTAACAGAATGATGACGTGTTGTGTTTTACCAAATTGGTACTGCTTAAAAAAACCCCCAATGCATCTAGTTTATTCCTTTGTTAATTCTTCTAAATCAAATCACACCACCTAGAAATAAGATCTGTAGTGTCTAAAAATATTTCAACCCATTAAAAAGTTTATACACAAGGGCTGTTATATTCTGACACCTCTGGTCACACTGAATACCTAACAGATAATGGACTTCAGAGATACCATCCTTCACACAGTAAAGTTCTGTTCCTCCTGGCCATGCTGGATTTTGTTGCTCTGTCCTAAGAGCTACTGAATATTATCTGCCTTGTTCACACCTAATAATACTCTAACTACCAATTAGTAGATCACCCTTTTGTCTCGGGGTAGTTACTATCTAGAAATATCACAGGAGATTAAAACTGTTTCCTAACAGT
>JAWWTY010000088.1:50162307-50180125 GCA_035222235.1 Margarornis squamiger
AAAAATTAATATCGCATGCAGAAAAAAATCCCCCTTTGTTCTTGGATCTGCAAGCAAACGTTTTATACTTCCTAATCAGGTGTTTCATACACTACCTGTTTACACTTCCTTCCCAAGACAATAAACTGGTTACTGAAGTGCTTCAAGGGTAGCAAGGTCAACAATCATTAAACAAATTCAGACCACTCAATTATTAAGAATCCCTTTGGACTCAAATTGTTATACCTCTTGGCTTAGCTTTAAGAGCAGTACAAAGTAATGTACTATGCTGTACTACAGTTTGAGATTGCAAAACTTTTAGATTTTTTAGAAGCAAAAAAAATGGAGAAGTCTTCCTCCTCCCAAGAACTTTCCAGGACTGAATTACCTAGATCAAATTTAATCAAAATCATTAAAAATCAATATTAACATTTAGGCCATGCTAATAATGCCTTACCCACACAAGTGAAGCTGAAATCAACTCCCCATATTTTAGTCAAAAGCATTCTTTTCTTAAAGCAGCAAATTTGAAGCTTGCAAAGCTAAAAATGGAACACTTCACAAAAACAGTCTAATGTAGCATATATGATTGTTAAAATCACAGTGAAAAACTGGTCCTATCAAAATTATGTTTCAATATGGCAACATTTAAAAACTTGTTTGAGGTCAATGAACTAAACAAAAACTCACTAGCATATACTGTTTAAAGTTTCTTCATGACAGGTACTGACCAAATTGTATACATTTCTTTCACTGCCATTGAACAGAAGCTGTAGTGGCATCAACAAATAAGTTGTTCTGAACCCATTATATAAATGAAGTTGTTTTCCAACAATTTATCTTTAGCTTAACTTTAAAACTATGTTTGAAGATTAAAAATGTTACTTTACTGCACATCAACCAGTTTTGATGGGTAATCATTGTTTATCTTACTGCTTAAAATTTCAGATGTTATTCTAATGAAAAGAATTTACTGGTAACTAGCTTTTTAACTTTGCCATGATGAAAAGCCTGTATTAATTTAACCTACAGATTTCATTTGTTCTGAACAGGAAAAACAATATAAATCACTTTTAAAATCATTAAATCCTGACTTAAATTAATAAAGTCATAATTAGGGCATTATGCTGTGTTTGTTATGGAAGTGGCAAGGCGAGCTGCTTTAATTACTGTCTGTAATAAAAGGAGCAGAGTGTGTACTGCGCCCCAATCAGCGCTGTCAGCCACGACTGAGCTGAGCTGCAAACTCATCAAGTGAGCTGGCAGCAGACTACAGACTAAGGGTGATCATGTCTGCAGAGGCCACTTGCTGACAGCAGTGGAAGAAACAGATTCATACAATCCAAGGTATTAGCCCCAATTACTCAAAATTTTAATGATACTTTAATACATGATAATGCTGTTGATAATAGGCAATCTTAAAAAGCACTAACACTTAAATATCTTATGACCGTTTCCCTTCACAGCCCCTGCCTCTAATATTTGGATCATAATCTTTTTAATATAACATTATTTAGAAAAATCAATTGTCTTAGTTACATAATGGCAAAGTGTTGAAGGACTTAATTTTACGTCTCAGCAAAATTGCTGCAAAAGGTAATTAAGTGTTTCACACAATTGTCTGATCACTTATTCAGCCTCCCAAGGTTACATCAATTTTCGAAAAGCCACCCAAGATTTTACTGAAGTTAGAAATTAATTCCAAACATAAGATTAGTCTCATTAATGAAAACATGAACCCAGTTCATACACTGACATTGCTTCTTGGCCAAAAAACCCCCCAAAAACTAATTGAAGGTTTGGCAGACTGCTTACAGGAAGAGTGCTATAACAGTTAGTATCACAAAAAAATAAAACCATACAAATGTATACCTACCTTTCATTGGCAGCTCTAGATGTTTTCTTTGTGGTACTTTCTTCGCTGTCTGAATCACTGTCAGTTGATTCTTCACTGGGAGAGGAACTCCCACTACTCTCATCAGTGCTACCTTCCTCTTTATCTTCCTTCTCACTTCCACTGCCAGACTCACTCTCTGAAATAAAAATAGTCCTTACAATTTCATTCTAAATATCTTAAATAATTAGTATCTTAGGAATCAGTTTGTTTTAAATTAAACAATGGTTTAGTGTTTTAAGATCCAATTCCAAGCTTTATCATTACTTACCCCATGTCAAAAGCAGGCAAGAAAATCCCTTTCCCCTTACATTTACAAAACTTTGTTAGTTAAAGCCTGTCCTCTTCAGCCTATAGTACTAGACTTTATCAAATTAAAAAGTCTAATAATAAATTAAGTGCATGTGGATTCTTCAGAGTTACATAACCCCATTAGGAGCTGGAGATGACCTCAAATTTTCTAATCTACACATTCGCTTACCTGCAAAATTATCTTTTCAAACAACTGGTTAATTAGATAATCTGCCCTTGAATACCCATAGTGACTATGATTGAATCACTGATTTAAACAAATTATTCATCCTCTAATTAATCAGATAGTTACCAAATATTCAAATATCTGAAGTGAATGTATACTTTTATTGCTTTAGAAATAATTAATTTCAGTGTTATAATTCTTAAACACTCCTACATATTTCCTCGGTTTAGAAATTGGAAGGAAGCAGCTCCATATTCAGATTTTAAGGTGCCTCTCTTTAATTCAACTAGATGCTGATAATTCTTTTATGTCTCTAACGCTAAACATTTTCTGTGTCGAAGGTCTGGACCTGGGAGAATTATGATCTTCATTACATCTGAAGTATAGTAACATCTTCTGAAATTACTACCTTGGGGAACTGCCTCTCTAGCAACAAGTGGGACACCAGTCAAAAGAATGTTTCTCACTGAATTTGATAGGTAGCTGTTATTTTCTTCATCACCATCCCCATTACAATAAACAGAAAACGTCATGTAGAATTTGAGAGAAATACTGAAACATAATTTGCTGAATAAATCTCACAAAAGATTACACTATTAAACGAGTCTGGCCATTTATCAACACAGCAGCACATGGTATCAAAATAGCAGTTCACCACCAACAAATTCCAAAAAACATTCAAGACAAGCAGATGGCCATTCTTCCTGCAAACAGCTAGGTGCCTTCAGTTTGAACTGGAGTTACAAACTCTCACTACTTACACTAGACTCAAAGCAGGATGAAAATAGCATGCCAACCTTTTCAACTGGGAAACAAAGCAAAGCCTAGCTCATACAGTAAAAGAAAAATTTTCTTCCTCATTTCTTGACTTTCTACATAGCTCTGGCTTTTTTTGGCATCTTTTTTTCTTTTTTTTTTTTTTAATGTAACAGCCATTTCTGAAGATACATTCTCCAGGCAGTGGAGATGCAAGTTGCTTTCCAAACACTTACGTGATGAACTGGTACTGGCAGACTCATCTTCTTCCTCTTCTGATTCAGAGTAGAACTTTTCAGTAGGTTTCTCCTTCTTTGGCTTACCTAGAATTCCAGTCCATTCCTTTGCCTGAAAATAAATTTCAATTTCACTTCACTTTTGCAACTAGCAATACAAAAATATACACACAACACATCAAAGAAAAATGTTCCCAGTATAAGCAGTTTCTATAAAAATCATCTAAGCAAGTGAAGAGAAATGATTAAACCTCTCTTGTTTTCCAGAATTAGAACTAGACGTTTTGTACATACCTGTAAAAGGAGAGATATGTCTATTAGAGAGTCTAGAAAAAGATATACTAAAGCAGATTAAAATCCCTACTAATGATAAATTTCTATGCCGAAAGAACCTGAAGTCTGAGAGTTTTATCTCTAGATCCACCTGACTAGAATGAAGGATAAACAGGGCTAGTCACGACCTTTATCATCCCAAGTTTTAAAGTGGAAAACCAATGTGGACCCTGTATGTAGCCACAGAGGAATTGTATTTCACTTCCATTGCAAATCTCCAAAAAAAGTAATTCTTAACACCAAAAGAATGCCAAAACGTGGCAATACTTTGCCCAGACTTTTTTCTTTCCACATACCTCTCTACTACTAGAGAAGCAGAGGAAAAACTCAGGACAGGAAAAAACCCAATATGGTAGACAACTGTATCAACACAGTGATACAGGTCTGTCTCAGTGACCTCTCTGATCTGGAATAAGACTAGCTTTTGAAATAACTCTAACTATTTCCTGCAAGAGTGTACAGCACTAGAGACACACTGGCTTCCTCTTGAACGTCAAAAGCTGCTGCCGCTTAAAAAGCCAATATTCTTTTGAATATAAATTACAATTTAATTGTGTATTGCAGCTTAACTCAGCTTCATTCACATATGTTGTGTAGGCACATGGAGCATTAGAAGAACCACAAAGTTAATGACAAAGAAATACCCTCCAAAGAAAATAGTTGACAAAACCCCCCATGGCTGAAGGATCTTCCTGTTTGTTTTGAGTTTTAACTAACTGGAGGTAGATGTTTTCTACTATGCTGTAAATGGTTGTTACTCCATTTGATCTATTTCTTGCAATGCTCTTTGGTTTTATGGACAAAGGCACCTTCACACATTCTATTAATGCCAACCCTATAATTTATAAACTTCTGTTTGAGCAGATTACCCCCAGATTCTTCCCATAAAAACTTTCAGAGGTTTGTACATAAATACCTCTTTTCCTGAAATGAATATAAGAAGGCAGACATGTAATATTACAGTACTAATGCTTGTTCTACCACACTGCTGTCCACTGGTTTCTGCAAGGCAGACCTATCTTTTAGAATTTTCTCTACCCATTCTATGGCTAATAGCTTATATGCAAATTAATTCATCCACAATTTACTGCAGAAGTGGACTCATTACAAGGACTATGTGCTTTTCACCATTTTAGTAGGACTCTGGTATCTGACACATGAATCACAGCTCTGGTACCAAAACATGATTTTTCCTGAGAGTTTACACTACAGCAACAAAAAGCTATTGCTAGTAGGTGACCAGCCCTATATGTCAACACATGACTAGCGCACTAATAGATGGCATTCTCCTGTGATAAATTTTCCTAATTCTCTCCAGTTTATCTGAAATGTAAACCCTGGTCTCTTCCAAACATTACACTTCAAAACATACATAATTTAACTTTCTGCTTCTGCCTTTTGCTTGGGTTTTTTTCCTGTTGTTTAGCCTTGGATTTGTACACAAATTAACTTCCAGTTATCTCTTATTCTGGTAGTCCAGCTACACTCAATTAACATACTGCAGCAGAGGATATAGAATATAAAAAAATATGAAATCAGAAGTGAGATGGAGGTGAAAAAAGCCCATTTAATCCACAAGTGAAGCAGAAGTGGCCTACAGGTGATCCACTTCTCTCATGGAAAAGGGCAAGCACTGTGCAAGCTTCCAAATGTTCCATTTCTAAGATGAAAGAAAAAACACAGATGTTCCCATACATCAATGGTTTTCAGTACAGCACACACTACTTAAGTACTTGCATTTTAGGCTAATACTCTATATTGACAACTGCTTTCAGTGAAGTTACTTTTAATGATGCTGACATACCGACTCAGCCACATCAACATTTCGGACGGAGGGGTCAGGCGCCACCTCTGGCCAGTCAGACAGTTCCAGGTAGCCAGTGGCTCGGCTGTTCAGTGTGTGAGACAAGGTGCCAAGCTGGAAATGATCCCGGTCTATTAAAAAGAAACGGGGGGAGGGGAGGGGAGAAATACACAAACACCGTGAGCTCTACCACAAAGAGCAATCTTAATCAGGGCTAAAGGTAATTGCCATTGTATTACCTCAAATGTCATGGAATAAATATAAACTAGGAAGCTCTTCATAGGTCAAAAAACTGATTTCAGTCCATAGATTACAATAATCTCCCCCATAATGGTCAATAAAAAAGCTAATCAGTCAGTGTGTTTAGAGGTGTTGCTCTGAAATGTAGCTTCTCTAAAAATTACTTTACTGTGAATATTAAGAATGACAGCACAGTTAAACAATCCATATACATGTCTTGGCACAAACACATCCAGAATTTTAATAGTTTTTCTTCAAAATGGAGCTCCTTTTAGAGCTTCAAAACTAGACCTAAGTAAGTGTAAAACCAAAAATTGCAAATCATCACAGCAACAAAGTATTTTTAGTTTAGATAGACCGATAACCTTTTAATTTGAGAAGACAGACAATGGATCTTACTTGTAAAAAGACAGAGAAAACACACAGGGAAAATTATGATTTTGGAGAAAAATAATAAAAATCTAATTTGCTGAGATTCAATTTATTTCAGATTCATAAAACATTTGTAAGAGTCACATTAACAATCTTCTAATAAAGCCAGATAAAATAGTAGAGCTGTTCTCCTAAACTGAACAATAGTTTTCCTCAAAAGACACACCTTCTGTTATTTAAATCAAATTTAAAATCCACATGAATAGAAATGGATCAGTTTGCCAGGATTTATCAGTAGAGAAATGCACTGTGTTTGCATCATGCAAATCTTGCTTGCTGAAAAGCAAGTAAGCAGACTGAATATCCTTGCATATTAATCTTTCCTATTTGCTAACTGAAACAAATTGTGAGCGTATTTAACATAGAATAAGCTCCCACATTCCTTTACACAATGAACATTTACCAAATGATTTTGGTAGTTATACCTTTAAAAGGAGACTCAAGCAATGGAGCAGGTTTCTGTGCCAGAAATATTTTTTTGGCATATTTGCTTAAAGCTCCACTCTTCTCATTCGGAACAATAAGCTGCCTAATAAATCTTGTACGGTCTCTGATGTCGTAGCTTTGATCATACTTGCCGAGATTTAATACGTACTGGGTAAGCAATTTTGTCTGTGGAAAAAAAACAGGACAAGAACAGAATACAAGTTATTTATGATTATTGATAACTCTGGATAAACATATTTAAAGAGGTAATAAAAATGAATGGTTATGTCAAACAAATGTTGCTCCATAGGGAATATGCATTTCTAAAGCTGCAAATGGAATTCTGCAGCCAAAGCACATGTCCTCTTCTGTATTGGGGAGGTGAATGCTGAGTACTGAGAAGCAGCCATGTGCTAGATTATTAAACTGCTGAAGTGGAAAGAAAGGCATCATTAAAAAAATAATCATATATGGCAAAGCCGCTGAAGGGTCTACGTGAGGATAATGAATGTGGAAATACAACTAAAAACATGGCACTCAAAACTTAATCGGAAAAATATGCAGGACATCAAAACATCAGAGGGTATTAGGGGGCTGGCAAACTGCTTCTGCTGAGGTGTGTTTTATGAAGAGATACTGTCCCTGGCATAAGCAGTGTCTGCACTCTGACTGCACTCAGTTACTTTATCCTGAATTATGACCCATTAAAGCAGACACATGAATCACTGAACTGGATTACTGCAAATTATTTGCAGTGCATTTAGCTGTTACTTTTTCATAAAAGCAAGCTGCTGATGCCCTCTAAAAACCAGGATAAAAGACTTCTTCCATTTTTTTCTTGAAGCTTAAAGCCTCCAGTAATATCGGTCATTTATTTATTTATGTAAGAGAGCAACTTATACTATCACAGGTTTTTACAGCACAATAGGGCTTCCTAATTTCATGCCTTGGAATACAACCATTTCTTAAATAATTCTAATAATTCAGTTAATTTTTAAGCTAATAAAATAATATAAAAAAGGAGGGAGAATTTCCCAGGATCTTAGAAATAATGTAGTGCAACCAGAACAATAATGCTGAATAGACTTGCATTCATTAGATACATTTGAAAGAAGTAGGCCACTTCCCTTATATAAAAGCAAACAGGAAAAAGAGCAGAAATAGTAAACCATCCTAAGGAAGTAAATTTTGGTATTCCAGCTCAGAACAGATATATGACACAGGGTTAAAAATGTATTGTCATGAAGGATTTATTTTCTATATACAATAGAAATCAAGCTTGCATATATATCTTGTTTATCATCCTATTGCTACAACAATAACAAAGTTTCAATCATGTGAGCAGAAAAAATACATTAAAAAAAAATCAGTCAATTTTGTTGTATGCCGTTTGCTAAAAAAAGTTCAGTTCAATAATTTCCAACTTGAGCACGTAAGTTGAAGGTTTTTTTCCTAGAGATGTAAAAATACTTTCTCAGAATAATGGTTAATTCCTGTATGTGAAATATACAGTAAACAAAAATAGGTTTTAATTTTAACCACATACAATGCAATATATGCAAGCATTTTACAAAATAATCTAGGGTACTAAAGATTTGAAGAAGCTAGTTGTATTACACTAGAATAATACTAAAAGCATAGTTAAAAAAAACCCTTCAGTGAAATATTTTTTGTTTCTTTTTTCTCTCTGATACCCCAGAATGGTTCTGTGAAAAGATATTTTTTCCCCCAAGGTACTGTCTTAGCTCTGGTAAAGGTAAAACTTTACCATACGTATTTCACAGCTTATTGGCAGCTACTTCTGTATGAGGGTATAAAATTTTAAACAACTGCATCAGACAGAGCATACGTAATCTGCACTCATGCAGGACTTATGCTGTTCAATCTAAATGGAATTGGAAGGGAGGGTTCCCAGGTAGCATGAATTAAACTAAATGAGGGATACCTCCTGCAGCCTTTGCCATCACTTCTCCTCTGTAAAACAAGACAAGATTCCTTGCTGTCGTGGCAGAAAGCTCAGCAGAATGGATCATAAAACACAGTGGTCTTAGCCTGTGAATTGCTATAGGGATAGGAAAAGTTGAGGGCCTTGTTTTCATGGTGGGCATTTTTTCAGAGTGTTGATGGAATTAGAGACAGATAAGTTAGACAGATAAAGTGCTGATCCTGAAAGACTGCATTTCCTTTAATGGGAACATTTTCTCCATGATCCTTTCCCTTTCTCTTCACCCTTTCCTGTCCCCTAAAATATCTTTCCAATATTGTCCAATACCGACAGATACACAATAAATTTATATGGAAAAATAACCCATATCGGCAAGAAGTACCCTTGCAATCATCATATATAGTACAGTTTTCACGAAAACAGCAAGGAGACACTATTTTTAAAATTTTTTTCTTAGAGTAATGTAACCAAAATAAAGTAAGGAATACACATCAGTTTCTCCAACAAAGGAATTGCCATAATCAGTTGAAAATCATTTGTACAAGCATGCTAAGTTTGGTGAAATATGACAGAATCTGCATACCCAGACTGCTTTTTAGAATAGTGACAAAATATTCTGATACATGAAACATTTATTATCATATGCCAATATTGTCTGTTAACTGAACGTGGGCATTATATAGGCATTTTTTTATTTTTTTTTTTAATCCCCACACTGTTATAAACCATTACTATTTTTTGTACACTTTGGTTTGGCTAGTGTGAAAAGCATACATTCAAGTCATCCTTCAACAACATTTCTAGAATTTTTTAGTGACAACAGGACTATTTAAGGATTTGTTGCCTATCTTGTATTAGCAGCAATTAACCTTTTGGTAGATCCCACTTGAAAATTTTATAATACAAGTATTACCAATAGATGAGGCTCTGCAATGGAAGAGAAAGAGTTATCTAGCCACTCTTTGATATCATTAGCTTGCAGTAACTTGATTCTTTAGACACAAAAGATAAGGCTACTGTGCTTAACCATGAGTGACATATCTATTTACACCCTAGGACTACTTGGGACTTTTTCTGGTGGGAGTCCTACTGTATTACCCAACAGAAACTCATGAAAACCTCTTTATTCATCCTGCTATATGCAAGAAACATCCAAGGCAACTAGATGGCATATTTTCTGCATAACACTTTCTCTTATATGAGCTCCATTTAGACAGATATCTAGCACACTCATAAGGATTTTATAAGTGTTGAAAAAACAAAGCAGGTTTACCAAATAATACAGACGACGAGAGGAAAGCCTGCTCATATTACATACTTACTGAGAAAGGACTGAACCTGAAACTCCTCCTTAAATTAAAAACAGCCTTTGAAAGTTCATGGGGTGATCACAGAAGTCAAAGCATACTGGAAATTGTTATAAAAATCCTGAATATTGAAAAGTATTCCTGTGAATGTGTTGCATTAAGTGTTTGAACATACGACTAAGGAAAATACAAGCAAATAAAATAATAGATTTAGAGAAAGGGAATAAAATAACAAGTCTTATTTCCTTCAGAATTTTGTGCTTTTCCCAAACAAGACCTAACAAATTAGTTCAACCTGCCTTTCCCTGAGCTGGGGAAAGAGCTCCTTTCATCTGTTTGCTTGGTGTTGCCTCTTTGCTATTCGAACTCTACTTTTCAATAAAGTGGCATTGAAAATCTTTGAGATTTTCGCAACTCCATTAACTAAAGTATTCATAAAAGTACATTGTGGTGGGATATGATACAAAGGCAGAAAACATGGGGCTGAGCAGAGATGGACAGACTGGCAACTGAACAATAAAGTGTACAAGTTTTAAAAATTAGACTGAAAAATGGCTGGAGTTTTCAGAAACTGAAGTAATTCCAGAAAGTAACATTTTAATACTGAGTGAGTAAAGAACCACTCCTGGAAATAAGGATGTAGATACAGCAAGTGTTGCCAATTCTTAAAGGGAAACGCATAGTATTCTAGTTTGAAAGGAGCTTTGAATCAAGCCAAGTCATCAGTTTACACTGCTAGAATTTTTGTATAAATACCTTGAACACTTGAGATGAGAACTTATTTTTCCACAACCTAAAATTAGAAGACGAAAACACCCTTTGATGAATTCATAATTCAGTGGGCATCTCAGCAGACCGTTTCTTCTGCTGTATCATCATTACTATATTTGAATAAAGGGTTATGTAATACTTATATGGTTTATAGGGTATTAAGATGTGAAACTGGAAAAAAACCATCATGGAAATCATGACCCCCTTTTAGGCAATGGATTTTTCACCAAATATAGTGTGGAAAAATTTATGTGGAAAATTACAAAAACTTTATGGAAAATTATTAAATATTATGCAATGAGCTAAAAGAAGACAGTTTCAATAGTCAAACAAGTATTTCCTTATCTCAGCATTTTCAGTAAGATGAGCAATGACAGAAAGAAGTCACCTTCTGTTACTGCCCCATTTTAGACTGTATAAGCAAAGCAATCATTCTGATCTGAATGCATGGCAAGACAGTTCATCTCCCACATGCCCTACAGAATAAAGTCTCAAACAGATCACATCTGTACTTGGACATAGCTATCAAGGAACAAGAAGACACCACAGTGCAGAGATGCAAGATCCTGTGTTGTGCAAACTGTTGTAAAACAAAGAGGTCTAGCAGCCTGGAAAATAAATTTCATTTTTTTTCATTCATTCTTTTCAGACAATACATTTCTTTGACGTTTGGGGAAAAAAGTCTTTGATTTTAGAACCTTTTACCTTAGTAATTGGAATTACTGTCAAAAATTAGTGTTAAAATGCAATATTCCATAGCAAGAGAGTGATGGGAGTTCACTGTGCTGTCACTGAGAAGAATGACGGATCTGGTACCTCTCATAGCTATTATTCAGCTGCCTAGAGATGGAAGTTCACCTTTTTGTACTATCTGATGTTCTTATGTTATCTTTACTACTAGAGGTATCAAAAGCCAACCTTCTCCACAGCGTAAAATGAAATAGAAACAAACAAACTAAAAATCAGGAAAAGGGAAAGTGGGTACTATCTTTAAAACAAGCAATTATGGAAAGACAAAAAGAGGCCTTTTACTGGCATCTCTTTTTAGATATCCTGGACAAAAAAATGAGCAGTTTCTTGTTCAAAATGACAGCACTTTCCTGAAAATTCTGTTCTTAGTTCCAGAAAACAGTAAATCACACCTGGAAAATCTCCTATCTCATATTAATAATATGATTTACAAATCTTCCCTATTTATGTGAATTAAAAAATTCAGTTTCCCAAAGAAAGAATGAAACAAAAAAGAGTAATCTCATCACTACATTCGCATTTACAATCCAGCACATACTTAAAGACTCATGGTTAGATTTAGTCTGTTAAATTTCTTGAAAAATGGTGTTCAGCTTTTCTTCACAGGACAATATGGACTAGTTTAAGTTACTAATGTAGAAGAAACCACTATTTATCTATACAGACCATAAAAAAATCTATCATGACACCAGACACATACAATTCTAAGTTTAGGCTTACCTGCTTTGAATTTGTTAAATAGAGTTTTGCACCCAAATTTAAGATCTGCAACTTCACAAGGTCATCTTCATTAGTGAAACTCTTAGCTGTCTTTCTCAAAACATCGGGTGCAATCTTTGGAACCCGTTCACAGTACTCACCGATGAGCCAGAGAATGCTGGCTCTGGCTACTGGAACCTGAGAAAACATTGATAATTCCAAATTAACACATTCACAGACTACTTGCATGCTTCCACATATCTGTGTTCAGTAACAAGTTAGACAAATACTATTGAAAGAGAATTGCAATGCAAGAAATGCAGAGTGAAATTAGATACTGCTCAATATGGCCACTGTGGTAGATGAAATATTCATAGAAATGGAAGATACCGATTCTGCCCCCAAACCCATGCATTACAAGTTGATGAAACAAAGAGGGCAGAAAATGAGAGCAGAGGCACACAGAAGCAATATGTTGATGTACAAGCTGCTGGAAACTGGGAATACAATCCAAGCCTTCAAGGAGTGGTTGTGAATCCTTGCCAGCAGGTTACACTAAGAAACAAAACAGGTGTGGTTTTTTACTATATTCATACAGAAATTGTTTCCAATAATACAGCTTTCTCAAATCATGCCTATCTAGTTTAGAAAGACATGGATTTCTCTAAAACTATTGCTATCTTTCCTTCATTTTTATTCAGAATTTTATGACAGTAAGATTCATATTTTTGCAAATGTTCAACACTGGCTGAACACAGAATTTTGGTGAGACAGGAGTTCAAAACTGCAGTTCTCAATTTCTGAATAGGATTTACCAGCTTAACTGAAAACAATCTGACCAGAAAGTTCACACAGGTCTTACTGTTTTGGAGCTATTCGACATTTTCACTGAACTAACAGATGAATTTTTTTGATGTATATTGACAAAAAAATTACATAGTCTTGGAATTTACAGTGCAAGAAAAATGAGCAACCACATGTAAGAACTTTAAATGCAGTCAGAGTATGTTCGTCTGCAAAACGGTAAGACTGATGCCATTACTGTACACTGATTTCAGAAGGGAAAGAGGTTATTTCTAATGTTCCAAAGGTTACACTGCATTAAGACCTCACACCCAATCTATTATTTTAAATTGGGCTAAAGAATAGTAATTGAGTGGTACATTAAATTTTCCAGTATTGGAACAGTTCAAGTTGCCTGCTGTACAGAGAGATACCTCTAAATAAGAATATATAGGCAACTTCAGATTTCAGTTATGCTAGATTTATTTTTCTAGAATATTTCATTACAGACTTGTTAAAATACTAGAATTCTACAAGAGATCACCAAGTACCATCATAGTTTGGGCAGCAGCCTATTAGAAACATCCCTTTTCCTGTTACTGTCTTTTTATAAAGAAAAAAGAGCTCACAGTGCAGATCAATTTCAGGAATAGCATTAATTATGAAACACAAACTTCCCTATTGTACTTTTCCTAGTCAGGACTACATTGTAAAACCACAATTAAATATATTTAATTCAATAGTGTGCATTTAAGCACAGTGAATTAATCTTTCAAGTTTTTTCCCGTTTATAGAATGCAATTGTTAGAGTAATAAACTAGTTTTAGAATGTTAGACAAAGAGAATAAAAAAAGATTAATTTGAAAAATAGTGACAATGGGAAACAGATGAAATTTCTTGTAAGACTCTGCCTTTTAACCAGGTGGCTAACTTACTATGTAAATACTGTATATATGTTAAGCACAATTTTGTGCCACAAGAATCAATATCAATTAGAGACTTTTTGAATCAAATCCTGAGCAGAAGCCATTTTAATGAAAAGTGTATGTCAAACTGATGAACCCAATGTTTCTGTGTCACTGGATTCATTTGGGGTCAGAATCACACAATATTTTCAGACTTTTTTTTCCTCTGTTTAAGTCTTCCAGTTCTCACCCATGTAATATCAAGTGCATGATCCTGCAGCTGTTGTTTCCAGGGCACTCAAAACAGCAAACAAGAAATGAAGCCCCTTCTAGACCTTCACTGTCTTTTCCAGTATAGCTTAAGTAGGGACCTTGAATTGACAAAAATGCAGGAAATAATACTTTCATTATTCAGCCCTGCTCTGCATTATCCTCAAAGGCAAACAGGATTGTAAATTACTTTGCCTGATGTTTTATTCCATATGCCCCGAGCAAGTGGTTAAGTGCACTTTTTAAGCCTTTAGTACCGGGAGGCAGTTTCTACTGCCATTTCAACCCATTACGTGTCTCAAGGAAAATAAATAAATGGTTAAAAAAAGAAAAAAGGAAAACCAGCCAGACCCTCCCCTCAAAGCAAGATTGCTTACCTTCAGCAGTTAGAGTAAGGTATTATAAAGATTCTACAGATCGGTGTAAGCAGTACCATTAAAAAACTATTGTAGTTCAGCTCACAACTTAATCACAAACACAGGGCTGAAGTACAACTCAAAATCACCATTCTGGTTATCCACGTGTCACAAAATGAGGAGATACTCAAATTGCAAAGAGATGTAATTATCTGCATCCAGAAGAAAATCTGTGTAGCTAGCAATTTTTTAAAATTTTACTTGAAATCAGAAATGTAAAGAAGGATAAAGTTGATTTGAAATGTCAGACTGACAGCAAGAAGTGGAGAGGAAAGAACAGGAGCAAAAGACAAGCATTGCCTTTTTGATTTCAAATGGCAGACATTCAAGGACTCCTCCATTATTTGAACCTCTACATATAGAATTCCTTTAACACAGGATCTCACTGATGACTGAACAACTTATATAGTGTACAGGTTTGTTTAAATTTTGTTTTATTCAAGCACAATATCTGTTTCCAATTCAGTGCTCCAAAGGTCACTTATTCCTCTCAAATTCTAAACATAGTTATTATTATATTTGATATAATTATCAAATTATGAGAATTGTTCATTAAGTAATTATGAATATAAAGGTTGAAAAATACATTTTAAAGTGTGTCTTAGGGAAAAGAATGGGGCTAGGAATCTGAAGTTTGCAGAGCTGAAATACATACAAGCATATGAATGCCATATCTTGCAATACCTTTCCAACATGGCAGAAAGGAGAACCAAATTAAAGAAAGCAAGCTGCCTCTGCTGTGAAACCTTATCAGAAACATAGGAACAAGCAGTATTTACCTACGAATACTGCAGAGTAAGTCAAGTTTATTAGCAGTGAATGAATGGACAGAGCAGTGTTAAAACCTCCCAGTCAGCTACTCTCGTAATAAGAATGCCACTCCAAACAAGTAACCGATAATTCTTAATTGCTTACATAAATGACGTTTTTTCCTGAAATATTAAACTCTTCAAAGTTGCATGCAACTGTCTTATTTTTTCTCTAAATTTGCAACTCCTTATCCTATCTTTATCCCATCAAGAAGTGTTTCTCCTTATCTCTAAATTAGAAAACACTTCAGACTTCTTTCATACTCTTGCCCATATTGTAGAAGGAACTAGGAGTAAGTCTGTAATGAAAAACAAGGATGTCAAAATTCACCAGCTAGGAAAAGAAAAAAAAACTTGCCTTAGCAGTACCATAAGGCAAAACTCACACCAGAAGTACAAAATTTCCATCACCCAGAAAGTAATCACTGCTGGATACAACGTACCATAAGAAATTATTCTTCCAAAAAGAAAAAGGCAGAAACTAAATTGGAGACTGCGGCAGCATGCCTACAGGAAAAAATACTCAAGTAGAACTGAGGCACTGAGAGCTAATTCTTGGTAGGCTGATTTGCGATCATTCCTCCATTGCTAAAATGAATTAAGAAAAATCAAAAGAGGCATAATTCAGATGTAAACAAAAGTGTCTGGTGTTAATTCAGTTTAAGCAACGCAGTCTAACCAATTCACCTTAAGACTTGTTCTGACTAGATCTGCAAGTAATTTGCACTTGACAAATTCTGGAACATAGATGTTTTCAAGGAAAGATTTTCTACAAGAGAAGATGATACACATTTGACAAGAGAATATTCTAAAAACTTCTGAGAAAGCCCCTCAACGTCATCCTTTACAAGGTGGAAAGACACTCTAACAAATAAAAAAAGACTAGATAATAAAAAACACAAAAACCCAGTAAGAGATGTCTCACAGGGCTTTATAAGGCAAAATGTGCTGTTCAGCAGATTTGCGAGTAACCTAAAAGAGGTTAGGTAAGGGGACAGTCTGATGACATAAAATTTTTCAAGATAATCTAATCTAAAACAGAGCCTGAACAGTTGAAGATCACTTATTAGTGATACTTAAAAACTGGTTAGAAGTGATGCAGCTGGCCTTGGAACATTAAGAGCAGGATGCAAAAGCATATTCTACACATGCTGTTGGACTCCAAGATATTTCTAGGGAAAAATATATGTTGGAATCATGACCATTTTCAGAGAATTGCAGAATTGTTAAATCAATGTTCTGCAGAAGTCAAAAGGCAGACAACACCAGAAAGTGAGGTAAAAAATACAAAATAAGTAGTATCTATGTAATTGCATAAGATTTCTCTGTCATATCTGACTACTGTGCACACTCGCCCCACTTTAAAAATCACAGAACTATCAGGAAAGACAAAGAGAAGAGGGACTGGCTGATCAGAGATCTGGAATATGAGGAGAAATTAGAATTTTTGCATTAAAAAGTATGATGACGACGATGTGGATAGCAAAAGGAAGCTTCTAGTAATCTGAGAAGGTATGCTGGGAAGTGCATGGCACTGAACTTAACTGTAAAATCATTTCCCTAAAGCCTCAGGTTTTGGTGTCCCAGAGATGAGACTACTCTCTTGAGAGACTTTTGAACTTAACCCTCTTTAAATGGCCCTTTCCTGTATATGTATTTTTCAACCTTCTGTCACTCTAAATGCTAGACACACAAAACTAATTAAGTCTATCACAGAGTGAAAACCCAGCACAAACTAGCACTGCTCAGGTCTCCAGCCCACAGCTTAGCAAGTCATTAAATTGTAGAGCACTGACAATGTTATTAAGAAATTAACAGCTAAATGGAAATGCTTTTATGATTTTTTAAAAACTGAAGTTTAAAGAGATCCAATTACTCTCTTGTTTGATATCTTCAGATATCAATGCACCATCAGATGTGCATTTTTCAGTTGCAGCTTTTGAATGGTGTGGAGGAAAGGACCCGGAATGCAGCTAGATCAAGCTGTATTATGCACAGGTCTAGGTACTCAACAAATATCAGACACAAAGTAGGTATCACCGATCTTTGCCTTGGCACACCTGGGATAAAAGCTTAAGGTACAAATGAAAACACAAAAAAGCAAAGGAACAAAAATAACCACTCTTTTCAGATATGTAAGAAACAATCAAAGGGCAAGCTGAAATAGACCTGATCTTTACTGTAATTGAGACTCAGTGGTCTCCATGAGCTCATTATTTTTTTAATTGAACCTTCTAATACTTTTTGTACTTAGTCTTATTATTTTTCTACATATATGGTCTTAATATTTAACTTTTTTTACCTTAGCTTTTATTTATTTTACAAGAGAAAATAGTTACCTTCTAAATATTCTACGTCCTATCACTTTCTAAATGGTTTCTTGTACTGGGTTTATGTGGCCAGGTTTTGGTAGTGGTGGAGGGTCTACAGGGGTGGCTTCTGTGAGAAGTTGCCAGAAGCTTCCCCCGTATCTGACAGAGCCAATGCCAGCTGGCTCCAGGACAGACCCACTGCTGGCCAAGGCTGAGCCAGTCAGGAATGATAGTAACACCTCTGTGATAAGACATTTGAGAAGGGAAAAAAAG
>JAWWTY010000088.1:50180225-50207534 GCA_035222235.1 Margarornis squamiger
TGTTGGAGCAGGGTCCTGGCAGGGACCTGCTGACCCATGGAGAGAGGAGCCCACGCTAGAACAGGTTTTCCTGGTAGAACTTGTGGCCTATGGCTGAAGGACTGCACCCCACGGAAAGGGACTTATGTGGGAGCAGTTCGTGAAGAACCATTGCCCGTGGGATGGACTCACGCTGCAGAAAGTCATGGAGGACTGCCTCCCATGAGAGGAGGGGAAGGACTCTTCTCCCTGAGCAGTGGCAGAAACAACCTGGGACAGACTGACTATAACCCCATTCCCTGTTTCCCTGAACCACTGGGCAAGAGGCAGAACTTGGGAAGGAAGGAGGGGTGAGGGAAGGTGTTTTTAAGATTTATTTTATGACTCATTCTTCTGCTCTGATTCTGTTAGTAATAAATTTAATTAATGTCCCCACTTCAAGTCTCTTTTGCCCATGACAGTAAACAGTAAGTGATCTCTCCTGGTCCTCATGAATCCTACGTTCTACTTTCCTCTGTCCAATTGCAGAGAGGAGTAAGAGAGAAGCTTTGGTAGATACCTGGTGTCCAGCCAGGGTCAACCCACTACATTTTTGTAGCTGAAGAAAATGAAGACAAGAATGTCAGTAAAGCAAATGAAAGAAACATTGCTATCAAATATTTTTAGGCACCTCGACATCGCAAATCACAATCTCAGAAATTCATAACAGTACCAATGAGAGAAATTCAGGCACCAAACCAAAAAGGTATTCCACTGGGTTTACACCAATTTATTGGTGTATATTTATTTATTTAAGTTTATTTTAATTGCTGTTTCCCACTTAGCTAAACTAAACCATGACAGAACAATCAAAGTTTATTTTTTCCTTAAATGCCTTTTGATTTAATTGTATTTAACACTGTTCATGCTTCCAGCTGGGTACTACATAGTATTAAATTAATTTCAACTCTAAAAAGCAACAAAGAATTTCTTTGGTCACATTCTCCCACCCTCCAGTTTCTTTCCAGTTAATTCAAGACCATATCATTTGGCTGCTTCTCCTACATTCAAATGAAAGAGTCCTTTAAAGACAGTGGTATACTCCAGCATAGAGCTATAGGGTAGGTCCCTTAAGTTTTAGTCCTAATACTTTACCCAACAGAAGACGTCAGGAAACTGCCCCCTGCCAAAAAAGGAAACACTAAAAAACCCTGTTCAAAGTAAGTGTGTATACAAGTGTGTATGTATGCATATATAGTGTATGTTAGGGTAATAATGGTCAGCAGTCCTTCATTTGTGTCTCTGACTTACAGCAGACAAAGCTCAAGGCTAGTGTGTAATGTCATCTCACAACCACTTTTACCAAGATCAATGTTTAAAGTACAGGTGAAGACCTCAGGAACTCCAGTAATATTGTATTAAATGCTGACATTTCAAACTCACATCCTCACTCCTTTCGAAACATACATGCTTTACAGGAGTAAGGGGATGGAGGTTTGGACTAGACTTTACAGGTCCCTCTCAACCCAAACCATTCTGTGAAGGAATACATTCATGTTCAGACACAATATAGGCAACTTATTTCAGAAAAATGGTAACAGCATTCAAATTATAAATATGAACTTCTTCCAAATTTATTCTTTAATTCACAGTCTTGAGCACACTAAGAAAGACATATACCTTGAAGTTCTTAAAAACTGACATGGACAAATGTAAAACAAGATAGAAAATGACCACTTTGGAGAAACTACAGCATCATTATCACTGCTTTGTTCTTGAATAAGAAGTATGATTCAGAATCAGATTTTGATTTTTAATTTATTCGTATGACTGCTCTGTTCCACAGACTGTTCTCCTACTACTTATCACTCTGTACAACCTCATATTGCGAAAACTTGACAATGTCAAAGTAGTTCAAATATAGCAAGTTTTTCCTGCCTCCCTCATTCAACTTAAAAAAGGATTCTCTTTCCAAAAATATTCTCTTTATTTAATACTTGAAGTATTTACTTAGACATTTTGATTGTATAAAAGAGTTACAAACCTCTTTAAAGTGTCAAATAGATTATTAAGAAAATAACTATTTTCACCTCTGCAATATGTGGTAATAAGAAGACAAACTCATTTGGTGAAGTGCCAGCAGACATGTATAACAAGATTACACACGATTTATGAGATTGCAATAATCAATCAAAATATTGCACAAATTTTCTGAAAATGTGATTATTATAAAATAGGTAAAACTTATTAGCAGTATTATCTTATATCCTCTTTTGATAAGACAATTCAGTAGAATGTATTTTCTTTATATCACTTGCAAAGTTTGATCACCAGCTCTTAGCAGCCAGAGTCACTGAATGGTCAGTAAAAATGAACAGAGAATACATTTCCTTTTTCTTTTAATATTCCAAACTTTGCAAAATTCAACTATTGAAAAAGAAAAGATTCACTGATTTAGAAACTATTTCATCATCAATAAATGTGTAATTTTATGAAACTAAACAGTTCTACACAAAAATAATTATTGACAGATCAAAATATGTCACCTTTGGTTTATGATATAACAGGTAGCTAATGGTCATCAGCCCTATACTCTAATTTAGGACAGATCACTAAATGTTTTATCCATTACTAGAACTGTGAGGATAATTTGAGAAGTAACTATTTGCATTTACTAAAGGTCAATTAAATCTAAAGATGGATAATAGTGAATAATGCAAATTTTACTGTTAAATACCACAGAATCTCAAACACCCAGAAGATAAAAATGCAACTTCAAGACACACTGCAACACACTCATTGCAGCATGTCTGATACCATGGAAAGGTCAGGTGATTTGGGGAAAAAGGCTTAAAATACAATTTTTCAGATCACTAACACAACTGCCTGATAATCCTCAAGTTAACTGCTGCTTTGCCCTTATTTTGATTACAACTTGCCCATTCCACATTCTAAACCTGCTATTCATCTTGGCATAACAGTATTAGCAATACTCAACATTTCCAGGGATCTCTTTCAAAATCACTTCCCAGATCTAAGGCACAAATTGATGCCACCTGGTAGCTTCTATTTCCTTTTCTTTAAGAGCATGAAATACGGTATTTTATGTCAAAAATAAAAAAAAACATTGTATTTGTCTAACTAACCCACTTCCATTTATGGCACAAATTCAAAAGAGATAAAAATCTCACCATCAGTCAACAGGGAAAATAAGACGCTGTGAACAAATACTCACTGTGATGTTATCCAAGAGTTTGGCCATATGCTTAATAATTTCACCATGGTGTGCTGGCTGGGTTTGCAGCAGTTTCTTAATGACAACAACACTTTCAGCAACTACAATTTCTGTTTTAGACAAAACAAATTATTAATTTTAAAAGCATTTGTGCAAAAGAAAATTCCATAAATAATTAATTGTAAAATATGCAGAAGCTTTCAAAACACGCTTTGCAGAACTGAATTCTATTTACTTGGTAACAAAGAGGTAAGCTGTTCTAAATAATGTAAGTTCAGCTTCCTGAATCAAGTTATAAGTAGCAAAAAGCGGACAGAGAAACATTCTAAATGAAAAAATACCATCCTACTACATACCTTTTATGAAACTACCACTTAGTAAGGCTTCACTTAGTATTTATCTTTCTTAAACTGAGGAACAGTGTGAAAAAAAAATTTGGTTTTCATTAAAATGCATATTCATAAGTAATTTGCAGTCTGCATTAAAAATACAAACACCCATTGTATTTTCAAAGAAATATTCAACATTAAAACTAACAGCTCCTTAACATGCTAGAGAAATGACTAAACATTTCCTTTGCACTTTTTCACCTTCTAAGAAGTCCCTCTCAGATCAGTAAACTAATCTTTAGTACATTCAAATGAAGCCTCTAAATAGCAAGCTGTTGTAAGATTCATGCCAAAGTCATGCACTGGAGTGCTTAACTACTGTAGCAAGTAACATTCACATCCTGAACAACTTGTATGAAATACGCATATTTTGAAGCTGAAAAGACCCCACAGGTGCAAAGGTGCAAGAGTAAACTCTGCTGTAATGAAAGATGAAGAAGCCTAACTACTATTTGTTAAACAAAAATTTTCCTACCTTTCAAGAGTTAACTTGACACATGGACCATTCATTCAGAAATCAAGCATGCTCAAGTTTCAATAGAACAGCATGGGAAAGAGATGTCTAAATTTCAGATTTTGTTTTGGGTTTTTTGAGAAACTGAACTTCTTTAGGGAGAAAGGTTTTTCAAAAGCTCTGAGCATTCATCATTATGGCATAAGTTCCTGAAATGCTTAAATTGTAGCTTGCAGCTAAATTTGTCCTTTATCTGACATGACATCTGTCATTTTTCTAGACTAATTTCTAGAGGTTAACATGTCTACTCCACATACCTCACAGTCTTGCATAATCCTGCAGGTGAATTTGAGTTTTGCAAGACATTAAAATCAGAAGACAATTGTTGAAACTTGAAAATTACAATCTGGAATATTTATAGTGGGAAACATTGTAATGACAACCTTGAGTATTTTGTTAAGGAAAATAAAACTGAACCCAAAAAACTGAGTGGACATGAAGCCACTATCAAAAAACCTGTTCACAATCTAGAACTCATTATGATAAAATCAACTGCAGTAAATGAAATGTCACTACAGGAACTACTTTACTGCAATAGACCAGAATTGTGAACAAATAAACTAGGATGGTTCTTTTCCACAGGTCTATATACCAGGAAAGAAAGTACAAACAAAATCAAAATGAGTTTGTGTTAGAATAAGGGCTGGCATAGTCCAGAAAAGAAACAGAGAGACTCTTTGAGGACTGCTTTGTGCACATGAAGAATCCCAAAAGTGATCATGAAATTAAAAGACAACCATTTAGGTTCAAACCAAAACAAACTCCAACAAAACAGTAAAAAGGGAGATAAAATTAGCATTCTGAATGAGCAATAAGAAAGTTTTAAAATTTTAAAACATTAACTTTACTAGGATTATCCAAGTATATAGAACATAACCGAAAATGAACACAAGAATTTCAAAACAGTGTAAATCGTATCTAAAGGGTTTTATCAGTCCAGGCTGGGGGATGAACAGATCAAGAGCAGCCCTGCTGAGAAGGACTTGGGGGTGCTGGTGGATGAAAAGATTGGACATGACCCACCAATGTGCCCAGAAAGCCAACTGTGTCCCAGGCTGCATCAAAAGCAGTGTGGCCAGCAGGGCGAGGGAGGGGATTCTGTCCCTCTATTGTGCTGTGGTGAGACCCCACCTGGAATACAGCATTCAGCTTTAGAGTCCTCAGCACAAGAAAAACATGGCCCTGTTGGAACAGATCCAGAGGAGGCCACAAGAATTATTAGAGGGCTGAAATACCTCTTCTGTGAGGAAAGGCTGAGTTGGGGTTGCTCAGCCTGGAGAACAGAATGCTCCAGGGAGACCTTGCAGCTGCCTTTCATTACCTAAAGGAGGCCTACAAGAAAGATGGGGACAGACTTTTTAGCAGTGCCTGTTGTGACAGGACAAGGGGTAATGGGTTTAAACTAAAACAGAGTTGATTTAGATTAGATATAGGGAAGAAATGTTTTACAATGAGAGTGGTGAAACACTGGAACAGGTTGCCCAGATTGGTGGTGATGCCCAATCCCTGGAAACATTCAAGTTCAGGTTAGACAAAGCTAGGTGTCCCTGCCCACAGCAGAAAAGTTGGACTAGATGATCTTTAAAGGTCCCTTCTATACCCAAACCACGGTTACTATGATTACTTGGGTTATTAAAGGGTTATGCAAATGGTTAAAAGCAATGTTAAAAGGCAATTACTAGAGTATCCAGACAAACCTTAAATTTCTGCTTTTCAGAACTACACAAAGTTTAAGCTTTTACCTGGTTAACTTTTTCATACTTGTAACATAAATAGCAAAACTTGGAAACCCCATTAAGATACATAAACTGAACGCTACAGGGAGTTGTTTTTCTTTTATGTCATTCTAGCAGTAATTACAACAGATATGTAGTAGTTACCTGATGTATTGGCAGTTCCAGTGATTTTATGACTTTCCTGGTTTTTAGCTATACATTCTATGATTGTGTTTACATGCAAATCTGACTTTAAATAAGCCACTCCTAAGTACATAAAGAAAATTTCAAGAGCAGTTCTTGACTTCCCCAGACCCTTGTTTCTGGAACAACACTCTGCCTCTCAGCATCTAAGTTCCAGAATGGTTATTGTACAGCTCCCATGTCAGATACAACATCCTGGGTGTTGCATTGTATCTACACTTAAGGCCTTTCCAGAACAAGAGCACAGAATTAGATGGCAGTTTTGCCACAAGCTTGTTCTTCAGGATTCTATTTTGGTTTTGTAGAATTAGTCTGGTGACCTCTCACTCTGCTTTCATGGACCTCAGAACCTTCTGAATCTACCAGCTTGTGCTTCATGCTATGCAAAGCAGCAGAAGTACTTCCAGTCTTCAAATGATCATGAAAGAATCAGCACAGTAAACAGATTGCCTGCATGCTTTAAGGCTGAAAGTTGGCAGAAAGCAAGATTAACCAGGACTCTTAAATCTATTTTCCTACACGTGCTAAATCTCTTTTTTATTCCCTTACCATGCCAAAACTCGTATGTTCACAAAGCTGCGACTATCAGTAATTTCCTGCCACCTTGGGGAAAGATACCACGTAAATTATGCCATTCTATTCATTCCTTGAAAGAAGGAATAAAGACACTGCAGCTATGGTAAAGCAATTTGCCAGCTGCCAGGTTTAAAAGATCCTCAATATATCCTTTGCAGTCTTTCAGAACAGTAAGCACAAGAAGATAATTTTATTTGCTAGAGAACTACATAGAAACAGACAAGAAAACTAATCTTGAGACAGACCTTTGTATACGTGCACATGCATGTGTGGGTGTGTGTATATATGTATTAAATTACTCTGAAGAAAATACTAAATTGATGATCTTGGATGAAAGAAAATAACCTCTTTTCCTCTTATCTTGGTTCCTTATTAGCAAAAAGAAAAACAAAGCAAGAACACTGAAAACAAAGGATTATTAAGTAACAAATTTGGTATTCTGAAGTGACAGCTTTATTATTTCATTTAAAACAGAAAAAAAATGGGGATTTGTACATGCTGAAAGAAGCCTTCTCAGAGGAAGATTCCTAGGAGAATTCAGAAGTAGGAACAAGCTTGGAAGTTTGTATCTTTACCATGGTAATTGCTGAAAGTAATACAAAAAGGTGCACTGTACAGACACACCTTGTAATACAATATAAGAAGATATTTTAAACACAGTTGATAATCAGAAAAGCTGAAACATAACTAAGCTCTAGAGCACTAGGAAATTAAAGCTACATATATTAAAACTACAAAGCTATGTAGTTTTAACGTATGTAGCTAAGCAGTGACTCTCAGGAATTTCTGATACAAGGTGAGGTGTTCGAGAACGAGGACTCACAGTTCATAAACCAAGTAAGAGAAAGCTCTGAGTGTATTAGTGGGTCACAGGACGACTATGTGCTGCTAAGGTGATGTTCTTAATGACAGCCTTCTTACAATTTCATGAAATCACATCCAGTAGATATGGAGAGGCATTAATGCCACTTTTCAAAGCTTACAGAAGATCTCATCTATGTTCTTTAAACAATTCTAATTAGTCCAGGGTACCCGAAAATCACACTTTTCTTCCTTCCTGACATTATTTTTAAACCATGAACTTCCTAACTCTATTTCCAATATTTAACTATATTCATGTAGACTGTACATTATATAATCATCTTCCAGTTCTCTTCTTGACTTCTTACCTGCAATATTTATTGGCAACCATATTATACTGGCAACTATATTATACAATATTATCAGGTATTGATTTATAGTGGTGTTATACCCTATCTGACCTTCTATCTGCTTCTTCCTGTGTTCCTTAGTGACTTCCAACTCTGCATCACTACATAAAATAACAGAAGCCTAGATTACAAAATCAAACTGAATTTGGGGCCATTTATCTTAAATCTATTTAATATCCTTTTTTTCAGTTAAGCACTGATGAACTAAAAAAAAATTCCAAGCTTTCAGCACCCTCTACAGGCAAACTCCTTTGCTGCAACTAAATATACAACGGAAAAACCATTGCTATCAATGATAATCAAAACAGCACACTTTAATAGTAACAGTCCTTTTTCAAAAGGACTAAAAGCTAAACACGTAATTGCAGGAATTCATTTTGCTAACAAAAGAGAAAATATGTACCCAGTGAATATGAGATTCTTTGAAAATGCAGAATCACAATTTTTATCCATTCTTGTCAGCTAAATTCTTATAAAAGTCAACTCTCTTACACTTTTTAACGTGATCTGCTCTGTGTGGTTCTCATTAAGGAAAGGTGTCATGCCATCTGCTATTCTCAGAAACAAACAGAACATTTAGCTTACCATCCCTGTTGGACAGCAAACATACAAGGCCATTGAGGCATGTGTCAGTCACTTCAGTGATGTTAGTTGCACATCTGCCTATAGCCTGAATTGTAGCTGCAGCAAACTGTTTGTCTTGGCTCTTCACATAAGTCTAAGGAAACAGGATTTTCATTAGTCAATGCATAACTCTTGACAAACAAAGACTTACCATATTATCCTCATAAGACAGACATACCGTATAAAAAATTCAACCTAGAAAGCTATATTGTACATTAGTCGTTACACTTTTTTCACCTTATTGTCACTTCTAGAAAACATTTCCTTGCCAGCTTTGGTCACCCACGGCCATGCAAACTTCTGATTTCAAGGAAGCTTGGGGCAAGGGGCAATTACCCAAAACCAGCAATTAGTTTGTGTGCAAGGTTGGAGGAGCTGATGAGCTCTCTCTTCAGAGAGGTTTCAGTTCATTTAACTAGGAGCATCTGTGAAACTATGAATAACCTACCTGCCTGAGAACCAGTACCTTTCAGAGAAATCCAGCCAGAGAACTGAAGCAATGAAAATAGATGTCATAAGCAAAGAGGAGAGAAAGAAGGACAGACACTGTTTCACAACAGAGGCAGAACATCTTGCTGACACATAAAGATATTGGAGACAATACTACTTCATCAAATAACTTACAGAAAGAAGGTTTGGCCATAAATGCTAATGGCCAAATATTGCTAAAATTAAGACCATATCATATAGTGACTTACAGTGTCAGTCAAGTTGGTAGTATTTGTTTTAAAGAATATGGAATTCTTGAGTTTTTCTCATGAGTTTTGTTGTTCTGGGGTTTTTTTTTAGCTGGAAGGAGAGTGAGAACATCAAAACTCCCTTTCCATATACAAAAAGTTCCATTATCCATCATGACATAAAACAATTCTGTTTTGAGACCATTTTATCCTGGAAAGGACTTTAACTTGAAAAATTTAAATGTAAGAATCTAGAAGAAACATCCAATAATGGCAAAAGAGAGCATTTAATGTAAAAAGAATACACTTCTGCACAAACCTGAAATTCTCGAAGCAGCGTTGATATGTTGGCTTCATTTGCTAAATTTGTCAAGATTTCAAGCTACAAGAAAAAACAAACAGGTATTTTACCAAAAGCTAAAATACTATAAACAGTACCACATGTACACTATACTTTTATTGTATATAAGTAGAAAACAATACTACTAAAAATGCCACTCAGAATTCAACAGAGTATATCACTATAAAATGGTAACAGCACTGCACTCAGGAGGAGTATTTTCCTTGCTAGTACTTGCTGAGTTTTCAAAACAGGATTATAGCGTTCAGTGATGCCTTCTCTACAAGCTCTAGCTTTGGTGTTGCATTGCATATCAAAAGGGCTTGCAATACTTCTGTCAGTACGCTTTCCAATGTTACACAGCAAGCCTTAGCATGTAAGAACCATGTGACAGTGTAAGAAGAACTAACAGAAGTCAAAACTGCAGCTGTAGAGAAATAAATTGTCCTTTATAATTAGATGAACTTTAATAAAAGACCTTTAAACTCAATAAAGAAACAACTGCTTCCATGAGATTCCTCACATCTTAATCAACATCAGCATCAGACTATGAAAGCCCTCTTCTTTGTTCCTGGTGAACAAAAGGATGATATACAACACTTGGCATTTATTGTTAAGATGCTACACTTCCAGGTTGTTTTAACTGTGAATGAAATAAACTGACAAGACAACACTGCCTCTCTAAAGGGAAGTCACACCTCAGAAATCTGCTGGTATTTCTTGAGGTGGAGGCACCCAGAAAAGGATACTTACTTGATATAGTCCACATGTACTCCAAAAACAATTGGGCAAGAGCTATCACCAAAGGCTCTTAAAGACACATATACAGCATAGAGTAGAAAGCAAGAGGATACATGAAAAAGAGGAATAGGAAGGAAAAAAGGAGACTATTTTATAGTACAGGATGGCTATCAATGGGGTATCACAAATACCTTTGTTGGCCTTTTTCATATATGAACTATGAAAGTAATGAGAAGACAGGTGACAAAGTTTTCAACTGATGCAACAGTTTTCAGGGAAATGAAGACAAAGGCTGACTAAGAAAAGCTGCACAAAAACTCCAAATAGTAAGTGAATTGTTAATAAAATGGAAAAAACCCCAAAACTTGCAACACATATATCTGCAAAGTAATGTTCATAACTGGGAACAAACCCTACCTGTATGGAAAATGATAGACTCTGAGACGATTAGAACTAAAAATAACCGAAAATTTTTGATTAAAATAGATAGCTGTGAAAATACGAGCACAATGCCAACCAGTGATCAGGAAGGCAAATTTGATGGTGTGAAAGGAAAAAGAACAAAACAGAAATCTAAACAGCACAGCAGGTGAATTCCACAGTGCCCCTACATCTTAAATACTGCCATGGTCTCATCATTCTGTCTTATATCTGATACGCTGGAACTGCAGGGGTAGGAAATGGAGAAAACCACAAGATTTTCTTGTGCATATAACAATTAGGTGGCCTTAATTTTTTCAGCCACCAAGAAACAAATGAGACAACAAGAGAAAAAAACCACAATTTTTACTTCTCCACCTCTTACACATTGCATTATCAATTAATATGGAATTTTAAATATATCAGCTTCACTTATTTTGGGACTGACTTTTCTTGGATAACAGTAAGGCATTCCTTAAGCAGAGAGTATCTTTTTGCCTCCAACTGCCTCAAATTTACTTAGACTCAATGTTGTACATATGAAAATACAATGGGTTTGGCATAGCCATCTTGGACTGCACTACTGTTGCACATATAATAAGGGTGCAACATGCCTGTAAAATGAAGATAAGGAAAAAATGTTTCATTCGGAAAGCTGTACCTTCCACTCCTAAACATAAGGATAATCTAAAGCAAAACAAGAGAAAGGGCACATAATAGTAGACAATTTTTTAGCTATTGTTTTGTCAAGGATTTCACATTTGTAAAAGAATAAGTATAGAGAAAACAAAAAGTCAAAACACATGCACTGAGATGTGGCTTTGAGGAGAGCCTACAATACTTCTCACATCGAATACTGACTTCAAAGAGAATTTGTGTTCAAAAAAAGGGAATATAAAGGGACTGTAATATTGCCTTACTTTGTATAGGGGAGCAGACTTTTAAGACTTTTTAAGCTAATAGTATTAGAGACATTCTTCCTCTTATGAAAACAGCCACACTCTAGAATGTTAGAATGGCTGGTTGGATAAATATTGTCATGCTCTCTATCACTTAAAGGTCCTAAACGCTGTAGTGGAAAATATAGCTCATATGCCACCTGCAACACAGTAATGTGAACTTTCAGGCAGCCTGACAAGCCTGAAGGACACTTCAGGCCTCAACTAAGAGGCACAACTCCGTACTTCTCAGTGAGGAAAAGAAACCACACAGTCATATCAGTGAAAAACATTTTGCCTTCTTGTTGCAAACTGATTAGTCAGCAGTATATAGATGATTTCCTTTTAAACTCACCTTCAGTGTTTTGATCATAGTTGGATCAGTTGATCTAACATAGAAACTCTTCAGAAAAGGTTCAAACATGCCCTGAAAATCAGAACATATTTAAGTTCCTCTCCTGTGTTTCATAAAAAATATGATGTAGAAAATTCTAAATAAGGTATACCTTTCTCTGAATTGACATAGTGGCAATATTTTGCAGAACAATATACTGCACCTCCCTAGAATGTGAAAAGAAAAATAAGAGTCATTCTGCAAAATTACAGATACACATAATAATGCAACATGGCAAAGAAAGTCCAATTCTATTTGAATACCAAGTTAGTTACGCATTTGGTTTGGCACAAACATTGAAGGCAAAGCTTATTGCCAACTGCTACAAGTTCATCATCTGCTTCACAAGAAGACGCACGCAACCAGGCTCTCATTTTTTAAGACGCCAATATGCAAAAATATTCACTGACACTAGTGCAATGGTGCCTCTTGTGGGCGTTGGGTACTTATTTAAACCAGAAACCCATTAATCACTTTAATATCATGGGAATAGCTTACAAAAACCCTACTTTTCAACGACTTTCTTGGAACAAATATTTCAGGACACAGCTGGAGAACAAAAACATAAGGACTTTATCTGCAGCTGAAATGCCTGCATTAATTACAAGAACAGTTAATCCTTGCACAACTAGCAAGAATTGCTCTGACTTGTCTGCTTTTCAAAAATTTTTCTAAAAATTCCCAAAAAGGGGCAGGGTCTCCTGTGACTTAAGGCTATACACTGGCAGGCATACACATCTACAAAAAAGCAATACATTAACATAATAGATTCCCTAAGATATAGACAACACATTTATGTAATATTCTAAACACAAAAATATTAAACATGTTTGGGGGGCATTCCATCCTAATGTATTAGTTCAAAAGCCACACGAGGTGTGAGCAAAAAGGAATCTGGGTACCAGTCTAAAGCTTTTAAACTGCAGAGTTCGTGCCACCAACTGCTTAAAAACTAAGCAATAATCTACACACAATTTTTCTGAACCATGAATGCTAAAATCCTTGCATGCTACGAATCACATTCTAATAGAGAAATCATCATACCCATTATCTCCTCTTACTCAAAACTGTCTAATAGCCCTAAGGTAATTACAGCTGTTGTTTACAAAGAAACATAATAATAGAGAAGTACTTAGCATCTTTTAAACCTATTTTAATGTAATTCTTACATAGGTACATAGAAATAATCAGCAGCACATGATGAACCAAAGCTGGAAATTGCTATGAAATGCTCTTTCAGGCACTCTCACCCTAACTAGATTATATCTTAGTTGACATTAATTTAAAGGCCATAGGCACACAACTTCAAGGGCAAACAGCAAAGCTTATTTCAAAGTGGCTCTAATAGCACAAGTATTTCACCCAGAATGGCAACAGAGAACAGGCAAGCTACTCAACATAGGAAAATCAGAAGACTAGTGACATTTTAGGCACTAGTTAAGTGACTTCTCTTTTAATGAAATTTGAGTATAAATAAGCAAGAAACTACACTCAAACAATCCTTTCAACTTGTGAGTATGAGTTTAACTCTATATGTTATCTGTATATATACCAAATTGCTTTAGCCATTTTACTTCTTTGTATATAGACAATGGAAAGTATACAGTACTATAAAAAAACCCCAAAGGTAATAGTGATTCATTCTTATCTGAAACAAAAGCATGAATATCTAGCCCACTTATTTTCAAACAATAGAGATATTAGCCATGAGTAAGCCGCAGAATTTATAGAAGGAGAGCTCTAAGATGACAGAGTTTACAAAATTTAAAGCACATTTGAGTAATCTAACCAGATAACAACAAAAGTGACAAAAACTTTTTTGTCTGTTCTACATAAACAAGGAATTTAAAATGTAAATCATCTTCACAGTGAAGTTCTACCCAAAAATACCCCATGTAGTTGGAAAGGTATTCTGAAAACATTTTAATATTGCCTCACATATACATGGAAAAAACACCTCTATTGCAGCAAATATGGGCATACCATGCCAAAACTACAAAACACAAATAAAAATAAACATTAACAATCTTACAAAATGTGGCTGATGAGCATCCTTCATACAAAAGTAGATAAAATAATAGTGAAGATCACGAAGTAAAAATGAAAAGTCCTGAATTAAACACAATTTTGGGGTTTTTTTAAACAGTTCAAGGATTAAGGGAACACAGGAGATTAAGCAGCACATAGTATTTTAATAAATATACTGCCTCATTCCCTGGAGATATTCAAAAGCTGACTGGACACAGTCCTGAGTATTGTGCTCCAGAGGATTCAGCTTGAGCAGGGAGGTTGGACTAGATGATCTCCAGTGGTCCCTTCCAAACTCACCTATTTTGCAGTATGTGTTAAAGTGCAAGAAATAAAAATGTACATCAGGAGACCTCTTTAGTTCCTAGCAAGGAACTCAGTAGAACTAAAGTTCCAGTAAATTCCAGTAATTAAAAAAAAAACCAATCAAGACATTAAGGAAGCCAATCTGTACTGCCTCTATGTCAATAACTAGGCATCCATGAGTCTTGTCAGAATGAAAGTCATAAGAATGAAACACAATACTGAATGACCCTTAGATGCAGTAACAAAAATGACAGAATTACTTTTAATGATCCTAATTTTTTGAGTAAAAATGAGTATTACAGGAAAATTTTAAAACAAAACTAATAGTGAAGTAGTTGCATTGTTACAATTATGGCTAAGCAAGTATGCACAAAAGCTCTCACAAAAAGGTGGACTTGACCTACCTATTACTACGGAGTAAACGCACCAATGACTTAGAAACAATACCAGCCTCTGATTTGGGTGCCAAATGCCAGTAAAGCTGTGCAACTGCCATCACCACCTAAAAGAAGAACATTCAGAACACTTCAACTTCAAATAGTTCATATGTAACTATCATAGCTGCTCCAGACCCGCAGAACTACCAACTCACTCTTTTTCAGAAAGCGAAGTGCACACCTGCAGTGTTCGGAATCAACAAAGCACACTGAGGAAGAACACCAGAATAAATATATTTTTACTAATTAAGTACCTTCAGTTTCTCCCAGTATATATTGTATGCTATAAGAAATAGAAGGTGATAGGAGGAGGCACAGAGAGAGAAAAAAAGGTAGACAATTCAAATTGTAAACATACCGATGCCATCCCTAACAAGTCAGTATTGCTAAAATCAGCTGTACAAATTAATTAAGAAATACACTTTAAAAATTCTGCTAATGTTGTGCTTTTATTCTATTAATACAGGTTCAATATCACCTATTATCTAATCTCCACATAAAATATTTCATTCCATTACTCTATTATGCTGCCATTACTGGCAACTTTTAAAGTATCAGATCCAGCAGAAAGTAACAACTAAAGGTTAAAAGATCATAAATGTGTGAATCAATACCATATTTAACAGTTATAACGAAAATTATTTATGAAATGTGGGCAAAAAGTAACTGAACCTGTTCTCAGGGAAGTGGGATGGCAAACGTATCAAATATACTTGTTCTTTGCATGAAATCAGGAAATATCATAGATATCAACCAGCTATTTTTAGCAAAAGCCGTAAAAATTTCATCAATTTATTTCCAAAATCTGCTCACAAATTGTGATTTTGAAATGAATCAGACATTAGTTGGAATCTAGAAATATGCTCCAATGGAGAACTAAAACCTGATCTGTTTAGCTTATCAAGAATAGGTTGTAAGGTGACTTAATCATGGTGCACTAACTGTTTTTGCAGTGGTATGAATATTCATTATCACTGGAAGACATTTCCCTGAAGACATCTAGTCTTCCTAGCCTAACTTCAGGGCACAATGAGGCTGGAAATAACATTCTGTGATCTGATTAACATCACAATGATTCACCATCAGCATGGCTTTTTCGGTTTCTAAAAATTTACCTGTATTTTAAAATGTTACAGAAATAATGCAGAGCATACTATACTCACAATGTCGTATCTATCTTAGAATTCTGTCAAGGCAACAACACTATGAATCCGGCTTGGACTGACAAAATAATTCAAGTGCATAATTGTCTACTTTTAAAATGTGAGACTCAAAAGAGAGAACAAATTACTAAATCAGTAACACCTATGATTTTCTTTGTAGGTCTGTACCACTAAAACTGATAGTTTGTGCCACCCTTTTTGCTGAGAGCTTTAACATTAAAAAACAGCCATGGTATGGTCATCATATGCCATATAAGCTGGATTCAAATGTTCTCATTTTTTTCCTACTATTTTTTTTTGCCCATATTACCTGGAGAACAGATCCCAATCAGTGAAGATGTTTTGACTACAAGCTAAGTTAAATTCAAAACAGATCCACCACACTTCTCCTAGAGTTACTACAGGGTATTATCTCCACTTTTAGAGAGGTGTAGATTTTACTTTTCAATCTTTTAAATTTTCTAGAAACAGAGATATTTAGTAGTTTAATATTTTCATCAAAAAGGAATTTGCCATACAGCAGCATTTCGGCTTTGAAGCAAGGGTTTTGTATTTCGTAACAGCAGCCTGTGATCTGGGTCCATAGTATAGGTGGTTTTCAATTTCTGATCCTTCTCCTTTTGTTCTTCATCAGATTCATAGAAATTATTTTCATTATATTCGTCCACCACCTCATCAACCTACCAAAAGACAAAATAACAAAGGCATACACAGAATATTTGAATCAACTGGTTATTTTCACTAAAGAAGTAACACAGAATACCACAATTGCATGCAAGATTTATACAGGGGTTATTTTTAAATTAGCTATTGGTTTTTCTACCCATTTGCTCAAAACAGTAGATGTACAGACAGGAAAACAGATTAACAACATATGCAAAATTCCTTTAGAAATAAAATGAACTGCCAAATGAAATATCTTCATTATTATTCTATAAACTATTTTAGGTGTGTATATTGGTTTTTTTGGGACTTAAAGCCTACGATCCAAAACTGACATTTCTGAAAATGGTCTGTTGCTTACAATTCCCCCTCTTTTTGTAAACAATGCAAATTGTGAGCATTCTTCCCTCTCAAGCAATATATAAATTGCCTGTGAAAGTAACAAATCTCAAAAAAAAGGACAGGTTTTTTTTCTTAAGAAATTAGGTGGGTAAAATGTTATGTATCCTGAGCACGGTCTTCTCTGATGAAGTATAAATCTTTGAACTGTTTAAATAAAGTTATGAATTATCAGCCTAATGTCACTTTAAAAAAATCAATACACCTTGAAAGAATTAAGGTTTGAGATACTAGTAAATTAGGCCTTTTCTTTACTTCCCAGAACTAAATAAAGTATACAAAGGAACACATCTTATGCAAACACAATAAATTAAAACAAATCTTAAGATTTCTGCTATTGATCCAAAAATGGATAAAGAATACAGCTAAAATCTTTCATTATGCTTAAATTTAATTTGCATTAAAAGTCCATAAACTTAGAGAAAACTAACATGGAAACCATCAAGATTAGATCAAAGCAGACCTCAGAAGTTGTTGTATGGACTACTGATATTGAGAGTACTCAATATTAAAAAATTTTTCTTAAAAAATAAGCTACCAACTTCACAACTTATCTCCAATTGTATGTCTGCACTCCTAAATTCTTCCATCTCACCTCATCACCAGAACACCCAATTGCAACAAAGAAACTAACTGGGCAGCTGGAGTAATTCACACTACAATGGATGGGCTTGCTGGTGCCACACACTGACCCTACCAATAGCTCTGCCTGTCTGTCCTTGAAGTCTCTGTCCAACTATCTATGGAATATACAACCCTACATAATGGTTTAAAGTGGACTACTTAAGCCATATACCCAAATGCTGGTTTTTTGAAAGATGTAATTACTTTACAGACAAATCTATCTTTTTAATTTTAAATGCTACAGTTGATAGTAGTAAAATGATCAAAAGTGAATGGAAAAATAGCTAGAAATCAAAATGAGACACAGGTCTTCAGAACACTATGCAAAGGTAGCTTTGAACCTTTGCTGCATGCCTTGGTCAAAACTCAGGTGTAGTGCAAGAATCCATAAAAGTGTCTTCAATAGAGGTAAGAGAACAAGGGGGGAGGGAGGGAAGAAGTGACAACAAATCAAGGTTGTCTTTTTGTTCTGATTTTTATTACAATCTGAAAGGACACTGAAAACAAAAAAATAAGAAGAAATGTGAAGGGAAGTTTTACTACTTGATGCTAACAGTGATTTCAGTGTTTTACAGAATCTCTAGAAAACTTGGATTTCTTATGCAATAGTAACTGAAGTATATTAATTCCCTTACTTCTCTTTCCACAAATCTTTGTGGCAGTCACACTTCCAAACTAAAAATTCAGGATGCTAAATCAAAACTAGTGGTACCCAAATTCCTCCCTTGGCTACCAGACAGGCAACTTTGAAAGCAAAATTCCTGATCCCAGTTGAGTCACAACCCTGCACTGAAGAAGCTTCCTCTAACACGAGGAGGATAATTTGATCTTCATTGATTCAGTCTTCCACATTCCTGCCTTCACTGCTAACAGATACGCACATTACTACTACTGAACGCAACAGGAATATGGAGTTGGAAACTGTATTTAACTCCTTAATAACTGTTGCAAAGAAACAGCCTGAACACGCACATTTCTATTTTAAAGAACTGTTTGTTAGAAACATACTTGAAACAGAGTTTCAACTAACTATAAAGCAACATATCCTTCTTATAAAACTATTTTTCATTTACATCTCATTAAACTCTTTATATCAAATAACCTTCTTTGTATCGAATACCCCTACAGCAGAAGTATTAATTGTGGTCTTTCCTCATCACCCTGTATTTTATTGGAGATTAAGAAAATTCTTCTTCTCTCAAATTTGTTAAGATCAGTTAGGATATAGTTATGTTCCAGGAAAAAGATGATGATACAGATGGAAATAAGTTTAATTAACTGAAATGCTTCAAAATCAAGTGATGAAGTCCTAATTAGTCAAAATTCATAGTCACAAGGACCTACTAAAACAAAGAGGACATGTAATACTGCTAGATTAGTACATTACCATGGAAAGAAAAGCAAAGTATTATGTAAAAGCGCCAGAAGACTGTAAGATCAAAGCCCGCAGGCTTCTTGGTGTACAATAATTGTAGTTTCAAATTCTATTAATTATCCCGCACATGGAGAGTCGTTACCAGGCAATGTGAAAACATTCAATCGCTCACAACCTCTAAAGCCTCAAACTGAACTACTGACTATATTCAATGCCAAAGTGAGACAACTGTACATGTAGAATGATAGAATTGTTCAGGGTGGAAAAGACCCTTCAGATCATCAAGTTCAACCATTAACCCAGCACCGCCAAGTTCACTACTACACTGTGTCTTTAAGTGCCACTTCTACAAGCCCTTTAAATATATCCAGGGATGCTGACTCCATCACTTCCCTTGAGCAGCACCTTCCAGGGCTCGACAGTCCTCACTGAAGAAATTTTTCCCCAATATCCAACCTAAACCTCTCCTGGTGCAACTTAGGGTGATTTCCTCTTGTCATGTCACTCAAGCCACACCTGGCTACAACATCCTTTCAGGTAGCTGTAGAGAACAGTAAGACCTCCCCTGAGCCTTTTTTTCTTCAGGCTAAATAATGCCAGCTTCCTCAGCCATTCCTCACAGGACTTACTTTCTAGACCCTTTTCCAGCTCTGCTGCCCTACTATTGACTTGCTCTGGCACTTCAGTGTCCTTTTCACTGTGAGGGGCCCAAAACTGAACATAGGATTTGAGGTATGACCTCACCAGTGCTGAGCACAGGGGGACGAACAGTGCCCAGGTCCTGCTGGCCACGCTACTACTGATCCAAGCCAGGATGCCACTGGCCTTCTTGGCCACACTCTGCTGGCTCATGTTCATTTTCCTGTCAAACAGCACACGCAGGTCCTTTTCCCCTGGGCAGTTTTCCAGCCACTCTTTCCCCAGCCTGTAGCATTGCCTGCAGTTATTGTGACCCAGGCAGGACCTGGCACTTGGCCTTGCTGAATCTCATACCACTGGCCTCGGTTCATCAACCAAGCCAGCCCAGATCCCTCTGAAGAGCCTTTCTACCCTCCAGCAGATCAACACTCCCAATCCAACTTGGTGCCATTTGCAAACTGACTGAGGGTGCACTCAATCCCCTTGTCCAGATCATCAAGGAAATATTAAACAGCACTGGCCCCAAAGTTGAGCCCTGGGGAACCCCACTGGTGACCAGCTGCCAGATGGATGTAACTGTTTTGGCATACACCAAGTTACTTTTACAATTTCTGCTGTCACCAACTAGCTTGTTTCTTGACAGAACAGAGTTCCAGGATTTTCCTAAGTCATTTTAGGCCTGCGCAGAAAACCTGAAACTGAAATGAAGCACAATTAATTACAGCCAAGAATTCAGACCACCAAGGCAAAATCTCATCTTAAGTCATCTAGATGAACTGTTGCCAGATAAACTTTGCAGTACAAGTACTGAAGCCTGCACTAAAGAAAGAGACTGGGACAAGAAAAAACTCTTCTCTGAAATGGCACAGGGGGCAAGCACAACCAAAGTCTCTTTGTATTCTGACAAAGGGAGAAAGCCTTGTGCAGAGATCAGAAAAAGGGCCTCAATGCTCAGCAACAGCGCTAGGGGTGTTTGGGCATATAGCAGTCAGAACAGCACGCCCCTTACCATGAACTTCAGTCAGAAAAAGAAAGTATGAATGGGATATAACGGATAAAGTATGAGCAGGGTATAAAATAAGCCCTGTTAATGCTAATATTTTTACTGCCAGCACAGGACTGAACATCAGACTCCTACATTCGGGAGATGAAAGTCTTCCCATTTTAACTATTATTGTTGAATCAACAACTGACAGCCTCTACAGATAAATTTCCTACACACTCTCCAATCTTCAGTATCTACAGTGTACCTACACTAAACTGTGGAAGATACTTCTTCAAACATCGCTGAAGATATGTGACGTATTGATGACCATCAAATTTTACTTTCATAGATTTGTAATTAGAGCTCAAACTGATGATAACCAGCAACTTTATCAGAAAAAAATCCACAATACTCTGATCCTTTTTGACAAGGGAGAGACAACATAAGAGTTCTGGTAGTAGATTCAAATCTTCCCACGCTTTCTCTTGTAATTTTAATTCCTTTAGATGCAGTTTCAGAGTTGATTTAAGACTAATCAGTCCAAAAGAAGTTTGTTGCTTTGTTTGCCTTTTTAAAAGCATGTTTTGTTTTCACCAGGATCAATAACATTATCTGTCTCACTTTGCGGTCATAGGAACACTGGAACTACTGGATTTTCAAAAGCAGTAGGTGGTAAGGGGAGAAGAACAGAACAGTGGCAGTCATTAGTTAAACTGCCTTAAATACACTTAACAGTTTGTAGAAGCACATGATTTAATTGTGCAGTTAATAGCTTTTCTAAATTACAAAATTACTAAAAACTTTAGAACCCTGAGAGAATAAAGTGATTAAAAACTGAGACCACTAGCATTCCACTCTAGGAATTGCAAAGAGACTGTGCATTCCCCATCTACTATAATTTATTCACAGCAGAGAAGTGAGTATTTCAGTGTGAAAGAACATGCATTAACTCTTTCTTACATTATTCCAGACATACAGTTTAGGGACATCATAAAGTATCAACAGCTTAAATGAAGAAACTGACAGACAGCAAATTCCATTAGCCTGTTTTTAAAGTCCTTGGGTAAATGAGCTAACATTTAGCTGAGATTTTGCTGGAAGTCACACTTCATATGGCATAAAAGTTGAAAACATGACTTCCATTTAGGAAAGCACTCACACATTATGTGAATGCTACAATTACCTCCAAACAAAGCTTCACAGACCCACAAACCGAGTTAAAGTAAAGCTCCAGTGAAATCCAAAGCATGAACGTATTTCACCACCCTTAACTCCATTTTGTATTCAAAAACTGATTAAAATATTTGTATTCCTAGGTTAGGTATCTGATTTGAATTTTTTTTTTTTTGTGACTGCAAGAGAATCTTTGGAAGATGAGATTTTAGCTGTTTTGCAGAGGCCTCTAGATGATTTCATGACAATTATGCATTACCAGTAAAAAAGGGCTGTATCAGCATGTGACAACAGTTCAAAGCTGCAAAAAGTAAGACTCAGAGTAGGTTAAGTTATCAATGGCATCTATTCTTTGCCTTTCAGACAGCAGCTTTAGTCTCGGTTCAGTTCTAACAAACAAGAAAGTCATAGCAAAAAATCCTCCAGTACCTGGTTGGTACTCTTAGCATTTTACAGACTATGATGTTCTAACATGTCTGTAAACAGCTATCCCAAGGCATCTTTGAGGCACTGCTCAGTAAAAGGACTTGTATTTCAAGTCAGCTTACTTTGTGATACTAGCCTCTGGGGTTGCATGTTTAATACATAGCAAAATATTTTCACATTTCTTTAGAAAAGGCAAATTTTACTGTGGCTAAGGAATCCACAATAAAAGTCTACTAGTTTGAAGAGATTTTATACACAATTCAAAACAGCTTCTAATTTGTAAATACAGTGAGCTTTGACACCTAAGCTACACAAAGAAACCAAGATATCTACTCAAGCTTGAAAATCTGACTGTAGCAGGTGAAATTTAACATTAAGGCATTTTCACTCACGTTAAGCTAAGTTCTTAGCTTAACTTCTGGCACATATAAAAGTTACAAGATAAGCAATACATAAATCAAATGTCATTTGTAGTTTACTAATAATATTCTCAGCTATACAATACTCTGTATAATCGTAGTGAAGATGTACATGCTTATTTCATTCTAAAAATTGCCCCACAATTCACCCATACAGTATGAATATGTAAACTCATTTATTACACAAAAGACTCTTCAAACTCTTCAATCCAGTCTTAGAGTCGCTTTTAAAAACTCACTTAATAACGTAGTTTTTAAATACAAACTTAAAAGGGTAATGAAATAAAAGAATTAGTGAAAAATAAATTAAAAAAACAACTTAAAACATTCTTCAGAGAGCCAATATTCATAAAAGTTTTATACTACAGCTTTGAAACAAGAGCATTGCACAGGTGGAAGTATGGGTTTGAGGTCCACTGAACATTAAATTTTTCCCAATATATCACAATTACACTAACATCTGTGCTAAGTAACTTCATAGCAAACTAATATGAAAACTGAAGAACTGTTCATTCTCGTTTCTCCAAGAAGCAGCAATTAAAGTCTAGGACTGGTGTCTAAAAATAGGGTCTAGGACTTAAATATGCTGCAGTAATGAACATCTTTCCGCAACAACCCCAAATGCCCAATTACTTTTGTAACAAAGGCTTGTGACACTTGCAGCTAGAATTAAAACAATTCATTATGATTTTTAGATCACTTTCATTTATTCAAAACAGTTTCATTCTCCTCAAAGTGGAAGTGAGGCATAAAATAGCTTTCTCTTACTCCAAAAAACCAGTTCCTTCCATTAGCGTGTAGTAAAGGCACAAAAATGACAGTGCAAAGACAGAGATTCAAAGAAAAGAACAGAAAAAACATTTACAGCATAAGAAATGAGGAAGAAAGTAAAAGTAAGAACAGGAAGGGATAAATTAAAAATTGCAAAATAAAATTAAGAAGGAGCAAAGTTGAATGGATTAATTAAAGGAAAAATATACCATTTGCTTCTACCTGGAAGTTCACCATTTTATTTCTCTCAAGTCCAAAAATTAAAGTGAATTTGGAACTCTTATTCAGACGTTTGATTCAGTGCTTGAGCTGTTTTTCAGGTTTTTATGCTGGTTCAGGTTTAGTATCAGTTTAAGTATTTGAAGAGGCAGTATAAGCCATGAAGACAGCAAGCACATAGGAACCAACTGCCAAGCAAGAGTATTCTTCCACAGGGTTGCACAATAAGTGAACCATGAAGAAAACAATTTAAGTGTTAGTTACTTTGGGACTCCAACCATTCTATATGCTCTGGAATTACTAGTCACAACCTCTCATGAATTATAGACAAGGTATGGAAGAACAGGCATCTCACATACTGTCAGCCTGTACAGAACTGCAATTGTTCACATTGCTTCTCCTTTTGTAGTGTTCTGAGTATACACTCTAGTTACACTCAATCTACACCTACTCGTTAAAGCAACTCAACTTCCTTCACTCTGGAAAAAAAAAGGATGCTTTTAATAAGTAAATTCAAAGAGAACATTTCCTATATAGGCAAACAGATTCATATATTTACTTTTAATTTTCATGTAGCTTTAGGATTGTTTACAGCTACAAAAATGTTTATCCAATATTTAAACTGTGCTTGGACTACAGCCCTAGCCCTAGACCTTAGTTAGGAGACTCAAATTTCCAAAACACAAAACTATCTGAAATCTTCGAAGAATGTTAAATGTACCTGTACTTAGACTGGCAGTCTGAAAAGAGAAAGTTTGCTGTCCTTACCAGACAGCTGGCCCTGCTCATCTAAACATCATCAATGGACATTAAATTCTACATTATAGGATTTTTTCTCCTTCATCCTAATGCCTAAGTAGGCAAAGGAGCTGAAAGCATCTTAAAACATCTGTTGGCTCACTTTAGTGGTACTCTCACACTAATAACTAGTGGTATATTTATACTCATGATAATAGGATATATTCCTAAAATTCAGGCCTAAGTTGCCCCCAGTCTTCTTGTCTAGCAGTTTTCCAACCATGAACTGGAACAGACTTGTACTTAGAGGGTCAAAGAGATGAATGATCCAAATAATTTGGAATTTTTTATATTTACTCTTCCCCATGGTCCTTTAGAGATCTGCCATAACCAATCAAGAATTCTACCTCATACTACAAACAGAAGTGTACAGGATCAGACTCAGGAGTCTAAAGTTTTCTCAGAGCAGAGGTCTAACCTCACACAAGTTTTCTGCAAACAATGGAAAAATGAGTAATTTTTTATTTATACAAAGTAGCTAAGGAAGCTTATTTGCAACTCTTCTAATTACCCAGAGAAAATCCTGGCACAACAATGAAAAGGCCACACAAGTTACTAGACAGAGAGTAATATCCCACAGAAAGATGGCCAGAACAGAATTCATGAATTCACTTTAGAATCCAGGAAGGCCTCAATGTAATCTAACAGAGCATTCATTTCATATTGCTTACACAATTTTCTACCAGTAAATAGCATTTGAATGGCAAAAATTAAAGCCAGAAACTTTGGTGGCTGATGGTATGATGGAGGATCTGCAATATCTGACATTTAAATTAAAAATGATTAGCAGTTACAGAATTTATATTTAGATTTCTGTAAAAATATTTCCGTTTCCTTCCAATTAACTTTCATCTCTGCAAATCAATGATTTAAACATAGATAAAAATAATTTTAACAACTTATTTGTAACAGATGGCTAGAATGCCTCTTATCCTATATATAAGTAATAAAAAGAACCTCATTCACAGTCAAGAAGGTAGGACTACAGCACTGGATGGACTATGAGAAACTTTGCTGCTTAAATTTGTAGGAAAACCAGGTGTTCCTTTCTTAATAGATGTCCTAAAGAACTTGCCTACAAATATTCTACTCACTGCCACTACTCCCCTGCAAGTCTGTCATACGACTAAGAGAAACCACAGCAACACCCTTTGCTGCAAAGATAAATGGCATTTTTATCTACAGACTGTACTTCTCTTATGTCAGCAGCTAGTGTTTAGCTGCCACAAAGCAAAACAAATCAGGAAATTAATGTGCCTGAAATTTAACCCTCTCTTCAGTTTTTCTTCTGCTGGATTAATTCCTTTATCCAGGCTGCCTTACAAACCCTACCCCTACACATGAGAAGACAGAGAGAAGATGGAGTAAAGACAGAAAAACTGTAACGCTCTCTTTCAGTGACAAAAGGGGCTGTTACACAGTGATCATGAAAACAGTCTTAGATTATACCCATAATGACTAAAAAAGTTTTGTTTACAAGTAATCAACTTTCCACAACCAACTTAAAGTAATATTTTGTTATAAACTGCTGTGGTAGTAAAACAGCTAGCCAGTCCATTTTATGCCCCAAATGCTTCACTAAATATCTTCAAATAAGTGAACCTGATAATAAACATTAACCCCACTTCATGCATATCTAAAAGAACCTGGCCACGCAGTACTGCGCTCTGGCAAAAAGGGAAACTAACTGAATCCAGACTGCCCCAATACAGACTGAGGATTCAGAGAGGTATGGAAGAAATAAGCAGAAACAAAAGAAATAACACGTGAATTCACTGTAAACTAGTTTCCCTAAATTTAATCTTTTGCTCTTGTCAGCCAAATCAGGGTTAAGTAAATCTACTGTTTTTCTTGTGCCTGAAGAGGACAGCTTAGTGGAAGCTGAAGGTGAAATGACTGGTTTTGATCTCTGGGAAAGAAAATTCTCCGGCCTTACAATCTCTTAGGGTAGTGGGAAAAAACCAACAAAATCAAGAAATCAGTGAAACTATCATCTGATATATCTAAAAGAAACTTCACTGAGATCTACAATAGACTGTAGATGATAATTAAGTAATACAGAACACATCACAACTAATTTCATCCTTAAAGATTGAATGCTTTTCTGCATATTTCTTAAATATGCATTTTTGTCTCCTTACTCCTCTTCTTACTGCAGGAGAGCCTAATAAAACTTCTAGATCCTCTACTGAGAGCTGGAGAACAAAAGAAGGGAAAGGTATAGTCAGCTTGATTCATTATTAAATGAATGACATACATACATAATATTTTTAAAAATATTTTTGCTTGTTTAATTTTTACTGCTTTATCTAGGTAACCTAGTTAATAGGAGGCTATCGCCCTGAATATGCCTTTCCCTTCTGTTCTCAGTCTCTCAGCAGAGGATTTTGAATTTTTACTCAGCTCTCCAGCAGTAAACCAGGAGACCCGATTCAGGATGCTCATTACATTGTTAATAAGTTCTACAAAAGTTAAGGATAGACAGTATTTCCTGTGTGCCATGTTTGAAGCTTTATGATTCAGAATTGCAGTTCACTCAATGCGCACCCCAACACAGGGAGCAATCAAAACCAAAAATATTTAAAGCAGTATTAGACACTGCTGAGCTGACTTAAGTAGCCATTAGATACTGAATTCTATCACACATAACCATGACCTTTATAGAATACACTAAGAATTCCTAACTAAAGATACTAAGAAAACACTGCAAGAGCAGGAAACATTTTAAAGCATTTAACAAAAGACAAGAGATCACAGAGCAGCTGAGGTCAGAAGGGACCTCAGTATTTTATCAGAGCTATTAATCAAAATAAATACTTTCAATCTGTTTCTTCCTGTAATTCACTGAGATCTGAGCTACTTTCCACAATTCATGGTTCTGGGTATATACACATTCAAACACTTCATATTTTTCTCGTAAAAGTCCTTACTCTTACTCTTCTAGATAG
>JAWWTY010000088.1:50216870-50235878 GCA_035222235.1 Margarornis squamiger
CTGTTCAGCCTCCAGAAGAGATGACTGAGAGGGGACCTCATCAATGTATACAAGTATCTGAAGGGAGGGTGTCAAGAGGATGGAGCCAGATTCTCCTTGGTGATGCTGAACTGTAAGACAAGAGGTGCAATGGGCAGAAACCGGAGCACAGGAAGTTGAGGAAGAACTTCTTTACTGTGTGGAACAGACTGAGCACTGGAACAGATTGCCCAGAGAGGGTGTGGAGTCTCTTCTCCAGAGATACTCAAAAGCTGTCTGCACACATTCCTGAGTACTGCTGGTCTAGGGAACCCTACTTGAGCAAGAAGATTGGACGGTTGGACCAGATGACCACCAGTGGCCTCATCCAACCTTAACTATCCTGTGTGATTATGTGAATAAGAAAGGGTATGAGAGAGACTGAAAATCACTTTTTCACAACTTGAAAAAAAGAGAAAGCCTTACAGAAACTTAGAACTTTATCGGTTCCATTTGACTGGATAACAAAAAGAAAGATGACTTTATTAGGTTGTAAATGTATCTCATCAGGGAAAATAAAATCTAACAAAGAATGAAGTCACCCAAGGTAAATACAATAACAATGAATTGAAATTAAGGCCATAGAACACAAAATAAGCTACTTACCCATAAAAATTAAAGTGGCTAGTTACTGGAACAAACAAAAAAGCATTTACAGATGAGGACTAAATGTTTATTTTCTTCAATAGACTCAACTTGTTTTGTTTAAATTTGACTTGTTTGGCTCAAAACTAGATTAGCTAGATAAAGCTTATGGCCCATGTTACATAGGAAATCTGAATCACTGATTATAATTGACCTTTGACAGATATAATTCTGTGATTTTCAGATTCTAGAAAACACACATTTACTGTAAATGACAAGGAATTTAAAGAAAACATCACATACTTTTTGTCCTGTTCTCCACTCCAGAACAAACACTGTAAAATAAAATTGATCTGAATCTAACAAATCTGGGGCAGAATATGGAGCTTGTAGATGTGTATACAATGTGAGCAAAGCAGTTCTATATAAAAGTCACCACTATAATAACCTAGCATTTTATTGTTGTATCAGCCAAGCAAATACCTTTGTTCTTCATAACCCAGAAGTCACCTATCCTGAGATTCCAAGTAGTTACCACTATCCTCTCTCCTCTCTAGTACCATCAGTATGTAAAGGACTCAAATCTAGCCCTGGAAATGAGTGACTGTATGGCCTGCCACTGTGGGTGGCTAATACTTCATAATGAAGATATTGAAAGATGATTTAGTAAGCTGATGAATGTGATGGACAGCTACTTAATTGCAAAGGAGAAAGTTAATTCACTAGTGAAGTGTCATTATTTAAGTAAGGCTTGTCTGTTCAACAGGCATCTACTTAACAGGGATGTTATTAGAGCTAAATTACAGCAAAGCTGTGAGACATCTCCATCTAAATAAGACAGGCTAGTCAAAATGAGTGATGAGATACTCATTTTACAAATTTTTAGTTAAGCCATTCATTATAATTACTGTCAGCTGCTTTATCTTTTATTACTTCTTTTGTCACTTCATGTGTGGAGCCACCTGATTTATATTTTTGTCATTCTAAGTAAATAGTTAATAAAGAAATTTTAATATTTTTTTCATTTAAACAGTTATTTAATTGAATAAGTAATATGAAAGCAGGAAGAGCTATGAAGCAACAGAAAGTAGGATTTAATAGGAGTTAAATTAACCTCAACTGTTAGATGAAAATAGGCACATAATACCTATCTTAAATATTCAGTCTCATGGTTGCAACATAAAAGCTTTAAAATGTAATAAAATTGCTACCTGCGAGAATATATAGAATATATAAGAAAATATATTAAAACCCCTCTCTTGCTATTATTTAAATCTAACTTGGTTTTAGGGCAAGCTTTTGTTCTGGAACAGAGAGAAGTCACCTATTAATATAAAGAATAGATCACAGTAATACCAATCTTGATACCAAAACTTGTATCAAAACAATACCTAATCCACCCAAGCTCTTAAAAACATGGAGAATTGAAATTTATGGGAAAGTCTATTGCTCTAAAGGAATCATGTACATTACAGCATTTAATGCAGAATTCCTGTGTCTGTCTGCCAGCACCCTTGAAGAAGTCTGATGTTCCTTTAAAAAGACTCTGGGATTCATCTAAGAGACTAACACTATGAGAATTATTTTTTTACACTAGTAGCCTTAAAATTTGTTTTAATACTTAAGTCCCAAATAGCCAAACCCCAGCAGGTTTTACTGCTTTCTTGCCCAATATTAGACAAAAGCAAATCCCACTTCCTTCCCTGTGTGATTGTTGCACACACAACAGCAAACCAAGTAGGTACAGTCCTAAGAAATGCCCACTGCAAAGCAGGTATTTTACAGGCTCTGCCAGTTCCACCTGCAGTGCTCCATGAGATGCCAGGAAGCTCCCTGCAGCCTCTCTCAGAGCCAGCCCCGTAGTTCCCCCTCACCCTCCTCTCCATTCTCCCCAGCCCCTGCTACCAAAACCTTGCCATGCACACCCCATACAGCAGGCTAGATAAAAAGTGACTTTGATGCTTTTTTTGGTGCAAATACAAGCTATGAGAAGCAAGAGGATAGTGTTCGCACCTGCTTTGCTTTAGGTAAGGAAATTTTTTGAGGCCTGGAGCTGCAGGTTGGTCTTTTAAAGAGAAAACTGAACTGAACTGCTGATTTCTTTGTACTGAATGTGGATATTAATTTTATAGAATCAGTCAGGTTGGAAAAGACCTTGAAGGTGGTCAAGTTCATCCCTTTACCTAAGTTAAATAAAGCCATGAAAATCTTGTGGCTTGGCAAAGAAAAGAAAACAAAAAAAAAGCACATTTTATCCCTCCAAGTATGAGACAAAACCACTAATTTAGATCCAATTCATTGAATTAATCCCTTTTCACTGCCACTTGAGAGTTTTAGGAATCGAAGGATAAAATCCCACCATTATTTCAGTGGCATAATGAGGACCCACCTTTGCAGCCCTCTGCCTGCTGAGCAAGAGGCTGGGCCTGTAGAAGAATGTGCATGCCCATGCCAGGGGAAAATGCCGTTTTCGCAACATCAAACAAGTGTAACAAACTTTGGATCATGTTCTCATAAAGACAAAAAGACAAAATGGAATGAACTTTGGTTTAATGATTTAGTAAATGAAAAAAGACGGAAGATAGAACATAACACCAAACTTCTTATGTTTACTAGTAAAAATCTCTGTCTAATAAACTAAACAGGGAAAAACCTCAACCTCAAAACCTTAAAAATCAATCTTATCTGCATCAATTCCTACTTGCATCTAACTCTTGCTAGCCCCAGACAACCCCTAGTTTGGTCTTTTCTTCTTGGAGAGAGGGTCATCTTCCTTCTGCAGGCAATGGCTTCTCCTATGTGTGTTCCTTTCCTTCATTGTTTCAAACACCCTGAGAGTTAGGAAACAAAGCAGCATTTTGAATTCCTTCATTTTTAAGTCAATAAACACCCTTAAACCAAGTTTCAAGGTTTCAATTTTTAAGAATTTCCATCTTTTTGGGATGTGACATATTCTTAATTGATAAGTACCTTGAAACTGAGCTTTATTAGTTCAACTCTTTCAAATTTCTCTTTCTTTTTAATACATCATATTTGTAATCTGATTAACTCCATTAAACCAAGATTTGGTGTTCCAACATCTACAAACTGTCTTGTTGGGGCATGGCAAGGGTTCATTCTGAATGCTGGGATTTAAATAAGCTTGTTGGGCTTAAAGTGCGTTATAATGTTGAACACAGCTGTGAGAGGTGATTCTCTAACTGCCCTCAGCTTGCCCTATGGCACCTTTGAAAAGTTCAGTCTGTTTTAGTTCAAAGCAGCAGGTTTTTAGCAGAAAGAAGAATAACTCTCACACCATTTGCACATCCCACATGGAAACGGGCCTCCCACCGAGCGGGATGGCTGTGGTGGTTCACAGCACAGACACACAGTGCTGCGTGTCCTCCTTCGGCTTCTCTTCTTCATCTCCTCATTCTCCTCCTTGGGAAGGTCTTCGCTCCTCTTTGGTCTGCCCACAGTCTGGAAATCAAAGAGTCTTTATGAACTTATCCTTCTTTTCAGAAAGCTGGAAATTAGTTTCCAGCACAAAAATGTATTGCCCCAAGCAAACTCTTCCAAACACTACAGAGCTGAGAAAATGCTGGATTTGGCTGCGAGGACAGGGAATAAACACAGCACTTGGAAGAAAAACCATCTCATTTCTACTGCCCAAAGTGGTAGGATAAATATGTAATTATCTATATAGCTACTTCTACATTTATCATTTATACCTCTCTATTTAATATCTATTTATATATTTTTTTCCTCCACAAATGTCTAGGGAATGAAAATTCAGTCAAATTACTGAAGATACACAGTTGCCCAGTTCCTACCACCCAAAATAATGTCCATCTTTGTGAACCAATTTCCTGTTTGCTGGCAAGAAAATTTTTACCAGAGCCTCAGCACCAGCAGCAACTTTTATGGAATGCGCTGGGATGCTATGAAAGATCCCTGAAAATCTGCAACATCCAGTTCAACATAACCAGCATTACTCATGTTAGGAAGCAGTGGGGAATTGAGGATCTGATTGGAATCAGCAAGGGTGCCAGCACTTCAGGACAAATTCTGTAAAGAGTCAAAGCCTGTTTTGGTGATGGTGTTATTTTTTCGGGTCAGAGTTATTCTACAGAATTCAGTATTTCAAAGCAGCAATGCAATAAAGCCCTGGGCAGTATCTGCTGCACCATTCCCAGTGCACAGGCCTCCTGGCAGTTTTTCTCCCATTTTCTCAGCTTTTTGGCCCTTCTCGCATTTTTTGATTTTTTTTTTCCCACTCACCTGAGCAGGAGTGGTAGCAATTTTACATTCTTTTTTCCAGGAGTAGTAGTACTCCACACACTGTGCCACAGTCTTACTTTGAATCTGTTGTGAGACAAACAGAAGGAATCTAAAATGGCAATCCTGTTTGGTGGATTGGAGAAAAATTAGAGTATGGAATAAAGTAGCCAGTAAAAAAAAAAAATGGAGTAAAATGAATAAGGAGTAAAATAGGTATTATGCAATGCAGTAAAACAGATCAACAACAGATCCATCTAGCATGGTTTCTCTTTCCCCCATTCTCTTCCATTATCCCACCACAACATACCAAGGAAGCACTGGCTCACATACAGAAGAGATCTGACAGAACATAAGACTTCCTTTTCCAAAACAACTTGGAAAAAAGAGCTGGAAGGGCAGAATCACACCTTGCACACAGGTGGCCAGCGTGCCACTTCATTATTATATTAATATTTCTGGTATTTGAGAAGAGAGATACTGAATTCTGGTATTTGGTACCAGAACTAGTTCCATTGTGTATATCCATTGGGGCAAATAATGTCCAATGGTTCTACCTCTTTCTGAATGAGATAAAAATCCTTCCCATAGGTGTGAAAAGCCTTTTGAAATGACTCTTTCTCCTCAGTTGTCCATCTATCGGAGCCTGGCAATAAAGAGCAACAGGTCAATCAATCACTATCAATTCAAGATAGATCCCTCTGGTAAAACAGATCACTTTCAGCTGAAGAGAAATCAGCATCATTCATTATTCATTTATAGACATCTCTCCTTTAAAAAGCAATAAAGGCTAGAACAGGCATTCCTCAGGGAAAAAAGCACAGAAAACAATTAAAAATGAGGGGAGAGATGCTGCTGCTTTCCCCACCCCTGAAGAACATGAGACCTTGTTCTCCTGTTACTTTTTAAACAATAAATGGTTGACATGGCAATTAAGAGGACGGCAGCATCTTTCAGCAAAGGAACAAGCTCTACTTCAGTTACCTTCATAATGATAATCAGCCAAGGGATGGCCTTCAGGTCTCTGAGGCCCACCTGACAGCAACATCTTCAGAGCCTTCTGCAAGATTGAAGGGAAAAAGACTTTAGCTTCCCAACCACAAGGAAACAAAAAGCAAATCACTTTCAGCTCCTTTGCCACTTCAGTGATTCAGTACGCTGGAGAAAGATTTTGCTCATATCAGTAAAACCTTGAGATTTTGCTCCTCAGTTCCTCATTTTCCTCCTTAACCCTTTGATTCCACTCCCCAGTATCATGATTTTGCTCATCAACCCTATTATTTAGCTCATCTTGCATCCAGGATCACCTCAGTCCACCAAGGCTTTTAGAAGTCTTTCCTCAACCCATGCTAAAATGTCTTAAGAGAAAACAGATTCCCAGGAGTTTTCAAGGGAGAAAGCTGCAGGATCATTCACCTAGTGCTCCCAGGAGAGGATTTCCCCCTGCTTGAGCCATTTTGGGCTCACCCTTGCTGCAGCACATAGGTTGGGAGAGCCTCCTCGTGGAGATACAGCATATGGCGAGTGCTCCTTGTTAAATCCCATCTTCAAAGAGCAGGCAGCAAGGGCTGTCCCAGTCCCCAGTCTTTATTAATTCCCTGTCCACTATTCATTCCACCCAAATATCTGCTTCTTACCGGAACACTGCCCTGCGCCTGGTGCAGGCAGTGTAGGGCAAGCTCCAGGTTAGCTGCTGCCCCAGAAATGCCACTGAAGCTAGCCATGTCAAGCAGATCTCTCACTACAAGCACAATAAAAACCCACAGAAAGTCATATTTGGCCAAAGAAATGGGAAAAGTTTCATTACAAGGCAGAAGGAAAGCAGAAGAGCTGAAGACAGACTGGAGAGCATGAAAAGGCATAGGAGAGAAAGGCTGAGATGTCCCAAGGCAGTGCTGTCTCTCCCTTCAAAGCATCTTTGGTTAAGATAAATGGGAAATAAATCTCCCCTCTTTCAGGGTTGCTGGCCAGAGACAAATGCCCTTGAGCAATTCTGAGAGCATGAAAATTGTTCTTTTTTGCTACCAAAACTGAGCAATCTCCTTTCCTCTAACATTGCTACATGGGAAGATGGGAGAGACAGGGAGAGCAGTGGAGCATACAGGAAGCTTCTTTTTTACTAAAAAAAATGAGGATTTTTCAAACCCAAGTATCTCAAAGATGGAAGAAAAGCATGGCAGATACCTCTGTCGTCTGTTTCAGTGTCCCCCCAGGGCTTCCAGACCAGGGATGCAGGTTCTTCATTCTCAGTTGCAGGTCTGGCCTGCAGCTCAGGGAGTTCAGCCTGAAAGTCGCTGCCAATATTGATGGGTCTAAAGGAAGTGGAGGTGAAGAAGGCAGGTGGTGAAGACACTTCCCATGGACCCATGGGCTTGAACCAATCCCACCCTGACTCAGAAATGGCAGTTCCCTCCTTGCCGTTTCTCAGATTTGACATCTTTTAACAATTATGTCAGAACTCACGGCTTAACGTGGACTTTTGCTTTCCTCTTCATTTTCCCTCTCCTTTCCACCTGAAAGAATCAAAACAATGCCCCAGATAAAAATCGTTCCACTGACACTCACGTGTAGACTTCCTTCTCATCCTCATTGTTGGAAATCACTAACTGTTCTCTCTGAATTCCCCTCTGTTTGGTGTAATTGGTGAGTTATTCACTTGGAACTCTTGAGGAGAGACCTCATAGTCTGCAGCTTCCTCACAAGGAGAATTGAAGGGGCAGGCACCAATCTCTTCTCTCTGGTGACCAGGGAGAATGACATGAAGGGAATGACATGAAGTTGTGTCAGAGGATGTCTAGGTTGGATATTAGAAAAAGGTTCTTCACCAGAGATGGCTGGGACCTGGAACAGGCTACCCAGGGAAGTGGTCACAGCACCAAGCCTGACAGTGCTCAAGATGCATTTGGACAACACTCTCAGGCACATGGTGTGATTTTCGGGGGTGTCCTGTGCAGGGCCAGGAGTCGGGACTCGATGCTTGTAGATCCCTTCCAATAAGAAGATTATGTGATTCTGTCCTCGAGAAGGACCATTCAGAATGGGATTTCATGGCTGCTCTGACCATAGGGCAGAAGCAACCCCACAGGGATAGAAAAACATAGACAAATTGATATAAGTATCTATCTGGAAAAGATATTCAATGTTTGTGAAAAATAAGAAGTCTATATACATATATGAAAATAGAATGTATCTTAAATTTATGAAAGTATATAAAAATATAAGAATCTCTAAAACCAGAACATTTTTATAGGTGAAAGCCAGTATTGGAGGACAAGCCCAGTAAAATGGTTGCATCCCATGTGCAACAGAAATTGCAGAGGAGAAGTCACATCATTCTGTTTTTCAAAGCTTTGGGGAAGGTGTGAGCAGAGCCAGGGCCTAATGGTATCTGGCAACACAATTCCTGAACTGTTCAATATCAACAGGATTTTTTTACGGTAGCCACAATGTAGTTTTAACACTTAAACAGGTGCCAACAGGATCTGAAACTGTGCTGTGACATCTCCCTATCTCCTCTACGAAAATGTCCATATTTCACCTGGATGCATAAGTATTCCTAGAGAAGCTGGACCCCATTTTATAATGTCTTCTGGAGAAAGTGACCACAGACCATGTTTATTGTGGTTGATGGGACAATCAATTAGATTCTCCTGCAGTTCCATTACTGGTTTGAGACATATGAGGAATTTCTTACCTTTAACAGCCCTGAAGCACTCCTGAGAGCAGAGGAGGAGATGAGGATGCTGACCCAGGAGCCAGATCCAGGGCTGAGGCTAGGAGGTTGCTGTGTAGAGACAGCCCAGGACCTGATCCTGTCCCTCTTGTTCCACCTGTGGTCCACGAATGGCTGCAGGAGCAGGGGATGACAGTTGCTATGGGCACAGCCCAACATTCCATACAGAACCCCAGGGAACCCAAGGGGGACAAGTAGGCATTGTGCTGCCTTTGTCCTTTGTCTCTTTTACTTCTTCTGGGACAAGTTTGCTTTGAGGACCTTCCCATCAGGGCATTCCTCATTAGTCCTCTGGACAGGGGAAAGCAGTGCAGGGAAGAATGTGTGTCTTCTCTGTGCTGCTCTTTAAGATGCCTCCAGCTGAACATGCACAAGATCATGACTCCAAAGAACAGACACCACATTGCCTGAACAGCTGCCTCTCCTCTGGCTCCAAGATGAGGAAGAGATTGCATGTCATTTAGTGGAGAACCAGCTCTAAAGCCTTCTCTGTATAAGTGGAGGCATCCATTCTGCTCCTTTCCTAAGTAGTCTGGTCCTTAATAATGTTGCTTAATGTTCTAAGTTTTCCTTCCTTTGCGAAGAAAATGATTTCTCACGTCAGCACTCATTCCTTGAAACTTGAAGAAACAGGGTATTTTTAAGGGGATTTGATGGGGTCACACACATACACACACATGGACACAATACCATTAATTCCTTAGGAAACATTTAATATAGAATTCCTATTTCTTTCTGCCAGCTCCCTTGAAGATGCTAGGTGTTCCTCTGAAAACACTATGGGATTCATCTAAGAGACTAACATTACAAGAACTATTCTTCCACAGTAATAGCCTTAAAATTTATTTTAATACTTAGGTTTTTATTACTCCCAAACCCAGCATATTTTACTGCTTTCCTGCCTAATATTAGACAAAATCAAATCTCACTTTCTTCCCAGTGAGCTTGTTGCACACACAACAGCAAACTTAAGTGGGTACAGTCCTTAACAAAAGCTCTCTGAACGCAGATACTTTGCAAACTCTGCAAACCCCATCTTTTATTTACTTGCAGAAATCAATGGCTGGAAAAGCAACATCCCTTCATGCAGTGGAAAGCCCAAAGCTCCAGAAAGTGAAAGAACCTCCAAGTGACGGAGTGGACTTTTCCTCTTCTATCTTTTCCAGACAAGGGATATCCCCAAAACTTAGTCATGAAACTCTGACATTTTCTGCCTGATGAGAAGCCTGGGGAAATTAGTTTCATTTACTGCTAGTCAAACCAGAGTAGAATAAGCAAAAATAAAACCAGATCAGAATATCTTTCTCTTGCTGCAGGTGCACCAGTTTTCCCCTTCCTTCTTAAGAACGTTATCCCAGGGGTGCTCCTAGCTTTGCTGCCCCTGTGGCCTTGGCCTGTGGCAGATCCAGCTTGGAGCCAGGTGGCACTGGCTCCATCAGACACAGGGAAGCTTCTGGCGGCTTCTCAGAGAAGCCAGCCTGGTCATTTCCCATGTGGAGTGCAGTCAGAAGATCATCAGCTCTTGTCTTTGCTCTAGGGAAGCCATGAACTGTGTTTGTAAGAACAAGAGCCACCACAGAAAACTGCAGGTTTTTTAGTTAGAAAGCGCTGAAAGAATAAAAATGATAAATTTAGACATTGTTCTGTAACTTGCAAAAATGCTGAGTAAAATCCAAAGTATTTTCCTTGACATTGTAGTTGTTGGTACTTTCTGTCACTTTTCTTAATGCAATTTATGGGTTACATATTATTATGCCAAAAAATAATTGCAGCAATAATTTATGTATTTTATTATTCCAATTCATTACTTGTATGGACCCTGAAACATTCACCAAGCCCATTACTGCAGTAATTACAATCAAGTCCATCACTGGCATGTTTTTTAAATATAATTTGGGGTATCTGAGTATATTTCAGGGATGTAAAGGAGTCATAATGTTAAGCTGTGGGTGAAGTGAAACTCACAGACTGCATATATATTAAAATACCTGAGGAATTTCATCACCAGACACCTTGTTGCCAGCATGCCAGGGTGCAGCTGACACCAGCACAGAGACAGAGATCACCAGTGTAGCCATGGTTCCATTCTCGAAAGGCACCCAGGCTTTGGGCACTTTGAGGGGGGGACATTTTCCATCTCCTACTGCCTCCAGTGACAGTTCCTGAGTGTCAGAATTTCTGGTGTCATGCACCGTAACACGAAAAATGGGACCAGGGGCATCACTGGGCATCAGCTGCCCAAGGACTTCAAAGTCCTTTTGTCATGTTAAAAGGGGAAAGGAAGACAGAAATGCAGATTTCTTGTCCCTCCCCCACTTGTATTAATATATTTTTTATTAGCTATAAGCATCCTCGGAATATGAAAGCCTTTTAATGCCCAACACAGTCTGTCTGCATCCCACCTAACAGGGACCCTTGGCTAAGACAGATTCACTGGTTGAACAGGAACTTTGATACTCCAGTGAGAACTACACTTGATAGCAAGAGAGACACTTTTCTATCAGGTTCTTTTAAAAGTTATATCGTTGCCAGCACCGGAAACAAACTGGACTAAACTGAACTTTGGCAGTTCCCAAAATGATTTTTATTAATACAAGGGTATGACAATTATTTTGGGTTTCACGTTGTTGATGATAACGTTAGCTGCACGATTATGTGTAATGGATAACACAAAAGACCCCAAAGAAACCAGCACAAAACATTCTCTACAGACAGTGCATCAATCTAAGCCTCAATACAGCATCAAACAACATCCTCTCCTGGCCGATACTTAACTAACAACAGAAAACTGACCAGAAGCACAACAACCTAAACCAACAATCTAAACCCATCCGGTAACACGTATCACAGAAAAGAATTGCACACAACACTCCCTGTGACACAAAGATAGCTGCTTCCCACTAACCAACATGTTAAAAGGAATTACACACCTTCAAGGAACACAACAACCAATATAAAGTCTCATGGGTTATGAGATGTAAGGCAAGGTATAGTGTTTATGAAATAAAGATGTTAGCCAGGTAAAATTAGTAAATAAAGGTAGCTATGGGGTGAAGATGGAAGGGTATAAGACATAAAGTAATAGGAAGGAAAGAGAAAACAGAGTAAAAGACTGCTCACCCCTTCATTGTCGAAAGGCATGAGAGGAAACAGGGCAGCTCGATGGTTACCCCCGCAGAGATGGTGATCCTTTTTCCCCAATTTTGCTTATGACCAATCTCTTTTTATACTTTTTTCCTAGGTAGTTTTGTTAGGTAGTTTGAGTGGCTATGGGCAATAATAGTTCTTGGGGTGATAAATAGATGACATAGGCTTAAAAGCTGGCTTCCTGTGCTTCCATAAGATACAGCAAAGAAAGGCCATGTTGTCTCCATAACACTCCCTTCTTCCTTGATCTTATCAGTCTGGTTTGAGCTCTTTAAGGAAACCCCTGGAGCCTCTTTGTCCTCTGACAATGGTTTTTTTAATGGGAGAACCCTTCCAGGGGCTGAGGTGTTTCCCTTAACCCATCAGAAGCTTATCAGGGCAATCACCCCACACCTTTGCAAATGATTCTTAGGTCCTTACAAATTGTTTCTTCATTGCATAAATTAATAATGATATTATGAGCTATTAAGCAAATTTCTCTGAGCACAATATAATCTAAAGAGAGCTCAGGTCAGAAATCCTTAAAGCACCAATTCCCTGTCTTTGTTTTTACAAAACTGGGCTTGCTATTAGCTAGAACTGATATTTTTCACTCCTGTATCTCACAGCTAAAAACCTGTAACAAAATCCAGAAACAATAACGTTATATGGAGGAAAAAGTCATGGACATTTCTAAACCTTACCACTTCTTTTAACTAGAAAGCCATTTTGGATAGTTGAGTGGGGACACGGAAAAAGGTGGAGGAATTTACCTAATGGAAGCAGAAATTAGACTTCATATTCTTATGATGTTACTTTCTTCACATAATATACATAATAAAGTTAGGAAGGATTATAGGAAAATTGAGGGGTTTTTTCCAGCAATGAGGATATTAATTAAAGCACTCCAAATCACAGATACAGCATCATAGCTTAAGACAGTAAAGGATGACAGATGACTTCAAAAGTGCATAGGTAATAAGCTTAGATATTTTGGCACTAAATTTCCATAGAAGGAGGACCTGCTTCAGTGAAATATGGAATGGCAAATGCTTACTCTTTTGTAAATGTGAAAATACTATTACCAGTGAAATGACCTCCTTGACTTTAGAAGTACAGTTGGTTTTAATATCTATTTTTCTTGAATCTCTCTTAATCTACAGAATCTTGAAAAACTATAAAAAATTTAAACAATTCCTAAAGGTTAAATTGTAAGTTAATACATCAAATAGAACTGAAACAATGCTGTGGCAGAACAAACCAGGACAGTGGTGTCGCAGAATTCCTGGAGGAAATGTTTCTTCAGAAATACTGATGGAACAGAACTTACTGACCTCGATCTTGTAATGTAGCTCAGCCCAAAACATTCAGTATTTTCACTTGCCAACACTTGCAACCTTTAGAATTCAAAAGCACAGATATTGCACCATGGGTGATATGGAATTAATCAATATAAATATAATACATAGCTACTTACACACAATTACATATACAGAGATAGAGGGGAAAGTTGTTTTCACTCAAGCTCAAATTAAACATTGCACAAGTCTTGAAACAAGAGTAAGGATTTACTCATGGCATACAATCTTAGATAACATTTTATTTTTAATAGATGTATTTAAAGATAACTATCTGTGTTAGGAATTTTTAAAGGCAGTCATTTATAAAAAATCCCTTAGAAAGCAAGCTGATAAAGCTAATTACCTGATGAAGTTTCATACAGAAATCTGCAACATACAAAGGCAATGGAAATTGTTTCTCAATGTGTTAATTCAGTGCTATGGTTTTAAAAGAAAAAAATCAAAGTCTCTAAATTTATGAAGTATGGATTGCTAATATGAACAACAGCAAAAGATTAGAATGAGCTAATGCAGATCACAATATCAAAATTAACCAGACAACACAAATTCAGTACTGTCTGTTTCAAGGAACATTTTAACCTTTATACAATTTGCTAGTATCTCTGTCCCAGATATCAATGTGAAATGTAAAATTACACAGGCCCTATTTTATACAGAGTATATTGCAGAAGGGAGAGCTCATGTAGGACTGTAAAACTGACATGGAAATGAATTTTGCAAGAGCATTCTGGGAAGATATGAGCAGTGAAAACCAGATTAGTCCGGGAAAGGTTATTACAGTAACTGAGATACTAGATGATGAAAGCCTTGCTGAAGGTTTTTAGCTGTTAGGGTGGATAAGAAAGGGGACCAGTATGACTGTCTATTACTAACATTTTCACTTAATGTTTCATTGCAAATGCTTGACAGAACCATTGACCAAGCTTATCTTTTGGATGGGACGTCTATGTGAAACTGCATTGCTTTTTCACTAAGTGGAGGGAATACTGACTCTTTGGTTGTATTTTTTGCATAAATCTTCATCTGAATTAAATACCAAATATATTATTTTGCTGCTTGTGTTTTCTCAGCATTTCTACAATGCTCCAATAGATGCCCTTTCACAGAAAAAACCAAGAACAGTATTGTTTTGTTGCTAAATATTACTCAGCTCCTAAGTGTGTGTCACAGCATGAGCATGGGCATGAAGCAGAAAGTATACAGTTTCTTTAATCTGTTACTATGAATATTGCAAATCAAAGAAGACATATTTTACAATGTAACTGTCCTTTTAAATAGAAATTCTGCAAAATCAGTATTTTTGATTCAAAATTTTGCACTTTGTGTTCTGTATCGCATTTGAGTTCTATATTATTCATATTTCACTGATTGTAAACATGGATTTTCTCCTGAGTTATACAGCATGGAAAAAAATAAGCAATTTTGAGTGACATAGTTTGTATCCAAAGTTCTAAGTCGAGTCTAAGAAGATACTTCTCTATACATTTTCTAAAAGATGTTTTAATTCATAAGTCTTTACTAAAGCAGAGAGGGAGTTTCCTAAGGAGGAAACTTGATTTGCATGGATTTACAGTCTTTCAGTGGTACACACATATTTCTAAATGTTTTTCTTTTGATGACAATACAAGCTGGAGCAAAGCACTCTGCATGCATTGCAGCTCTACCACATGGAAATAGTGGTACCATACTATATGTGAAATAGTTTGGCAATACAATTTAATAGATCTGCACTAAGTATATGCTCTATCCACCACTCTTTAGGCACATAAAGACTAACAGTATTATCTGTTTCATCCTTATGGAAAGACTGAGACAAGAATATCCTTGGCAAAACGTTTACTTCCTCAGTAGCCAGTCTATTACATGAAGGACCTGCACATATTCTCCCCAATGCTTCAGGTCTCTGTTTACTAAAATGATGATTTGACATTTAGAACGTCTAGGTTATTCTGAGCTGTGAATTTTCAAGTATGGCATAGGGCTTGCTGCACATTTGTACTCTGGTATTTCACAGGCAATATTGATCTGACTTCAGCATACTTACCAACAGCAGTTCTCCATTAGTATCTTGGTCCTTAATGCCAAGCATTTTTGTGAAGTTCTGGATTTCCTTAGCTATTTGTTTCCGATCATGTTAAAGTTTATCAGCACATAAAACTAGTTTGTGGTGTAATTTTTAATTATTTTATCATTCACATAAAAGGCTGCATGGTCAATAAAGGCAGTGGGTTTGAATGGAGATTAATGGGCATCCTTGGCTCAGTCTGCCATTTAATTTAAACAGCTACTTTTGGAACTGTAGAAAAACCAGTTATCTCTTTTAAATTGGGGACAAAGGGATGTGACTCTAGTAAGAAAATTCTACCTCATGAATTGCATGTTTTCTCAACATGTAACCTCCTGAATAACTTTAAGCTTTTGAGCTAATAGTGCAGTTTTGCTTCCTTTTATGCAATGCTTCAGAGAGCCAGATTTTTTTTCAAAGGCAGGAAGATATGTAGGGTTTTTCTCCAGTTTTGGTTTGTTTCCAGTGAGGTTTGTTTCAACCTTTGAATGAACTACATTTTGGTAATGTAACATGTTAAAGGTTTTAATTACAAGACTTTTGTAAACAACAGACCAGAGTTACAATAAAATGACTGATCTGGTTCCCGTGTTCTATTTCTTTGCAGCAATTAGATTTAGTGATATGCCTGAGTCCTTTGCTTTCTCCCACTCCCCCCTTTTTGAAACAAATCTGTCATAATAAGGAATCAGCACAAAATGGAATCAATGTTGAAATACTTTTCTCTGGAGATCTGCAGTGCTTTAAGGAAACAATACTTTTTGTCTTGAAAATGTGCATTGAGCTACTGTTACTGAAAAGAGAGAGCAATTACTGCATTTCTAACATTAAATATCCTCCTTTTCTAATTGACTTTAAATCTGAAAGGCACAAGTTTAATAAAAATTTCACTTATGTTTCTTCTTCTTCAGAGAAAGCCTAATCTGCATGCTGAAATCTGTCATTTTTCATATCCATAATTTGCCCCTTCTGAAAAAAACCTCTGAAATTAATGAGTAGGTGATTTTTTTTAGTTCTGCCAAGATGTTTTTTATTTTAAGGATATGATTAATAACCTGTTGTGAACGTCAAAGAGCAAATTCAAAGGAACATGTTAGTTATTAAAAAAAAGAGGTATTTTTATATGAACCCTTGTGCAATAAATCTCTGTCATTTCAAACTATGATGTTTCTACACTTGTGTGCATGAGTAGCTATGAGAAACTTACAGAACTATTTTCTGTGTCCATCCCCACTGCTTCCTCAGTGCCTGGACACTTTTTAAATATGGAAGTACTAATGGTCATATCCGGGAGGACAGGCACGTGTGGAGACAGAATGACACCAGGCTACACCACGCCAAAAATTCTCAACTGTTGTGCTTTGTGTGAAGAAACTCCTTGCACCTGTGCACCAGAATCAGGAGAATCAAACTGTGAAGAATGCACTCTGAGCTATTTTATGCAAAATCCCATATTTGTTCTGCAAAACTGTGTATAGCTGAATTGAACCAAAACACGTAATTCCTCTTGTTCTCCATCTTTCATATTTTATTTGTTCAGAATTTCAAACATTTGAAGACCTCAGTTTTGAACTGTTTTCCAGATCCCAGAATTGCAATTCAATTGCTTTCTTATTGGTATTTAATAACTTGATAATTAAAACATAATAATCACACAAGAAAATACAAATGAAAAAAAATGAAGAAAATACAAGTGACTAAAAAGCAATGCAAAACATAAAATAACCAAAATAGAGACAACTATTTATGTTCAACTATTTAAGTACAATTTTAAATTGGAGAGGATGAGACACACTGAGAAGTTATTTGCCAATATCATTTGACTGGAAGGGATCATAGCACAAGTCCTGCCACTGTCTAGACAATTCCCTCTGAAGTCTACCTGTGTACTTCTTACTGAGAAGCATGTATATGAGGAGAGGGTGGGGAGGGGTAAGAAAAGGGCTGCAGAAAACAAGTGTCTGCACACTGTATAATACAGCAAGAGATAATACATTGGTAGGGGGAGACAGGTGAGGCTGAGGTCTGCTCACTGTCTGAAACAGTTCTTTTATCACTTGCCTTAGCTTCTGCTCTTCCTCCCACTCTCAAGTTGGTATAGGGAACATATGCAACCAGCACAGACTGGTAGTGCTGTTGGCTTCACTCCACAGTGCTTGGAATTCTCTTCCCACTCCCAAATAACATGTGTTTGCTTTGCCTTATCTTCCCTCATGACTGGAGCTTACTACTCACTGCTCCCACGCACTGGCTTCCATTTAAGATTAGCCATCCTCCTAAAGGTAGCATTTGTGGCAGTGTGTGGCTGTTGAGACTCTTAGGACAAGAGGAGGGAAAATTTCTACTATTCTGTACCCGGCTAGATGGATAAACAAGTCTTCCTCCAGCAAGAGTAACTCTTCTTACATTGTTACATCCTGCCGTCTTGGCCAGTGCCTATGACTGCTGGGCTTCGTAAGTGTGCTTATGCCTACCTTTGCTGTTTATGGGATGGCAGAAAAGTTCAGTCTGGGAGAAAAATGAAGATGCCTTGCTGGTGGCCTGCACATTCCTAAAATACAGGCATTCCCTGTAATGGGAGAAGGGTTCTACTCCTTGGATGAAGACAAGCAGCTCGTCCACAGACTAAAAAAAAAAAATGGAGGGAAGAATGGTTTGCTGATGCTTTACTTTTTGTAGGATCCCAGAACAGATGGAGCAGAATAGGACTAAGGGGAATAAGAGGAGAAGCGGCATCTAATGGCTCCGCTGGGGATAGCTTTTACTTCTCATATAACCTTTGCTTCAAATAACGTGACATTGAGCAAGATCATTCTATGTCAGCAAAAATGATTCTTTCCTTAAGCCAAGAATGGCCTGATTTTGTTATTATGCGGCATGCCATTACAGCACCTGGACATTAGTGAAAGCAGTTACTTCAAGAAGCAAATAAGGAAAGTTTGTTCCCTGCTGCAAACTGAAGATCAGTACTGATCCTCCTCAGGGTCAGGAGGAACACTGTCTGGATTCACAGGTTCTTATCTCAGTGTGCGTCTGTGGTAGACTGTACAGGTCAGGGACAGCCACAGCAAGAGAGAGGGGTAGAGCATGGGGATGCAGGGCACAAGGTCCCTGGCAATACCAGACTGACTTTTGTCAAAATGACCACAATCCAGCTGTGCACCAGTCATCTGTTTCCTTCTGCAAGTCAATTGCCCTGGAAATCCTTCTCCTTCAGAAGCCATGAGCTGTTTACAGAAGAATTCCAAGTATCCATCTGTAATTCTGGAACACAGAGGAAGTGTGGGATGGATTGTCACAAATCACAGAATATGCTAAGTTGAAAGTGACCCACAGAGATCGTCAAGGTCAACTCCTGGTGCTGCACAGGACACCCCAAGAGTTACACCATGTGCCTAAAACGATCATCCAAATACTTCATGAACTCTGTCAGGCTTGGTGCTGTGTCCACTGCTCTTGGGTGCTTGTTCCAGTGCCCAACCACCCTCTGGGGGAAGAAACTTCTCTTAATATCCAACCTAAAGCTCCCCTGACACAACTTCAGGCCATTCCCTCGCGTCCTGTCACTGGTCACCAGAGAGATCAGTGCCTGCCCCTCCTCTTCCCCTCAGAAGGAAGTTGTATCTGCAGGAGATCTCCCCCCAGTCTCCTCTTCTCCAGGATGAACACACCACGTGCCCTCAGCCGCTCCTCATACGGCTTCTCCTCAAGGCCCTTCACCATCCTTGAGGCTCTCCTTTGGACACTCTCTAACTGCCCACAATATCCAAGGTGAGGCTGGCCCAATGCAGAGCAGAGTGGGACAATCCCCTCCCTCGCCCGGCTGGCGATGCTGTGCCTGATGCCCCCCAGGACAGGGTTGG
>JAWWTY010000088.1:50243063-50254791 GCA_035222235.1 Margarornis squamiger
GCTCCCCCTGTGGGTCCTGCCCGCCCGCCCCGGCAGGCTCGAGCGGCTCAGCCCCGTCCCCGTCCCCGTTCCCGTTCCCCTCCCCATCCCCGTCCCCGTCCCGTTACGTCATTTCCGGGGCGGCCATTTTGGGCGGTCCGTGGCCGGTCGGTGCGGCGGGGCGGGCTCGGCCCGGGCCGCGGGGCAGCCACAGCGGGGACAGCCACAGCGGGGGCAGCCACAGCGGGGACAGCCACAGCGGCGAGGGAGGGGTAGTGACATCCGCGCCGGGCAGTGCCGGGGCGCCGCCGCAGGCCAGAGCCGCCGCCCGGGGACCGCAGCGCCCGCCTGCCCGCGCCATGTCGGACTTCGACAGCAACCCCTTCGCCGACCCGGACCTCAACAACCCCTTCAAGGTGAGGCCGGGCCGCCGGCGGAGCCAGGGAGGGACGGGGGGAAGGGCCGGGCCTGTGCGGGGCCCGTGCGGGCCGGGGTCGCGGCCCTCGGCGGGCTCTGTGGCGCTTCTCCTCTTAAAGGCTCCCTGTCTCCCTCTGTAGCTAAAATAACGCGAGGCGCATTTCAGGTGCATTATTTCGAAGGGAAAAAAAAGTGTGTGGTTTGGTGTTTGGTTTTTTTTGTTGTTGTTTTTGGTTTTTTTTTAAAATTATTATTATTATTTTTATTATTTTGGCGGTAGCTTTGTGTGTGTGTGTAACGCTAGTACAGCCCTTTTCTCTTACGTGTGATTGACCCAGATAGTTAGGCTTAGTGAATTTACCGTTTTTCCTCTCTAGCCTCCTCCCACCCCCGTGTCAAGCTTCCTTGTTCCCTCGCCGTATTTCTGAAGCAATTAGCATAGCGATGGCTGGACATCAGTTCTACCCTGCGTCTCAAAACGCTGTGTTGGAATGTATTGTACAGATTTTAGGTTTTGCACTGCGAATTTCTTCACTTACTGTTCTGACTTTAGCTGTCAAAATGAGCAGACCGCCCTGGATGATCCCCCTCCTGATCTTTCTTTATTATTTGAACCCACTTCTACTGATGTTGAGCTACTTACTTTGACAATCTCACTGAACTTTTGCTGACACTTTAAAGCACATATATAGTATATGGCAGAAAGTTTAGGATGTCATCTGGAGTAATTAAGCTTTTCAAAAATTGAGCTGTTACGTTTCAAGCATACTCCTGTGCCTGTAGATGCTGGAAGCATAGCACTCCTGACATTTGTTCATTAGAGTCTGTCTGAATCATTAGTTTAGCTTTATGGTCATAAAACATAGGCAATATTATTCATTAGGCTAGAATTCCTTACACTAAAAACTGTGTTTTTACTTGTTGTTGTACACAGTGCAATGACCTTCCAGATGAACAGGAGTCCTGGTGCTGGGTTTGCTGCCAATAATAGTTTGGACTGGTACCAATATCAGTGAGCACTGTTCTTTTAAATACCTTTTGGCTCCAAGCACTGAAAAGGTGTCATTGTTCTAGAATGTGTCTTCAGCAGCAGAAATATGTGATGTCTTTCCTCCTGTTCCTTACATTTTGTAATAGTTTATAAAATAGCACGTAGCCAGATTTATTGCGTGTGGATGCCCAGAGCAGTTGCGGATAGTTGCCCCTGCATAGCTCATCAGCCGGTGTAACTGGTCCCGTGCAGTGACTCTGAGACATAAGCTGGGGACCTGCCTGAACCATACATCCATTTTGAAAACATTGCTTAAGGTGCAATAGCTTATTCCAGTTTCTCTTTGGGGAAACACTTCTGTTGCAGCTGTTGGGCAGAATTCATGCTCTACTTCTCATCTGCAATGCATCATGATAAAAGGAGTCTGATAACTTCTCTTTAACTTGAAACTCACTTTAGACACACTTCTGGATTTCTTTTATTTGTAGAAGATGGTTCAGGAAAGCTGTGCACTTTTTTCAGAGACTTTTTTCATTTTATTCACTCTTTGCTAATTTCCATCACATTCTACTGCCTACAAAAGGTAGTATTGCATACCTTTACTTATCCATCTGTTTAACTTGAAGGGGCGAAAGGCCTCATATATAAGCCAAAGCTTGATTGCCATCTTGTTGGCAAAACACCTTTGAAATTAGTGGGTATTAATGCATGTCTGCATTTAAGTTTTGTCTGACTGTGTGTTTTAAAATACTTTACACATAGAACCAGAATTTCCAGAGGGACCCTGACAATCTTAAGTCATGTTGTCTGAACACTGTATTCAAATGTACTCATAGTTTTGACTTTGCTTGATAGTTTTATGTATGATGTGATTAGTTTTTTCCTTGCTTTTGAAGATACTTCTTGTGCTAATATAAAATCTCAAAGTAGTATGGCAGAGGGGGAAGAGTGGAAGAGTTGTTGCCAAGGTCTGAAGTTAGATCCTTCTTTTTCTTAAATATTTTGGTTTTTATTATCTGTGATCGACTTGTGAGGTTTCCTGTGACTGTTCTTGTGCCTTTTAATAAAAAGATTAAAGCAGAAGTTTTTGCTTGATGTCTGGAAAGATAAAGGTAAATCAGAAACATCTAGTTTGCTCAGTATTTTGGGTTGTTGATACTTTCAGAAGTCTGAAATTAACTATCTGCTGGAAAAACTGAAATTTAGTTTGTAAAATGGAATTCCTTTTTTCAAGTATTAGTTTACATGAGTTGGTCATAAAGCACTGTGGATTTTGAGGCGTTGAGATTTTGACATTTTAACCTCTGCATTTTATTTTTTCACTCTTAAGAAACCCAAAAAACTTGAACCAAACCCAAAGGCAGATACACTTTTCAAGTCATAGTATTTGTCTGTAAATAAGTGTCCTCTTAATGGTGTACCAATGGTGTTTGTACCAAGATACGTTTTGGTTTGTAAGACAAGAGGTAGTGAAACAAAGAGATAAGTAAAATTCTAAACATTAAAAAGTTTTTGATCACATTAAAGTTATACAGAAGGAAATGCATCCATATACCATAAAAATGAAGATGTGATAATCCTACTATAATATGGTGTAGCAGCAATGTAACAAAGTACATGGTGTAACCTCAGGTATCATAAACAAAAGCAGACTGGTAATGAAATCTATTAAATTTCTTTTACTAAGAGTCTAGTGTCTTAGTTTCTGAGTACGAATTCACACTTAGTGGAGTTCTTGCTGACAAATAGTGCAGTCCCACAGCACCTAAACAGGGTGAGCAGCACAGATGTGGTGATGGTAAATGCATTCAGTGCTAGGCAAGTCTTTAGAGAGGAGACAGAGCTGAGTCTGAGTTAGAAAGCCAAGCCAGGATCAGGATCACATCCAGTGAAGGTAAACTGGGTCAGCCAACAGTTCTGTGATGACCAGAGAAGTTGTTGGTCGTGAAGGGGGCTCTGACTACCTAGGAGGGATTTGGAAATCCTCAAGGCCCTAACAGTTAATCTTGAATAGACTGGACCAACATGAAATAAAATCTTGTGTGAAAAAACAAGGGCACATTTCTAGTGTAGTTGTTTCCTTGTAGTGCTTTTTTTATTTTTAACGTCACAGGATAGGTGGTAGTCATAGTCTTCTGTCTTGGGAGGTGATACAGTTACAAAGGTTCTGAAATTGCAGTCTCGAAATTCAGCCTAAGTTTCATTTACGGTGGAACAGTCAGCGATTCATCTGCAATAAAAATGTATTGGTTCTGCGTTTTTTGTTTGGTTTTTTTTTTTTCCCCTGTAATATTAAGTGTGTGAGTAGTTTCTTTGGGTGGGATTAGGTATCCAAACTGTGGTTAGCTTTGAGTTGTTACTCCAAAAAGACACAGATCTTATGTAGCTCTGTCATGACTGAATTTCTTGCATGGATGGCTGAGATGCTCTAAGATACCTAAAAATGGCATTAGGCACCTTAATTCCTCCCACAGAGGTCACAGGATTACCTGAGTCACCAGAGCTAAGTGTATGTCAGAGTTTACATTTACAGAAGTAATTCCGGTTATAAGTTGGATATGACACTTAATCTTGACTTCCATGAGCACAAATTAATCTTCTGCCTGGTTGGGCAGGAAATACAAGCTGGAGGTTTGATGTTGATGGTAATTGTGCAAATGACTGCTATCTTCTGGGGTAGCAGAATCTATGCAGCGTACACCTTGATTGCTGAGGTGAAGCTAAAGTGTTAGAAACTTGCAAGAAGAAAGAAATCCTGATTATTTTTGAAAGATTGGGGCCCTTATTACCTAAAGTGTTTCTGCAGCATTTCATCTTTAGAATGAAAAAGTTTTGTTGTGTGTCTGTATGCATAACTGAATTTTAATTCTTTTATCTAACTATAAAATATATTGATTTAAGTTGTCTGCCTTTAAATTAGTAAAGGACATAAGATTTCTTTTCTGAGTTTTACCACCTGGTTTCCCTTCATGTCTCCAAAAATTATAAATTCCCCTAGATCTTGCATAGTTTAATGCTGAATGTCATGAGTGGCAATGTCCTTTAGCTGTCCTGCTTGGTAGTTGGCTTTCAGGAGTATGCTTCATCAGTGCTGTAACTACACTATAGTCTATTATAGTCTATTATAGTGTTTTAATAGATATTCAGTATCTCTTATAGCTGCAGTTTTTCCCCAGATTTTTCAGTAAAGTGTTAGCACATGTTGCATTAGTATTATTACTGCACTACATATAAAGATTTAGCATTTCAGAGGGGAATATACATATCAGAGCTGAGAAGGGGGAAGGATTTGAGAACAGCTGTGAGATAAAGGTGATACTTTGTTAGCTATCCAGTACTCCATTGCAAGATGGGACTGGTACAAGCTTTAGGAGAAATTTGGCCTTGCCAGCCTCTGAAGCTCTTTTAGGTTTCAGGGGTGGGGAACTTGCCTAGCTCAGTAGCTCTGAGCTTCCAGCTCTGCTTCCATGTGATGAATGTGGCATGTAACAGGCACTGCTTTAAAGCCAAGTGCAAGAAAATCCAACTAGTTACTTTTGTGTTATCCTATTTAATAATTGTGTTCTGACTGTGTGGGAAAGAAAATCTTTTGAGCATCATTTTGTGAGGGAGATGGGAAGTGGCTGATCAGTGAATGAGGTGTTAAACTTGCAATTGTGAAAGAGCTGTTGTGTGACTACTCAGATTTTTTTTATTATTATACGTACAGAAATAGTCTTTATTTTGCCTCTTAATTCATTAATTCCTCAGGTATTACATGTGTAACCTTTTAGGACAATTCATACTGAGAGGTTTTTAGTCAAAGGTTAAAATATATTATTGTAGGGGCAATGCATTAAAGCTTCCTTTATACCGTTAAATGTAAACTGTTTATACTGCTGATGTACTATTGGGATAGTGAAACATGAAATCTCAATTCAGTTGTTGTTTGTGACTCTTCTGTACTTACACTTGTTCTTGGGCCTGAGATGAAGGAAGAAATAAAGCATGAAGAACCAGCAGTGCTGACATTGCATCAAAACATTTGTTGCTTGTTGAAACTTTTCTGTGTGCAGCTTGTTCTTGTGTGAATAAAAAGGAAGTCTTTGGGGAGTTAGCTTTTTGCTTTATACCAAGTGTTTATTGAACATGTGCGAATTTCAGAGGCTTAATGCACACTGGCTGAACGCAGAGTGTTAAAGGACTGAGAAACGCATCCTCCATGTGCAGGCTACCATCTATTTCAAGTGTTGAGTCCTAACTTAAAAGTTGAAACTCACCAGTTAACAAAGAAGGATATCCAAATAAATTTTTTTCTCAAAAGCAAGCTTTGTCAGAAATATCTTCACAACAATTCTCAGGAGGACATCCTGAAAGTAATTGTATCGAATGAAGAGTTTCAGTTGAAAATGATTGCTCGCCAGAACTGCTTCAAGAAAAGTGGGATGAATAGTTGTCTCTTTGGTCAAGGAATTAAAAAAATGCAGACCAACAAACATAGTTTCAGGCATATTGTGTGGCATTTCTGCTTAATTTTCTGAGCCTGTGGTGTCATCTTAGGGAATACTCCACAGAGAGGAGGAAGTACAACTGTTACTACAACACCCTTCCCCCTCTGCCCCTCCCCAAATCAAAATCCACAAAAACTCCAGATGAATTCTTACTGAAAAGTGTGCCATTATTGTTACTCGTATTTAGAACAAGGCTAATATGAAGTGAGTTTAGGAAATAAGTTGTAATAATCAATGGAGAACTTAATTTGAAATGGAAAGAGATTATCCTTTTCCTGTAGCAAAACAAATCCCTTCAGTAGGAGTGGTAGGGATAAGAAATCCTAGTTGGTCAGGATTGACTTTGCTAGATTTGTGGAGCTAATCTCATGATTTCCCCAGGGTGGATTCAGCAGCCTGGATTCTGTCCTGATAGACCTCTGGCTTCTGCTTCTATCCTTATACTGTCAGAGTTTTTTAAGATACTATGTCTTTGCTGAACATGTTGAGTAGTTGGAAGGATAAGGTGGGTGTTGGGCCTCTTGCTTTCTGGGAATGTCCTTCCAAGCACAAAAAGCAACAGAGAAAATGCATGGCTAATTGAAGGTGGGGTTGTGGAACAGTAAATGCCAAAGAAGCTGCAAAGTGAAGACCGGTGATGTCAGTGACTGGTAAAGTAGTTAGGTTCAATAAACTTATATGTGGGAATCTTGAAGTAAAAGAGAAAAATTGTAGGATGGCAGAGCTGAAGGCTAGCCTGTGACTCCTGGGGGAGGTGATAGGTTGATACAGTGAATTAATACAAAGAAACTGAGCTTTTGCCATGAGAACTGTTTTCTTAGCTTGGATTCCAATCATTAAGAAATCATTCTTAATGTAGAACAGAGGTAAAACAATGAAGATATCTGCAGTCTTCTTCAGTAGCTCATGCATAACTGATAAGATGGTTCCTATGTTTTCTCTTTTTATTTAATTCACTAAAAATAATTAGTTGTCTTCTTTTAAAATGCATTTTTATGTTCATAGTATATTGTTTCTCCATAGTTTTTTTTTCCTAAGACTAACCAGGTGTACTTCTGTCAGCTTATTCAGATATTTGGCACTGTCCTATGAGTTCCATGTAAATTGAAAAAAAAAATAAAAAAATGCTTTTAAGAATATCATTCCAGTTCTATGCTTTTTTCTAAACAATGTGATTATCTTGTTCTTTTGATGTACAATACTCCTAGTATTGAAGACTTGGAAGATACTTAATTGTCCTGCTTTCTTGCCCATGTCAGTGGGGGTTAAAAATTTACTGTATTATCCCATTTCCCTAGTGGTTACCTTTAAATGTGCTGGGTTTTAACTTGTAAATATATCCTATACATTTTTCCCTGTTCCTCTTTCCAGCTATTTTTTTTGGTTCTATTTAGCTTAAGTGATTTTTACTTGAAATTGTTTTCAGTTGCTGATGTGTTATAAAACCATAATCTCTATCCAAATCAGTGTTTAGTGTTTATAAACCCTGTTTCTAGACCTCTGCAACAAGATACTGCTTTTACTTCCCTGCTAGTTCTTGGGAGCAAACTAAAAAATGCTAGTCAGTTAAATGTTCTGTGCAGAGCACTGATGTCACTTACTTGTTTCCACTGAGGTGGAAAAAAAAAAAAGGCAACAGAAGCTTGGTTTTTTTTCCCCCCATGCTCATTCCCTTTTAATTTATTTCTGCATATGATAAATGCTTTTGTCTTTTTTAGTGGAAGAATGGGTATCCCTCAAAGTGAAAAATTTTTTTGACAATTCGAATGATAGTTTGGAGAGCATGCTTCCTAGTTCATTATATTCTCTCCACTTAAATCAAAATCACAACCAACAGTATAAACTTAGCTGATGGTGTTTTTTAGAGTATTAACGGATTATGTATCCTATCAAAACCCTTTCCTGGTGGCAGAACAATTGTGGACCCATTTCCAGTGAACAGCAATGCAAAGAATTGCTACAGATGTATCTGCTTCTTCAGTCTCTAGTTTGCTAGTCTCTTCTGTATTAGTGAAACTGGTACCTGATGACTAGTTTTGGTCTCCTAGACAACAGAGGTCTGTTGCCTTCAATTTGTTTTTAAAAAATCTGTAAAAAGTCACGTAGAATGGATTATTCTGCCCCATTTTAAATATTCTGATTTGTAGGTGACTGTGTTATATATCCTCTTTGATAACTGGGTATTTAGTTAATTTTATCTATATCTGAATGATGGGAGAATAGCTTGTTAACTTGGCTCAGGAGATGTTTTTAGCAGTGCTATAGGTGTTCATCCCAATGTGAGATACAAATACATTATGTTTTCTGCGTTTCTTTTGTTTGTGTTTGCTGGGGTTTTTTTCCTGACTTTTCTATTTTTACTATAAAAAAATAGGTTGCTGCTCATACCTGACTTGTTGAGATTTAAAAAAGTGTAATAGTAGTCTTTGCTTTTGAAATTGACATTTAGGAGAGAGACTGCAAGAAACTGGTAAAATGAAAGATTAGATGGAAAATAGTTAAATTCAGTTGTGCGAGTTTCTTAAAACTTCAGTCTCCTAAACTAATTCAGATCTTGAAAATGTCATCTGAAATGACTGTGTGTGACTTAAATGCACCAATAGCTACAGTAGCTGGGTATGAAAAATGGTCTGTTCTTAATTCTATTCTGTAATTGAATGACTAATAATTAAATAAAAAGATCAAAAACTCAGGGGCTGAACTGGCAAGAGTTCAGGTGAGATAAGGCTGGGTGGAATATCAAATACATAAATTATGCCAGCATAGATTCACTTATTCCTGCGGAATATTAGTTTTCACTGGTTTTAACCACCAGAATATACGTGTAATGCAACATAAAAATTTGATAGCATTCATTTAAATGCCACTTTTGAGTATGTGGTCCAGCACATTTCTTGTTCATATTCATTATTCAGTGTCTAAAGTCAATGCTTTTTTTATTCTGCAGCAGTGAGTATGAGTCCTTCACAGTTTTCATCACTGTATTTAGATGAGTTGGCATTTGCTCCGTTTTTAAAATGAGATGCAATGAGTGTAAGGCAAATGATTCAAAGCAATTATTTGTGTTCCTTGGGATGTCAGGTCTAATGTCTTCAGAAATATAAGTAGTGTCTTGAAAGAGGAAGTGCAGCTTCTGTTGGCATCAGTCATTTGATGTGCTGTACGTGTTCAGAACAATTGGTCTAGCAACCTGTACCTGGGCACCCAGCTGGGAAGTGCTGAGGATAGTTCTGGCCTTAGACCACATAGCTGTGAATGAGTATAGGAGAGATAATACACATCTCCAGGCTGATACTTACCTCCTGCAACTATGCCATTACTCTTTTCCTGTGAACTCTGGTTTACTTTTTCTTGAGTCTTTTGCTCATGGGAGAATCAAGTCACAAACTTCTATTGAAGTCTAGACTGTGTAACTCAAGTTTTCTGAGAGTAGAATTTGGATGCTCGTTGCCATGGCAGGGTTAAATTTGTGTATTTCAATACAACTGTAATTTTCTTTTTCTCTACCAGGTAATGAAACTTTTCTTGAACAGAGCTGGTTTTGAATGTGCTCTGGTTCAGTCAGGTTTCTTTCAGAGCTGCTACTGCATTAGCAAACAATAGCAATATTTGGCAGAAGTATAACAATTGTTAATTCAAAATGGGAATGGACTTCTGATGGAGGGCTTCTTGCTCTACTTACTGTGTGTATTTAAATGTACAACTTATTTCTAAGTACTAAGACTTTTGCTGTAGTCAGCTTGTTTGTCTCAGCATATGTTTCCTTTCATTTGTCAGTGTTAGAATGTCACAATAGCTGTATGAAGAGATCTGGGAAACTTTTTGCACCTGGTCTTCTCTAAAACATTTGGAGAAAAAAAAGGCTTTCTTTCATCACATATTTATTATTGTTCGCATATTGTATTTCTGAATAGAGATTGGTCTTCTGAATCTGACTTGACCACTCTTTCCTGCTTTTTGGAAATTGGTTGCTGTTGAGTGGGTGTCTCATGAGACTGATATTCTAGTTATTCAAGTGCAGGCACAGTCAGGCTGAGTTATTTGGTTGGTAGTGCACTATTTGAGCACAAAAGTTTAATGTTGGAATGTACTTTTTAAGCACCTAGTTCAATGTAAAATGCTAAGTCCTATTCAAGTAATAATAATGAAACCTGCCATTCCGCTATGTGGCTGATGATTAGCTATCACTAGTTGCACATATGTCTATACTTGAACATTTTTATGTGTGAAAGAAGGAATGATATGGGAGCATTTTTGGAAGGGGTATCATACTAAAAGCATGAACGAAGAGTATTTTGTGCTCTGCTAATGCACTTTAACAGGTAAAGGCTAGAATAAGTGCACTGGATTTGCCTAGGATGGGGTTAGTGTTTTTCCTAGCAGTCCCTATCCTGCTGTGTTTCAGATTTGTGACCAATACTGTGCTGGTAAGGCACCAGTGCTTGCACAGCACCAAGACCTTCTTTGTTTGCACTCTCCTTCCCACTGGGAGTAGGCTGGGGTTGGACAGGAAGCTGGGAAGGGGACACTGGCAGGACCGCTGATCCCAGGTAACCAGAGAGATCTTACGTTCTGCACTGAGCTCGGCAGCAGTGCTGGTGGTGGTAGTGGAAAGGGATGTTCCAACGCAGACATTGCTCAGAGGCTGAATGGGCATCTGTCTGCTGGTGGAAGGGAGGTGGTGAGCAATTGCCTTTGCATGACTTGTATGGTTTTGTTGCCTGTTTTTTTGCCTCTGTCTTTCCTCCCTCTCCATTAAAAATCTTTTTCCTTGACAACCACAAGTTTTACTTGCTTTTTGCCTCTTGGTTCTATCTCCCATCCCAGTGCAGAGAGCAGCAAGGGAGCAACTAGGGTGGGGGCTTTGCTGCTAGCTAAAGTAGACACACCAAAGTAAGTTAAAAGTTTTCATCTGTGTACAGCTTTCTAGTGTTCTATATATAGAATTATGAAATTCTCTTATTTGTATTAACTTTGTTTTAAGTTCGTCTTTTGGTCTTGTACTGATGCGTCTAGTAAACTAATGCATAATTCCAATGTTACATTCAATTATTTCAGTATTTTAATGTTCTTTTTATTCAATATTTCAAATAATTTGTAGCTGAATTTTGACAAGAAACATTCTCCCCACACACATGCTATTTTTTGTTGTTCATCTATACAATATTTTGTGATAGTCATTTAAGCAAAGAACACATTAACAATGAATTAGTCCATTAGTTTATGCAAGACCTGATGATATTTTAGTTATAACAGTATATTCAAGCCTAGGATGGTAATTAAAAAATGCGGCAGACTTGTTGGGGAGACGGTCACAGGGATGGCTGTATTGAAGTAGCTGATTATAGTATAAGTCAAATGTAGGAAAGCTGATTTTTGTATTGCATTTAACATTGTTTTGTATACATTTTTAGAAAGGGTGATTCTTGCTTAGTAATAAAATGCTGTTTTGCAGCTAAATATATGCTTCAGCTAGTAGTAGTACATGACCAGAAGGGATATTAGGAGTCTCTTCCTAATATCTGATCCAAACTTTATCTCTTTCAGTTTGAATCCATTCCCCCTTTCCTGTCACTTCATGCTCTTGTAAAAAGTCTGTCTTCATCTTTCTTCTAGGCTCCATTCAGGTACTGCAAAGCCACAATTAGGTCACCTTGAAGCCTTCTCTCTTCCACGCTGAACAATCCCCGTTCTCTCAGCCTTTCCTTACAGGAGGGGTGCTCCATCCTTCTAATCATCTTGGTAGCCCTCCTGTAGACTCTCTCCAACAGGTTCATGTCCTTCCTGTGCTGGGGACCCCAGAACTGGATGCAGCACTTGACGTGGGGTCTCACAAGAGCAGAAGCAAAGG
>JAWWTY010000088.1:50265661-50292542 GCA_035222235.1 Margarornis squamiger
TTTGCAGATTTTCACTGAAAAGTTTTTAAATGTGGCCTCTGTAACATGTTATTCTCTGCTATCACCTATTTTTATTCTAGATTAGTTTTTAAAGTAATATTATTGAATAGAAATGGAGCGTTTTGAGATGAAGTAAAAGTAACTTTGTGATTTCTCATTTGTTGGTATTTATAGCTGTAGGAGAACTTCTCTGTTTTGAAACATTTCCTTTCTTTTTGCTGTGTTACAAACATAATATTACAAACATAATATTCTATGCAAATAGCAGAAAGATCTATTCTACTATTAATCTTGTATTAACTTTTCATATGACACTTTGGAACCTCTAGTCAAAATCAGTATTTCATTTTACCACAAACTGTGTGCTGTGCAAAACTATCAGTTTTTGTATAGGAATTTCACAACTGAGAAGATTTACATCCTCTTAAATGGAGATAATTTGCTACAAGTAGATCTTTGGGAATATTCCTTTTCAGAAGGAAGAACTTCAGACTAAAGTTCAGTAAAGCCCCAAAACCCAACAAAATAAAACACTGTACAAGGTTGACTTTAGCTGGTCTTTTCAGTTGTATCTACAATTGTGTTTTATTTCCACATATGTGCTGTTCTTTTTCTGAATATGCAATCTTACAATTCTGATTTGTGTAATTCATTAGTAATTCAGGTTGTTAGGGAATTTTATAGACACTTTTCAGTTGGAAGGGACTTACAATGAATCACGGAATAGTTAGGGTTGAAAGAGACCTCAGGAAATGATCTGGTTCAACTCCCCTGCCGGGGCAGGGTCACCTGGATGTGGTTACACTGGAACACATTCATGTGGGTTTTGAATGTCTCCAGAGAGGGGAGGCTCTACAACCTCCCTGGGCAGCCTGTTCCAGTGCTCTGCCACCCTCAGTGTAAAGAAGTTCTTCCTTGTGTTGAAGTGGGAATCTTGTGTTCTGGTTTGTGGCCATTGCTCCTTGTCCTGTTGCTGGGCACCACTGAAAAGAGTCTGGCACCATCTTCTTGGCACCTGCCTTTGAGATACTTACATGCATAAAGAGATCTGTTCTGTCTTCTCCAGACTAAACAGGCCCAGCTCCCACAGTCTCTCCTCATAAGAGAGATGCTCCAGACCCCTCATCATCCTTGTGGCCCTTTGCTGGACCCTCCCCAGTAACTCCTTGTCTTTCTTATGCTGAGGGGTGCAGAAATGGACAGACTTCTCCAGATGTGGGATGAGGATCACCTCCGTCCACCTGCTGGCTACACTCTGCCCGCTGCATCCCATGATACCGTGGCCTTCCTGGGCATTCATTGCAAGCGTTCTCCTGTAGAGATGTGTCCTTCCCTATCAGTTACGTCTGGGTGGATGTATCAGACTTCTCAGGGGCTGTCTCAGTAGACACAGTTGTTTTGAGACAAGTGCCCACCATTATGGCAGAGACTTACAGTACTTAGCACTTACCTGAGGTGTGAACCAACCTGCAGACTGCAGCACCCTCCGTGCTCACCCTGCCTGTGTGAACTGCCACGCCACATCCTGTTCCTTGTGCTCCAGTTTGCTCATGCTCCCTAGAGCCGTTTAAATCTCCCACGCTGCTCCTGGCAATGCCCCCTCTGTGCCTGATTGACTTTCAAGAGCTAGTGGGTCCTGCTGTGTCCTGCTGCTCAGCTGCCCTTGAATTTGGGAAACCTCCTCTACAGCTTGATCTAATGCTCATCCTCCAGGTCACCTTGGTTGCCTCTGCTGTCACCTCGCTGACTGATAGTGGTCATCTGGTTCAACTGCCTGACAGCTTCAGGACTGACCAAAAGTTAAAGCATGTTATTAAGGGTGTTATTTCAATGCCCCTGAAACACTGACCTAGGGCTTGGAGCATCTAGGAAACCTGTTTCAGTGTTTGACCATTTTTTTAGTAAAGAAATGCTTTCTTATGTCCAGTCTGAACATCCCTTGTGTTGTATTACTGGATCCCAAGGATCTGCACACGCATTTGAACTCCTTTGAAAACACTGTAGAGTTGTCTTGATAGGAGTACAGGGTCTTTTGTAATACTCTTACTATTTGCATTCAATTGCCTTTAAGATGCTGGCTGCACATCTAGAACACTGTTGTCATGTGTTGTCATATTGACTACAGTGAAAGATCTTCAAGCTGGTAGGTCACCTCAGCTCAATGCCTTTGGTCCTCTCTGCTTAGGTCCTGCACAGCATTGCATTTGAGCATGTGCTGCTTCCTATTTCAACCAGTTCATTTGGGCACATGGTGATTAATGTATCTCTTCCATTCAGATGTTGAAATGCTATGGTACAGGTTTGTTGCAGCAATTATCTAAGTTGAATCTCAGAGTCTGTGCTTGGTATGACTTGTGTTCAGCAGAATGTAGACCATGATCAGATAAGCATACAGGAGATCCATGTGTCTGATGCTCTGTCCTTTGCAGTGTCCTCAGTCTGTCACACAAGTGTATCAAAATACGTTGGTGCTGTAGGGCATATTCTTGTAAGAAAAAGGTAGTCAACCATTTCAGTAGCTGTCTTTCTTGAGACTTTCTGCCTTTTAGGGAAGTTTTGACTGTAAACTGTACTGGAAACTAGCTCAAAATATTAAAGGTAGCCTGGTGTTAAAACTGAGGATTCTGAAAATGAAGTATGCTTTTCAGTTCCTTGTCTTTGGGTTCAACAAAATATGTGAGTATTATGGGACTTTGGAGAAATGCTTTAGGGAATACAAGGAACTCTGAGAAATTGCTTTTCTGCCCATTTCTGTTTGTTTTCTGAAGAATTATCTTTTTTGTTACTTTACAGGAACTGTCAGATTAAGTAGATAAAATACTGTACTTTTCTCCACCTGCCTACACTTAATTGTATTTTATTTCAGTAGTTTATTTTCAGTATTATGTGAGGATTGCTCTTAAAACTCTTAGGTTTTGGTAGCCCAAGTTATCCATCAACTTAAAAAAACACATGCATAAAACAGTTAGAACAAGTTCAAATGTGTATCTCTTTCCAGTATACAGAGTCTAAAATTGTATTATAAAGACCATTTTTTTTCTTTATTTTCTCTTTTACAGGTAGAAAAAATAACTGGCCACCTCTTCCTGAGAATTTTCCAGTAGGTCCATGTTTTTACCAGGATTTTTCAGTAGACATTCCTGTAGAATTCCAGAAGACAGTAAAGATTATGTACTATTTGTGGATGTGTAAGTATTTTCTTTTAAAGAAAAAAATGAAGTGCCCATTCACGCTTGGTGATGCTTACCTACTACTTTGGCAATGAAACATTTATTTCAATCCAGAAGACAAATGTTGAAGTAAAATCTTATGGTTAGCTTCAAGTTTTAAAAGTATTGAATTATTTCATAAAAACTTCCACAGACTAAAAAAGGAAAATTATCCGAAGGCAATTTGGTTCTAGCTTATTGCAATTTTCTTGTTTAATTTTCTCTGTTTTTGTAGTTGTACATTGAGCTTTGACCACTTACTAACTTAGAAATAATTTTAGAGTTTTTAAAATCAGCTTGTATATTAAGAAATAAAACTCACAATCAGTGTTAGTAGACTTTTGAGTTTAAGAAGTATAATATCCATTTGGTCTAATGTACATAGTTTTATATATTTTAATACAGTTTTTTATCTATAGTGGAGACAATATAATTTTAGCCTATTTTAAGAAATAGCGCCAATCAGCTGAAGAATCAGTTCATGTTAAAACTATTTTTTGTATGCAAAGAATGCTCTATGTTATCTTTGTAGAATAAATTTTGCCATCATTCTGGTGCTGTGTTTTGACTGGAGAAATGCTGGATTAAACAAGTGTGCACATGCATGCTTGTTTCTTCTGCCTTGTCCAGTGTGATGAAAGCCTAATAAATACTCCGAGATTGAGGAAATTACAAAGATTTAGGTACTTTGATATCTTCGATATATTTTTAGCATTCTAAGGAAATGCGAATTTCAGGCATTTTCTGTATTTTTTCGTAGCTTCAGACTAGTTAGCATATCTCCATAATTTTACATGTTGCTCTGGTGATCTTATTGCTGTGATTGAACCATGTAACTGAAAGACCTAAAATGATCAGACAGCGTGAATCAAGTCGATTCCACCTCACCATAATCCACAACTTTCTGTATTCATTGCTGGGTCTTTAATCTTCAAATAAGCAGCTGTAGAACGTATGACTAGTCACTGTCATAAAGCTGACAGATAATTAAGATTTATGTGAAGTCTCAGTTGAAATACTCAGAATTTTAGAATGGTTAGTAATTCTAGCTGTTTGCAGGACTGAGTTACGAAAGTGCATATGTTTCAAACAGGAGGTGAGGTTGGGCAGTGAGAACTGGAATATTAATACAGGCTTTAATTTTCCTTCTTACGGCAACAAATAAAGGAAGAACAATGTTATATTATTTCAAGATACATGTGAGCTGTGCTTTTATATTGACATGACAGCTCATTTTCTAGGTAGCCTGAGGTTTCAACCAAGTCTTCTTGCACTTTTCCTTCTTTGGCTCTCTGACTTAGGGATTACTGAAGAAGGAAGGAAGGAAGGAAGGAAAGGGGTATAATAAAGGAAAAGAAAGACAAAATCTGTTTCAGGCTTAAAAAAAAAAGGTAAAAAGATTGGGTATAGAACCCCATGCTTTAGGGTTGACTGTTAAATCAGTCCTTGAGACTGTTCTTTCCTAGAATTGCATTTTCATGGTTTAGCTCATTTTTCATTAGAATATTGTTCCTCAGAGGAGGACTTACTACCACAGTACACCAGCCTGCTTCTGTTTGCCACTCCACTCTACATTTTATTTCCTCTTCCAGAACTTCCTATGTCCTTTAAGTTCTAGGGGTTCTGTGAACATCATCACATTTGGATAAATCTAGTACTGCATTCTCAGCATTTTATAGAATAAGTTAGTTTTCCTTTTTAATAGCCCAGGGAACAAACATGTTTTACTTTTCAATGCGTTTCCACATTTAGCTTTAATTTTTATATCATAGATCTTGCATTTTATATCTCTGAGGAAACTCCTTTACCTGTTTGAAATCTATGTGTTCTTTGTTTCATGAGAGAACAATTTGTATCCCTATTGCAATAATTTCTCCTTTAAATGAATTTCTCCTTTTGTATCAGAAGTCAGATTTTTTAAATTCCTTGATGTGGTTTTATCTTTGCACTCTCTCTTTCCCCCGGGGACAGACTGTTTTTTGACTGTTTACATGTTTTTCTGAACTATAGCAATCAATTAGCAATGGCTTTTTGCAGTTGCTTTTGGAACATTTCTATTCTATCTTGGTTTTGTGCCCATTGCTGTTTTAAGGGCTTGCACATAAGAATGACTGTTTCCCTGGCTTATTAACACTGAGCACTGCTTTTTAGATCCTTTTATGTTATTGTTATGTCCAGTGCCAAGTCCAGTGCCAATGTCTCTTAACCTATACTAACACCAAACATTTTTGGCCTCAAAAGCCTGTGTTTTCCAGCTACTTTTCCCACAGTCTGATTGCGTACACTAAATAAACACTACTGATTTTCAAAGAATATTTCTTATTTGAAATTACAAACCGGAGAGATTTTGGTAGAAAAATAATACCCAAAGTATCAGCTATCTTTCTTTTTTTTTCTGTTTAGAAGTTTCATCTCATCCATCCTCTGTCTGAGGATATGATAGATAGTATATATATATTGGTCAGTGTAGGTATTTGTTCTCCTTTCCTGAGAACCTCCAAGGATGGACATTTCATAAATGTCCAAGCCTGTGCTAGTGTGTTGCTGTCTTTTAGAATTAGAAGATATTTCTCAGTATATAATTTAATTCGCCCCTCCTGTGTTTGATCTTCATTGTTCTATCCACTGTTGTTATGAAAAACACATTTATCCCCATTAGTCATCTCCTTTTGCCTTAATTAGCATAGTTTGCTCAGCCGTTCTTTGTGGGTGATGTTTTCCAGAGGTTTGACTGACTGGTTGCTGCCTTAAAAATTCACTGTTTGGTCCACTCCATATTATTGTGTGCGTTTTTAGTATGTAGCATCAGGAATTTAAAAAAAAAAAACCTTCACATTTTTTATAGCATGTGCTTATGTCATGTGCTGATCTAAGACTGTTTAATGCTTATATTATGAGCTGATCTAAGTCTGCTTTAGAATGTATTTTTTGCCTTTGGAAGATATTTCCCTTATTGTTAAGACATGTTAACACATGTTCCTCCCAAAAGAGCAGAACAGACAAGGAACAAAAGTCTAAACTACATGTGAAGCAACTCCCAGGTTGCAGGTGATCAAACTTCACTAGCCCTGTCCTCACTTGTGAGTTGCCTTGTGGCTTCAAAACGCTCCATTCTATAGGCATCCCATTCCCCTTGAGGCAGTCTGTTATGGAGTGACAGTCTAATTGGATCCTGGGAAGAGGCACATTCTTTTGTCTTAGGGTAGACTTTGGTTTCCTCAGACTATTACTGAACATAACTGAAATTAAACTTAGTACAAAAATCTGTGTTCCTACAGTCCCAAATAGGCCAGCAGAATAATCATCTCAATAATGTATATGGCAGATAGTATTAGTGCAACTTGTGGTCTTTCTGCAATGCACTTTCAGACATCTATGGATGATAAAGTGTACTGTATTAAGACAGGGAATATATCTAAGTAGAATTCTGTTCAAGGATGTTTACACCGCACACAAAAAAGTTGAGTCTGAATATTTATTAAACTAAGGTAATTTCCCATTGTTGACTCTTATTCTGGCATGAATGCCCTTTTTTTAACCTCAGCTGCTTCCACAGACAAGCTAGGAGAAGGCTTTCTTGGATTACATGGAGTACTGTATTGCTATAGCTGTGAAGTTGTCATATAGACATTGCATGTCACAGACTTCTACCAAGGCCTTAGGTCATTTCAGCCCCCAGGTGGTCATTATCTTCTAATAACTTGTATCATGGTTTAACTTGTTGAGGCAGGTGTGTGGGAGGTACTTAGAACTGTTATCCTAAACAAACAAACACCTCTCTGTTCATACAATAGCAAAGCTTACCTAGATCCCTTAGTGGAGGTGTTGGCTCAAAGGACAGATGGTTTTCTGTACCTTGCAGTAGGCAGAGAGAAGGGAAAGTACAGTGAAGTGAGAACTGTCAGCTAGGTCTGCTGTCTTCTTCTGTAGCTTGCTAGGACTTGATTTTTACAGTTGAAATTCTTCGTTACAGTAGTGAAGTAGACCCCAGTGACGTTGCTGGTTTTAGCATCAGTAGTGGGGCTGATGTTTCACCCTGCTTGTGCACTGGTGGTATTCTTTTAAAACTTGTCCTGTTACCATGATTGCCATTGAAAAAAAAAAAAAAGGTAATTTTGGAAAGCCCAAACTCCACCAGAATTTGAATGTTTCTAGTAATCTAGGGAGTCTCTCTGTTTTCCAGTATTAACTAGAAAAAAGAGAGAATATCCCTTTCTTATATTTGTCAAAAGAAGGCAGGAACTGGATTTGTATCCTTTGTTGTGCTTTATGAGGCATACACACAGAAATTCTGAAATTAGTTGCTCTGCTGACCTCTTGGGGCAGTGCTAAGATACGTAGGTGCATTAATTGCCTTTTATTTAAAAGCACACAGTTTTTGGATTCTGGTGACTTACAGGAAAATGTGATTTGTCTGAGGAAAATGTTATGAGTTTTATTTCATGCAATTATCTGCGCATTTTGCTTTGAAGAATTGTTTTTTCCCCACTACGTCAGTTTAGGGCTTGTTTAAGTACTGGTTAAGACAGCAGCAAGGAGTTTGAGGAGCCTTTTTTTCAGAATCTTTAGTATCTTGCCAATTTCTCTGTTAATCTTACCTTGCAGTAGAATGACTAAAGTGTTTCTCTGAACTTAAATAAAAATAAAAAAAATCATTGCTGTCCGAAGCAGCTTGTGCACACTCAGTTATAAATACCCTATTTTATCCTGGTCCATAAGGACAGAAAATTGTCCTCTGAAATAGCAAAATTGCTCCTGCATCACTGCTTCTTGCTGATCAAAACAAGAAACTCATGTTTGTCTTTTAAGTTTGGCAGAACTAACTTCTCTGTCAGATAGCATGAAGGTAGTATTTGTAATGCTTCTTAATATTGCTGTACTTTATTCTGTTCTAAAAAGTAAACTTAACTTGAAAGAAAATATGAAGTCATAATCCAAATGCATTTTCTTTAGTAGGAATTGAATAGTTAACCTCTAAACAAGGTCTGCCAATGAGAAAATGATAGAATTGCACTAAGAACAGAGCACCAAAAAGGCAGGTGTTTAAGACCAGTGTTCTGACAAATAGTTGAATATGTAAAATGTACTAAACCATCTAGAACAGTTTCTTGCAGATCTTGCTTTACTGAGGAATATTCTTAGAAAGTGGGGAGGTTTGTTTTATTATATGGAAGACAAAGAGGTTTTCATTGAAGGATTTTTTGAATTTTTTTTTCAAATTAGAATGCATATTTTGTAATGCACTTATTTTGTGTTGCAGTTTATGTAATTTTTAAGCTTTCTGTGAAAAACTATTTTGTAGTCTATTAAATGTTTGTATCCAGTTATTACTGTAGGAAAAGCACCAGTTATTTCCGCTCTAGAAACCTCCTTTTCCGTAATTTTATGTTTGAAAGTGTTTTATTTTTATGTCAGGATTTTTGCCATGTAGTTGGTAGTACTTGAATCTTCATGTTCAGTACTTTCACTTGTGAATACAGGGTGTACCTGAAAGTTAGAAAACTGTATAAAAATCAATTTATTGCTGAGGGCATTGAGAGGGCATTGATTATTGTCAGAATGCTGATGTTTTGTTTAAAATTCTCAGTTTGGATATTACTTTAACAATTGTAATAATTTATTGTATAAACGTAACCTAATTAAGACTATTTTGCTTTTGCTTCTACAGTCCATACAGTGACACTGTTTCTTAATATCTTTGGATGTTTGGCCTGGTTTTACGTTGATGCTTCGCGAGGGGTTGATTTTGGATTGAGTATTCTCTGGTTCTTGCTTTTTACCCCTTGTTCTTTTGTCTGCTGGTACAGATCACTTTATGGAGCTTTCAGGTAACAACTTCAGCTTGACTTGGGACATTTAAAAGCTTATCAAAATGCATTAACATACCAGAATTTGCTTAATTATCATTATGATAATCCGACAGTATGCTTTCATTATAAACAGTTAGCATGTTTGCCAATAATTCAGTTGTTGAATTTGAAATCTAGGTGGCAACAGAACTGTTCTCTCCTTTCTTAGAGGTGCAGGTCACAAAAATACTATATTAAAGAAGAAAGAACGGCTCTTGTAAATAAACACTGTACAAAATCACAGAATTGCTGATACTGCAAGTCACTGTTGTTAAATAAAAGGACCTTTCCTCTAGTTAATGCAGAAAAAAGTTAGATTGTTACTACAGAATATGAAAAAAAAAAATTAATTTTCTGGCTGCTTTAATCTTTTTCCCCCCTCTTTCAGGAGTGACAGTTCATTCAGGTTCTTTGTGTTCTTCTTTGTATATATCTGTCAGTTTGCTGTACATGTACTTCAAGCTGCAGGATTTCAAAGATGGGGAAACTGGTGAGTGTTCAGTTTGCTGTAGTGTTGTATTGTCTGTAAGATGAAAACCCATATTTGAGTACAGTCTGTATGTTTTAGAAAGAATTATCTTGTGTTCACTGGAATTGTTACATTTAACACTAAAAAGAAAGCATTTTTGAGTACTCTTAACTAGGAGGGTGAAATCTATCCCAACAACATGAGGTACTTCTGTTATTAGGCTGATCAAAATTTTATCATTCAGTGTGAACTGCTTTGAACTATTCTTTTGTAGATTACTTCCTCTGTTTTGGTGGTGTGAGGAATTACAACTCATTCTGTATTTCAGATAAAGGAAAATGAAAAAAAATAGACATTTGCATATTATTTTGTATCATTAGTTATTTCTAATTAATGTACTTACTACTTATTAAGGAAATTTATGGCTAAAATTTAAAGAATGAGTCAACAATGTATTTGGGTGAATATAGTGGTATAGCTTTGATATTATTTGAAAAGTTCACCTCCATATTCTGTAATAAGTTGATTTTTCTTTTAGATGTTTGTAAATATATAAGCTTTTATATAAGCTTACATGTATATTATCTTTTATTTGAGCCTGTGAGGTCTAATATTTAGCTTTTACAAGGAAAAGCTGTGGGGAATCAGTTACTGTCCTTGGAAAAAAGAAATTAACTAAAAGCATGGTTGTAGTAGCCAGCTGGTAACATGGAGAGCCCTGACTGGTAGTACTATACCTGGGAAGTGACACTTCTGTGTATCAGTGCTTTTGCTGTGAACGTCCAGACATATGTAAGGCAGACAAAAGAGCATTGCTTTAGAACGATTGTGTAAGGAAAGATCCTGTTTATTACTTTTGCTCTGGAGTCCTCTATTTTGCTTTTTCATCTAAGCCTGTGAAGTGTGTTTTTAAGCATACTTGGGGAAGGGGTGTGAAAAGTAGCCAGATCATCAGAAAATGCTAATTACAGTTTGGATATAGGAGTTTTTTTGTAGATTCCAGTGGGACACACAGGATATCAAAGCAATTTGAAACAGGTAGAGGAAAATTTTAATTTGTTTGGATTTACTAAAATTTTTTGCTTTTTTAAACCTGGAAGAATCTTTTCCATCTTAATGTAGGGTTTTTTGGTCTTAAGACAACATGCTTTTTTAATTTTCATGTCTAATACTGTCGGTGTCTGTTAGTGTTTCAATTTTGAAGAATAGGGAAATGTTTGAAGCAAATACTGATACAGCAATCTTTTCTATTAATCCATCTGATGCTATCTACTTAAAAAATTACCATATTAACCTCAGTTGAGAAAGCATCACTGTGTGGATACAGTTAAATGAGTCTTCCCACATAGAAGCTGTGTATGTGTGGGATGTCTCAGTTTTATATTTATAGAAGTTAGAAGCCATCTTTTAAGGGCTGTTTTCTGTGAATTCATATAGTCTTAATCTAAAATGACAATATGAGAAAAAAAACCTGAAAAAGTTGATGCACAACTCTTAATTGTTCTTCACAATTCTGCTCAAAGATCTTTACTACTACTACAATAATTTTACTATGATTTTTCATATAGTTTCACTGTATTCTTTGGGAAAAAATGGAAATTAAGCTGTAAAGGCATATTATAGAACCAAAATATGCTTACATAAAATTCCTATGACTTTTTCTTCAAAAATATTAAAAGTTGATCAGAGTTCATACGTTTTCTTTGATGTGGATACCTTTGATTGAACAGTTCATGTGCTGTATTAGTAAAGTGTGTCCTTTCCTTTTTCCTCAGTGGGTGGATTTCATCTCTTACTGGACTTAATAAGAGTATTCCTGTTGGCATTATGATGATAATCATAGCTGCACTTTTCACAGCATCTGCTGTTATCTCATTAGTTATGTTTAAGAAGGTGAGTTACATATTATTTCTATGTTCGATCTGGATTTTGCTTTCTATCTTGAGAGAGGTAGTCTTTCACAAAGTAGTGGGGATTGAATTACATTCTTGGAGGTGAGCCTTACCTATTAACAACTGTACAATTTGGCATATACTGTTGTGGAGTTATGAAATGCTGTTTGTACAATGCATGTATTTTCTGCAAACTAAAATGGTGAAGGATAGCTCTGAATAAGAGAAACTGGGAGGTAACCCTACCATGAAGAGGTAGGTGAATTCACTGGACCCTGTGATTGTAGCTGAGGATGCCATGTTGTAATGTTCAAATCTGCGGTGATTCATCAGGCACAGGGAAGTGTGATTCAAGTGATTGCTAAGTTTCAGCTCTTATTAAAATCATTCCCATTAAAATCCATAGAAGAGGGAGATACCTGACATCTCAGAAAAGGATTTTTTTTCCTCTGCTTCTATTATTTTAACATTTTATTGCCATTTAATGATTCCAGAGCATGAAAGTTCCAAGAAAGATGCTTGTTTCTCATGGTTACTTTTTGTGAATTTCCATCCAAAAGATCTAAGTTTAGGTAGTGACATGCTAGTAAGTTTTTGATGTCATTGAGATAAGATGTAACTGAGAATTCTGCTGATGAGATGTTGGCAATTCTAATAATTTAACCTCAGTTACAGTTAGGCTTAAAGATTTTCATGTACACAAACTTTTCTAGCCTATTTAGAGTAAACTAAAAATTTTAAGTGCTGCCTGGAGATGTCTTTGTTTTCTGTATAAACATTCAGTAGAGAAAGAAACAAGCAAGAAAAATGTATAGTGGAACATTTTTCTTTTACACTTTTCTTATTGTATGTATTTGTATTCTTTTCAAAAACCTGCATACTCATATGTGACCTGCTGTATTGTTATGGATGAGAAGTAGTCACATTTATAACAAAAACAAAGTTGCAACATTCATTTTCCTGCTACACTAGAATGAAAATGTCTTTGCAGTATTATTTGACAACTTTATTGACTTGACTGAACATGAGTCGGAAGTAGCATTTGAATTTTAATACTCAGGCAGTTGGAAGTTCCTCAGGATTTTTTGTTTGTCTGGTTTTGTTTTCCTTTTCATTGTATGCCATATTGTTTAGAGTGTTTGTAAGTCATACTGTTTATACCTCTGATTATTATGCAGAGCTATTGGTTATCACACTAGTTTGGCAGATACACACCTGTATAATTAGGATATTTTATACTTTTTAATTGTCAGAGCATAGCTTGTTCTTTTAAACAGTAATTGTTTCTAAATATTGATGTAGGAGAAAGTTAACCTAATATGCATCACACATTTTAGTAAACACTTATGTGACCCCTCTGGACTTGCAAATTACATATATCTCCTACAGTCAAATTGTATGTGCAACAGGGCAATTAAAAGTTCTAGGCAAGTGTGGCACCATTTTTTTGTTCACTGCTGTTCCCCCTCCCCAGGTGCACGGCCTCTACCGCACGACTGGTGCCAGCTTTGAGAAAGCACAGCAGGAGTTTGCAACGGGAGTGATGTCCAACAAAACTGTACAAACTGCTGCAGCCAATGCTGCATCAACAGCAGCAACCAGTGCAGCCCAAAACGCATTCAAGGGCAACCGAATGTAGGGAAACAAAGTCATCACGGTTCGCTTCAATTGTACTTTATTTTCTAGTCACTTACTATATTCCCTAAAAGCCTAGATCAAAATTCACACAGCATGTTTGTCTCTTCTGCAGCTGTGCATGGGTAAAATGGGAAGTGATTGGTTTATTTTATTGTAAGTTCCTTTATTTTAAGAAGAAAACCATTTTTTGCCCTTCTTTAAGATGTTACGTTCTAGAATAAAAAAGCCTTCCATATTTTGTGGAGGATAAATAATTTCAACAATTGGCCCGGTAATGAACTGTGGTATATAACAATCAAATAAATGTATTAAGAATCTGGAAGGTTTTTTAGTGGTTCACTCCAGTATTTTTTTAGCTTCAGGAAAGCACTTTGGATCAATTGTTTTTCTTTGTAAGAACTGATTCCCCTATTTCTGCTATAAGAAGTGGGGTAGACCGAGAGATGTAGAAAGTTAGGTTTGGCTACTGCTTTTGCAACTTCAGCAGCTGCTGGAGGAGAAATACAAGTAAGGTAAAGCGGATAAATTCTTTTCTCTTTTTGTTTAGGATAAGTCTTTTGATATAAATCTGTAAGTTTGCATGAATACTGTTGAGTTATCTGATCTTGTTAAAATAGTGGTTTGGTCCAGAATTTACCTGCACCACTTTATAGCATTTGTTTGTGTCTATTTTCATGGCGTATTCTCTACCTGTGAGAAGTTACTATGGTGCATAAACATTCTCTGTAATAGAATGTGTAATGCGGTGTACAGTGTAAGGAAGTTAACTGGTGGTTTCAACTGCAGAGCTAAATGATTATGTACTTACTATTTTTAGTTTCAGTGTTCATGTATTGGGGTAATAATTTTGCTGGAAAAGAAACCAATATTGACTTTTAGAACACTAGTTTCTTGTCTGCCTTCCCTCTTCTATGTGCAGTGGTATTTTTGTTTTATTTGGGATTTTGGCGGGGAGGGGGGGGAGGGGGCGTTTTTTATTGGTTTTTTTTTTTTTTTTTTTTTTCAAGTATATATTTGTGTTTAACAGTGGTACTAAATCTCTAGCTTGGTCAGTCACTCTGTTTACTGCTTGTCCAAACACCTAAATATACAGTATTTAATTTTCTAACAGTGTAAGACCAAGCTCTTTAAGCAATGGCATTTAACAGATATTTGAATTAATTTTAATGATAACTCAGCCATCTCTGTTATGTTATTTAAGCTGCAGAACAAAGCTTTTAAGCTGTTCTGAGTTGGCAGAGTGAGAATGTTCATCTTTAATAAAGTTAATTTTAACTCATTGAACTGGAGGCCTAAGAGGTTAAATTGGTGCTGTGAAACTGAACAATCCATAATAATTTCACAGACTTCATGGGATATTCTGGGTTGGAAGGAACCTACAAGGATCATCAAGTCCAACTCTTAAGTGAATGGTCCATATGGGATTAAATGGCCTATATGGGGATCAAACCCAGAACCTTGGTGTTATTAGCACCATGCTCTAATCAGCTGAGCTAATCTGGGTGGTACACACCTTCTCAATATTCTGGAATATAATATAATTGGATCATAATATAGTGTCATGTATTTCTTCTTTGAAGACTGTTTATATTCTGGGATTGCCTCATGAATCTTACATAAAATACTTGGGGAGTTTTTCAAACCCTTTTAGAAAATGAAAACAGGAAAGACAACATCCCACAGCCTGTGTAAGTACACATCATGGCTGGAATTAACTCAGCTTTTAAGGTGAATCACCTTTAGTAAGACAGTGTAAAATTCTGAGCCTCCTCCATGTTCTAACTGTGGAGACTGAATTTCATAGATTCTTTTTCACTATACTGTATTCATAATAACAGAAGATTGTTAAAAAAAATACATCCCTAGCTTAATCTCTGAATTAGTAGTATATATGGTTAGCATGAAGTCCCCTATTAGTCTTTCTTTTATTAATTTCTTTAAATCTAACTTGAATTTGCATATGTGTTGTAGCTTTACCTATGCTGAAGTTCACTTAAATGAATCCACTTACTTTAAATATTTTATGTAACAAGGCCACTAAAATTTCATACTACTGGACATGCTAGCATTGAACTTAAATGTGTGTGGAATGGTTTTAAAGCTTTCCAGATAAAAGTCATTGTTCTCTGCTGAGATTGGGCACCATCCTCCTAGCAGCTGTATATCAAGATTGTTCTTCTCATAATATTTTAAACTTAACTTGATGGTTGTATCTAGGAACTCTGCTAAGGATTACTTTTAAATCTAAATTTAGGCAATTCTTTTGGTATCTCCTGGATAGGAATGGCGGGGATATCATCCTTAAAATTTAATTGAAGATGGCATAATAACATACGTTACCAGAATATAATATATTATGGGAAAAAAAATACACATCAAGAAAAATATCTGAATTTGACAGGTAGATATTTTTCCTCAAATGTTCAAACGTTCCTTGAGAAAAGGTATGTGATGTTTTGTGTATAAGAATTGTTGATACGTAATGTCATGAGTTGAATGTACTGATTTAAGCTTTCTGAGTGAAATTCAAGGTTCTGTTACATGTGAATTGTTTAGATCAGAAATCTCTGACACTTTGCAGCCCAAAAAGGAGGGAGAAGTTTGTTTAGCTTTGACAACAGAAGGCTGAGATTTGTTAAAAGTATTTTGTACCTAACAAATACTAGATTTTACAGTCTCTTATTAATCAATCAGAGTATGGCGCCCACTTGAGTTGTCATTTTGTAGTATTGTGACAAATTGAGTACAAGGTATGAAGTTTAAACACTGGAATGTCAGTAGTAATTGATCTGTAATTTAGGAGTTGTTTTTATTTATCTGAGGATGTTTGTATATTTTGTAAATTACTAACAATGCTCTCCCATCCTGGTGAATGTCATGGTTCTGTACAAATGCACTTCTTCTGTCCCTCTGTTGCATGTCTGAGTAGTTCAGAAGTTTTGTATATTTATTGTAATAACACAGTGTCATAGAATAAAAGAAGACTTTTTTCCTGAGTGTTTGCTCTGTATAGTTTCAACCAATATGGGGATATTTCTTCTAATGGTCAGGATTATGTTCAGGGAGGATGATCTATGTAAAAGTCTGACTTGCTTTTTATAATTCTGTATATAGATGCTGTAATTCTGCTGAAATGAGGAAGCAAAAAGTCCACTATCAATAAATCTGGTTATTGAGAATGAGTCTACTCAGCTGTTAATGAAGAAAATTCTTAACATTCTTGCAGTTCACTTTCTCGTGCTGTAAACCCACAAGGGGTAAAATCTAAACATGCTCTGTCATGACTGAATGAAATCCTGCAGGTGTTAAGTGAATCTTAAAATATTATTGAAAGTAAAATGAATTTGGTGAAAACAGCATTGCTTTGGTAGTGTTTATTTTTCTTATTTCTGTCAATGAATCAACATTTCTGTGTCACTGCTGTGTCTTGGCTTTTTTTTTTTTTTTATGCACTATCAAAATTCATTGATTTTTTTTTATATAATGTCAATTGTAGCACCTCTTGAGTAGTGAATTTAATACTGGGTTTTCTTTGATGGGCAAAACAACTTCATCTAGACCACTGTGATGTAGTTAAGTTTGCAAATACACAATAGAGAACAGTGTTCTGAGGTACAGTCAGGATTATTTTGAGAGATGGCAGACATGAGTTTTTGAAGACACTTGCGCATGCATGCATAAATCAGTTCCAAAATTCTCCAGGGACTTGATCTGTTTCTTTGTAATTTACAGATCGAGGGTGGCAGTGACAGCAGACTAAAGAAAGAGGTTTTGTAAATGTCAGTACGGTTGTGCTTTATGGTCCAGTCAGGTTTTATGGTTAGAATTAATACAAAATTTTAATGTTGTTGGGGGGACATAATTCCTCTGGTTTGTTGAGGCTAGTTTTCCTCAAGAAGTTGTGAGCATGGAGTTGGGAAGGCATTCATACACCAAGAGAAAAACATGGGGGAAGAGAACTGTGATTAAAAATACTCAGTGATACTTCTGAAAAGATATTTCTGTCAAGGAAAAGGCACGCACCTAGAGCATTCTAGTTATGAATCAGTAGTAAGGCACAGTAGATCCAATAATTAAAACAATTAGGTTTGACTCATGTTAAAACATAAAAATTAGTTTGTACTTTTTTCCTACAAATTAATGTTATGTCTACAAGTAGCTCTTATTCTCATCAGCAGAAGATTTACAAAGAAATTAGTGCAGATTTCTTAGCTCAGCAGCAGAATACCAGTTCAACTTTATGCAAGGATTAAACTAGATACTGTGTCACACTACTGAGGGGAAGAAAAAAAGGTGTTGCACGGGACAAGTTGGAGGCTGTATTTGAAATTGTTGGCACGCTTGGAACAGGGCTAGTGTAGGCCTGGAAAACAGCCTGATTTGGAGCCCAGGCCGCTGTGCAGAACAGCTGCCTCTCACCACTGGAGCCTCTGTGACATCAGCTGCTCTGCCACTGTTCAGCTGACAATGCTGCAAGGAGATTTCACCATGTTTATAGCCTAATTAAACAACTGTGCACGCCTGAGCTGTAGTCATTGTGCACATACCAAAGCATGACTGCGGTTTTGCAGTGCAGGGTTGTTGTCTTTGCTGTGCATGTATTTTTGAAGTTTTAGAGGAAAAAGTGGATAACCTGCACTGCAATTATACTTTTTGTCCAATGTAAGAGAACAACTGGAAGTAGTCAGAATACAGAATCAGTTAGGTTAGAAAAGACCTCTGAAATCATTGAGTCCAACCTATGACCTATTTCATTAAATTGGGAATCTTTTTTCTTTACCTTGGTCAGACCAAATTCCTGATCTCACTGCATCTGAGTGATACCTAAAGCTGGTTAGGGACATCAATTCTTAGGCTCTCAGAATCTCACCAATATGAAGATACTCCAAATAAAAGGCATCTTTGAAAACAAACTTTCAGTGAATCATGGAACAAGACAACATATTTGTATTCCTGTTCCTCTGATATTGATAATACACATCCACTTTGTCATTGCATCGCATTTCTAAACCCATCTGGAGCTTGGGGAAGAAGTAACTAGAACACAGAAATATGTAACAATACACACAGTTAGAGACTTGAACTCCATGGTCCCTATTGCCAACTCGATTAACTTCACTGAAAAAGGAAGGCAATATTTTAAACTATTCAAATCAGTGCTGTATCCATATCTGCTTAGAAATTCATAAAGGTGACTAAGGTAGCGGTGCGTTGAGTGGCACCTATCCCCTAACTTCTTTTGGACTGTAGGTTTCTAAATGTTCCAAGTTTTAACCAAGAGCTACCTGTTGGAAGTTTAGAAACTGTTGGAAGTGTAATCAAACTACATGCAATTAATGATAAATAAATTTAGTACAAGTGGATAATAGCAACTATGAGAAATAAGTGACATCCTGACTTTTGTTTAAACTACTGAAAGCCTTAGTCCTGGTTCTGCCACAGACTGGCTTGGTAGCCTTTCTCTAGTGCTTGCCAACTCACAGCTGAAAAGTAAGACACACTGTGGCAAACACCATTTTAAAACTCTGTGTGTGATCAAGCAGAATTTCTTTTGCAAGCACTGCTACCCCCTTTTCACAAGAAAGGAACTGAAGTGCTTTTGTTGCAAAATGAAACACACTTCTTAGATCTATATTCAGTTAGTCTCTTTAATGCAACTGTATTGTATAACAAATAGGTACAATTTCAGATCACATACTTTTGATCAGTAAGCGGTAATAATTGTTGAAGTCAGATGGGACTCTGAAATACATCACTGGGCTGGGATCTTAAATGCTATTAAAGCTTACAATTAAAGCTACCTGGCTGTGGCTCAACTTGTACAGTATGTTTGAATAGGTAGTCAGACTCCTGGTAAAAGTTTGAAAACTAATGTTTTAATTGAAATCTAGATTAAAAATAAGGCATTAGTTACATCATTCATGCTAGCAAATGTACATAGTGGTGACTCAAGACAGAAAAACAGTACCACAAATAAACCATGGCTCAGAAACTACTCCAGCTGGATCACTGCAGACACTTTTCCTATAGAGAGGAGCTGTGGTGTATGTGTTGCTGCCATGCTCTGCTTTTGTTGGACTCTCCTTTCCTTGAGGTAGGCACCAGTGCCCATGGCTTTCAAGGAAGGCCTGAACTCCTCTCCATTTACCACTAGGACATGAGATACTCCAGTTGGGCGTAACAATGCAAAATGGAAATGATTTAGCTGAAAAGTCAGAATCCACAGAACTTTATTAAGTAAAAGAGATACAAAGGTGATATAGACAACCCAGAAATAATAGCTCAATGGCAGTTTTTTGCAGTGCTGCATTACAAATAAAGCACATCAAGAAACCCTGCTGAGCCCTTTCACCTTGTAGAGCTTGGCCAGAGATGGACACAGCTTCACATTGGCAGTGTCCGTATTACATTGATCTGAGTAATTCAAATCAATGTAGAAGATATTTTTGTTAAATCTTCAAGCTGCTCTTACTACTGTTGTATTAATCTTCAACATCTGATTCTATTGCGTTACTTTACATCCACACCACCAAACTCTGGCCACTTCTTCTCTGGGAAGTCCCTTTTCAAATCACTTGTTTAAAAGCAAAAACTAAAGTTAAAAAAAAAACAAAAACAAAAACAAAAACAAAAGAAACCACAAAACCAAAACCAAACAACAACAAAAAAATCCCAAAACTACCACAAAATCCATTCCTGATATTGCACATCTCACACAAGTTTGTGTATATATATATTTTTTTAAATATGCTACAATTAAAAAGGTCTATGGCACTTTATTGAGTACAAGTTTAAGAAGTTGATGAAACCACAGATGTTTGAAGAATTCTTCAATACCACAAGAACAAAGTTAAACTGAAATAATTGGCACACAGGTTTGAAAGAATCCACAGCAAATTCTTCTAGATCTATGCAGTGCATGTACATTAAGAAGCAGTTACACTCTGCAGCCCCCACGTGAAATCAACTAAATTAGCTTTAAGCTGATTTCTCTTTTTTTCCTTCCTCCCTCCCCCTGCCAAAGTATGTTCGAAAGCTACGGCTGAGGTGAACTTCAGGAGCAATTTAAACAGCTGTGAAATTCACTGAGTGCATCCTGCACCTGAAAACCTCATCCAGGAAAAAAAAAATGCAATATATACCATCTTATCACTGCTAGAAAAACAGAACCCTGAGAAAAGAAATTCTGATTATTTTTTCTCTGTATTTCTTCCCAGCCTGTCTTCTATCTGTGCTATGTGATGAACATGGATATTCTTGCAAGTTACTTGATTATGTTGCTGCAGAGCAAGCTGATAATATACCAGCAACAAGCAGAAAAGCTGGTTCTTCTTGGTTACAAATGCAAACAAAAGCGAAACATGCCACTGAAAAGATCTTCTTTGTACTTAAAAAAGACCCCCAAAAATGCACTACTGAAATTTTTTTAAGCATTGTGTAGATCACAGCAGAGGTCAGCTAGTAATGTAAATGAAGGTTGCTCATTTGTTTGTGTCTCTCAGCCAGAGCGGTGTACGCCGTCTACAGCGTCTGAAGAACTGACCTGATTCTAAGAAATCAACTGCTCAAGCCAAAGCAACATTTGTCACCCTAATATAGTGTCAAGATTTGTTGGCAGCGGTGACCTGGACATTGGATTGCCACCCACCCAAGAAAGCTAAAACTGTAAATCTACTTACTAATTAATTTTTTAGCTGAGTTATACGCTACTCATACAACTGCTAGCCCCTCTCTCCCAACTGCAGAGCCTCTGAGGGCAGGCAGAGCTGAGCTGGTGGCCAGGCTCCAGCACATGGGGCTCTGCAGGGATGAGCCCAGTGTGTGCCCTGAGGTGTGGGGGAGTGTGTGTGCGGGGCAAGACCAAGGAGACAAACACAGGTATGGACAGGGCGTGCAGGCTGTGATTTTCATACTCAGGCACCATTTTGTGCTGGTAATTCTGCTTTGTTAAAATCTGTGCAGGCAGTTGGCAGAAATGGTCCCAGACCACAACTTTTGTTGGGGGGTGTAAAAGAAAAGAGAATTACCCGTTTCAAACTAGAAGATGGTGGATGTGGGTTGCAGGAGCAGGTGAATGCAAGAAGAGGCTGGATTAAAACAATCCCTTTTTGAATATAGGCAGAATTTGATTGCACTGTGTCTCAGAGGTCACTTCTGTATCCGTCCAGGACGTAGTCTGCAGATGCACTGGGAACAGACAGACGCAGGCTGGGAGCTGCCGTGTGTGTGCCACGGTGTCCGAGGTGCACGGCAGGCGCTGGAAGGGAAGGGAAGGGAAGGGAAGGGGGTCCCCACTCCGGGCTGTGCACCCACCCTCGAAGCTACCCGGGCATGCACTCAGGACCTGCTGAGCAGCTCTTGTGTTGCAGAGACTTGAGCCGTGTCTTGGAACTGGCTATCTATCCACCTGTACAGTAAAGATTTTTTAATACCTATAAATAACTAATGGCACACTTCTAGAGACTAACCAGGCATAAACAAGAATCTCTGCTCCATGTTACACAGTGAAGCAACACTGTCATTGGATGATGTTAAACTACCAAAAAAGTAAGAAGAGGAATCTAAAATTCACCTAGTATTTCATTAGAACTGTTTCAGATGAATTATCCCCAATGCTCCTATGGCACAGTCACATAATTTTTTTTTTAAAAATATCTTTCAAACTTGTTTTCTGAAGTAGTTCTAGTAAGTGAGGCAACACCACAAGTAACAAAACCAACTGCCTTTGCGAAAGGAATGTCATCTGTGGCAAGATCTGTTTAATTTCTGCTGATTTAGTTGGAAAAAAGGTCCATACCACACACAATTAAAAAAAAAAAAAAGAAATAAAAAAAAAAGAAAGAATAAAATCCTCCCAGCCATGTAGAATTTGGCCAGACTTCCTGAAAAATTTTAATTTCCTAAAGACTCATGTGGCTCTGGGTCATGAGACAGACTGATCTGTAGACTAGGGATGAGGTTTCACTGGTGAGAAAAAAAGTAATACTGCTGAAGTAAAACATGAGATCCACAGTCGTAGGAGAGGCTGCAGCCCAGGTCAGGCTGGTGCTGTGGGGAGCTGTCGTCTGCTTGGGACTTCAGAAGTTTTAATAAAGGCTGTAGAAATACTTCAATTTTATCTGAATCAGGTGAGAGAGCCAGTGTAACAACCGCTTCTCTGTCTAGGCAGTGGAAATGAAGTAATTTATCTGCTAAGTAACAAGTGGCACACACCTTGCCCTCTTAAGTTTCAAGAGAGACCTGGCAGGGACTTAACTTTCTAAATGCTTAAGGATTGGTGTGAGCTGCATCACGTCAGCTTTGCCCTCCCCAGCATAGGCTTACTATCCAAGAAGGCACTGTACTTTTAGGAAGTTCAGTATCAAAAAGCACTTCAATGAAAAGTATGGTACCAAACCAAGAGGTGGTGAAGAAATACTCAGTGGTGAGGGGAGCCCTTGGAAACAAAGCCTCATTAAAATAGGCTTCTCTTTTGCATAAGAAAAAAAAAATGTGCTGGCTTTTGTTATTTTAAACTCAAATTCTTCAAAGTGACCAGGGTGGGTTAGGCAATCCAGTCAATCAGAATTTGTCAGTTCAAACACCATTCCAGCTATATACACGTGATTACTCACATCCCCAGCCAGATTCATATATTCCACTGTGTCCTGATCACAGAGTGAAACTAAAAATATCCCCAAGTATTTACATTCTGCTTTCTTGGGATCCTTTCTCTGATCCTCATTGCCCAGCAAGGAAGAAAGACCCTTTCAGTAGTTCAGGGCTGGAATGCATGGGGCTCAATCACAAAAACAGGTAAGTGGATCTGCTTGTCCAGTCAATGGAAAGCAGATAAAGATCCAGGCGCTGGTATTTTTCCCCACTGGAGTTAAAGGAGGCAGATAAGGTTTTTTCCTTCTTCTATTTCTTCTTGCACTTTGTCACTGGATGTGGCTATTTCAGCTTGCGCCGAGAAGACTGCACAGATGAACGTCAGAACAGTGCCACCAATAGCTGTGTAGAAACCCCAGCCCAAGGAGCAGTCTCCTAGTTTGTAAGCAGAAGCGTAAGGTCCACAATAGCTTATTGCCTTCTGGCATCCCCAACCTGCAGGGTAAAGTATCAAGCCTAAGATAAGGAAGAGCCCTAGAAATAAAAACAGAAAGAAGTTTAACAGTCAGTTTAACACCAAATGCAGCACATGCAGTAATGGTCACTACCCATTCTTAAGTAGCGGGATTAGGAGAAAACCGCTCTTCCTCATCCATCCAGCCTTCCTTTACTGATTATTCCCTGCTATATGTCATGCAGTCTTTTAACTAAATTTGGAGTAACCCTGTGGAAAGGCCTATTTTATATGATATGGGTCTGGTTCCACTAACCAGTTCCCAGTTTACTTTTCTAGTGATGCATGAGCAAAAGTCTTAACTCCCCATCTTGCTAAACTGCCCAAACCCTAGCGTCCCTGCACACATGATATGTGATGGGAGATTTAATCAAAATGCCTAATATGCTAGTGGCTACAGTGCTCTCTTATGGGGCCTGCTAAAAAAAAATCACAGTGAATTAAACACATATCTCCCTCCTACAAGGTATGTAGGAAGGAGTTAAACATCAGGACAACTCACAGGTATCAAAATTTGCTTTCTGTTTTCCATAAATTTTACTTAGAAGAACAGGAAGAATTATGAAAAACAGTCTTTGCTTAAACACAACCAGTTTATCCAGATCTCATAAATATTTCTGATTAATTTGTCCCACACTGTAAAGCCCTTTATTTGACCTGGCATCTTGATGAAAATAACTGCTAGAAGTGGTCCCACCTTCTAGAAGAGGGCAGAAGGTTATGCACCTAGAAGGAGTCTTTTTTCTATACTAAGAGATTACCAAGAACAGCTGTAAAGACTTGTTCACACCTTCCATTCAGTTTGCCTTTTCTGCACTACATTAGGTTTCCTTAATTGTTTGTTTAAAGAAATTCAGCCAGATGCAAGAAGTCTTCCTTAATGGGAATGAAAAGTTGGGTCCTAGCAAATAAGCAGTTAATTTACACAAAGGACATCATCCAACTGTCTAAAATCAAGGTCTGTGAATGCCAGACATTTCACAAAAGAAAGTCCTTCCTCCAGCATTTTCCTAATGATGACACAACACCATGGGCATGAATGACCTAAATGTCATTATTCTTTGAGGCAGCAAAATCCATTAGTGAGTGATATCTGTTCTCTGTGAAGGGATTTCATCACTGCCTACGTTTAAGAACCAATGACACATTTTATGCAGTGTTTCCTGGCTGGTTGGCCAAACTACATTAAGTATATTGCTTTATCTTGGACAGACCTGGATAAGCTGTGCTTTCATCCTGTTGAGCCCTCCAGCCATTTCAGACTAAACACCAGCAGTTCCATCTCTATTCATCAGTAGTTTCCTGTTCTGCACAACCAGCATGACGACACTGCATCTTTCTGACTGTACACTGGTGTGGGTCAGTTGCCATTTTCTCTAATGATCACCAGACCTTTAGTAGGTAAAAACCACCATCATCAAGTTAAGAAGCCAGATCTGAAATGCCAGTGCAGCTGCTGCCAGCAAGTTTACTACACCATTACTCACAAACCCAGGGTGCAGGTTTAACAGCAAACTTGCCTTACTGGCTGAATCATAAACAGGACCAAGAAGAAACATCCATCTCTTTTTCCCAAAAGTGGAGCACTGAGGAACTCCTGAAAGCTACAGGAGTATGGTATGTATGCCCCAAGCAGAAAAGCTATTACCCAAAACTCAGCACCTCAAAAGGCTGCAGCACTGCTGCCAAATGTAGCCATCAGGACTTCACGGACTTAGAACTTTTTTTAAAAAGTACAGAGAATTCCTGGAGAAATACTGACTAGAGTCTATAATTTCACAGAATTCGCAGCATCACTTCAGTTGGAAAAAACCTTTGAGATCACTGAGTCCAACCTCTGACTAAACACCACCTTATCAACTAGGCCATGGCACTAAGTGCCTTTCTTAAACGCCACGAATAATAAAAAAAAAATATTTTCACCACCAAACCTCCTTTTTATTACTCCATTTCAGGGCAGACAGAAACCTCATGAGCCTCTTAGCACTATCACTAGTATTTATCATCATTTCTTATTAACAACTGGTTCCTGCTTGCCAGGAAAAGTGAATAAAGATGATTTCATTAAGTCAATCCAACATACCCACAACAGCAACACACTCCTTTGATTTCATGCTAATAGCAAGTGAAGAGGCACAGACTCCTCACCACATATCCAGCTCAAAGTTCAAATACCCAAAGCTATGTCTGAGCTGCACAGGGTCCCTTCCTAACTCTCCCCATGTGCCCAGAAAGGAGTGTTCAGTTAAAGAGAAGCTGCTGCCTCCTGCTTCACAGTAACTACAGAAGAGACAGTCACAGGCTGCAGAGCTCATCTGAATGACTCCTACAGCCTGAACAAAACAGATGATGCTTTACCACCCACCAACAGAGCAAACCATTGACTAAATTAGAAGCTAACAAACCAAAGCATTTAACTGTTCAATTACCTGCAGCCAGAAACCCCCGAAAAAGAACCACCTCTCTGCTCCTGGGAACATGGATGCAGAAGGATGAGAAGGAAAAAAATCCCACATGGAAAGGACAAAGTAAGATACAGCAGGGGCAGCAGGGGCAGGAAAGATTGTGATGCTTCTTGGAAAGTCATGTTCTGCTTTTACACAGGCGCAATGGTTAAATGCAATGGGAATACTCATCAGTCTCAGTGCTCTTCCACCTCTGACCTAAGGAGCACTGCACAACCATTTCATGCAGCACAAGAAAGCCAGAGGGCTGCTTCTATAGATAACACTGTAGACTTGATCTAGATCAAACACACATTCAAACAGCTGCTACACTGAGCAAAACCCACTTACAGGCAAGTCAGTGGTGAGACGATGCACAAGGAGAAAAAACACTGTAAATTCTCAGCACTGATTATTCACACAAGTATCCAGGGGGCAGAGCCTGACCAGGTCCCTTACACCTCTTTGCTTCTTTGACAGAAGTTTAAGCCTAACTGCCTGTATCCCTGCCTTTCTGTGGCTGCTGCTTAGTCCCTGCAAGCAGCTCTCTCGCTTTGGTTATGTGTTTGCATTACCACAGGGCCTGGGATCTCTGCTTGCAGTTCCTGCCTCCAACACCTGACAATCTGCTTTTCAGACAAGACACACAGAGATGGAGCACAAGTGTGATAACCCTGAATGGGATACCAGCAGTAACTTCATCAAATCCATAGCCTGCTGGTTACCAAGTTTTTGTTTTACAGCTTCTGCAACAAGAGAGTCTTAAGAAAAATGTGGAAAGAAGAGAAAGAGGTTTTGAGTGGCCAGTGGACAGCATGAACCAGCATGGGTCACTTGCTTTTGTTTTCTGAGGAGTCCCTGGGGGTGGATGGCAGTGGGCAGTGGATGGGCTGCAGAGAGCCAAGAGCTAAGTATCTTGCTGATGAAAGAAACACATAGAGAGGATGTCCTGGAGGCCTGGCTTACCAGGGGCTGGAAAGGGGAGCCAAGTGTCTTATCCCCGGCGTTCATTTGTTCCAACAAGGCACAAGAACACAAGACCAGCTTCTAATACAGTCTGCAGAACTGTGTATAAAATCAAATCATACAAGGTTGGAAAGCAACCTGAAGGATCATCTGGTCCAACTTTTCTCAGTGAAAGCACAGTCTAGACAAGATGGCCCAGCACCACATCCAGCTGGACCTTAGGAATGCCCAGTGTTACAGAACCCACCACTTCTCTGGGGAGATTAGTTCAATGGCTGATTGTTCTCATTGTGAAAAATTTTCCTCTTG
>JAWWTY010000088.1:50298991-50357654 GCA_035222235.1 Margarornis squamiger
CTGGAGTAGAAACTCCTGAGGTGACAGAGGACGGCACTAAGCTCCAGCATCTAGGCTCAAGCAGACAGACTTCAACAAAGTGTCCAGGGGAACCTAATGCTCTCAGCCTGCCTGCAGCAGCCTTGGAAAACACAAACCTCTGCTTTGCCTGACTGGATGTCTGCTTGTTAAAGACGTAACTGGCAGCAGCACAGCCAGCCAAGCAAAATGCAGCCAGGCATTCACCTGAATAAACCAGAGACACCCCTCAGAATTCAGCTGGGACACAGCTGGTCTTTTGAGGGATGCAACCCCATTTTTACATGCTTTTTTTTGCCACACTTCTGTCAGGAACCAGTTTAGTCAAGCCTATTTGAGATAGGAGACAGTAGACTATGAACAGAGGAAAAGATGAGAAGCAGGTGACCTCTGAGAGGCCTCCCAGATGAAACCCTCAGCACCCTTTTGAAAAGACTTTAGAGAAGAGGAGCTATTTTACTCCCTTTTGGTAAATGTGGCTGGCAAGACAGCCCTGCTCCAGCATGGCAAAACAGAAGTAAAAGAAACCGAACTCCCAAACCCATTTGCCTTCCTGACACATCAGCACCCTTTCTCACTCTCTCCAATGCCTTTGTGGGCACATGATGCCCAACTCCCCACAAGGAAACAAAGGAGTCTGCTCAGGTTCTGTGGCTGACACAGTATTTATGCAGCTAATTTAGGTGCCACCTGGATGCACCATTAGGGTGCTGATGGGAGGCTGTGGCTCACCTGCAGATCAGGCAGCCGCTGGTTGTGGGGAAGGGTCCTGTCCACCCAGAAATGACAGAGGTTAAAAAAAGAAGCCAAGAAAAATTGTTGATTATGAACTTCATAAATTATCAAAGATGGAAGCTGAACCTGATGTAGGCTCTGTCCTAAGCTCCCCCCCCCTCCTCTGAGGCTAGGTTATGGTTAGATTATATTACTTAGCATCAAAGTGAAGTACAAAAGCCCAAATAAGACTTGCAAACACATATACAACTACACTATATGCATACCAAGGTGTGTCAATAGGGGATCACCAATTTATTTATTTTTTTTAATTTACTTCCTATAAATACATGATTGCTGTGCAAATTTACTTTTAATTGATTCTTGTCAGTTACCATGTAACAACATCCTGCCTCTTCTAGCCTCTGCATTTCAAGTGGTTCATGGACTGTAAAATAGAGTACTTCTCCCAAAATGACATACAAACGAAAGTCTGCCTGGTTTTCTTGCTGCTGGGTAGTAATTAACTATTCAACTATATGGCTCCACTCTCTGCACTCTGTAATGCAGAGAAAACATGCTTATCCACATGAAACAATCCTCAAACATCTCCAAAACCAGGGCTACTGATTACTATTTTTATACCTGTAGAATGAAAGGTACTGCAGTGTGAAAGCAAATGGTAGAAGATCCAGCTGTATAACAAAGGAATTACAGGAGTTTAAACAAGAGCCATATTTTCTTCCTTTATAGCTTTGTATTCTCATTTTCTGCCACAAAGCATGGCTTCTTCCTGTTGGCCTAGATGAGAATTTGCATATTTGTCCAAGGGCCATAACAGAAGAGATGCTGCTTTCTGTTCTGCAATTTTACCATAGGCATCATCCAGGTCTCAACCAATCTTGCTAGACTGGAAAGATATATCCGGTGTCTGTTATTGTTTTTTCATTATGAATTCCAGGAATAAATTAACTTGTTGTATGTTTCTAATTATATTAAATCTCCACTGCAAAGATATAGAGATTTTAAATAAGATTAAGTCTGCAAGATCCTGAGTTCCTGTAGATGACTCTACTATGAGTGCATCTCATCTTTGAAAAGGAGATGTTTGACATATTTGCAAATATTGGACTGATGTAGGCTGATAAGCAAAATTATTTTGTGAATTCTTCTCCTACGCTTATTAAAAACATAATTGTTCACATTTGAAGGAAGGATATTATGCTTAAAACGATTAGGGCAGGGTTGTATCTTGTTCTCTGGTCAGGGCATTAGTTTAGCTATCATAATCCCTGTATGGATTAACCATACTGACAACTGTCTCTCTTGAGCAACTTGCTTAAGCATTTTTCAAAACTCAGGAACTGAGAAAGTTGAAATTAACAGCTGTCATAAGGAAAATAGTTGCAACTGAGTAAGCAGATGCTGTAATGCTACTGGCACAAAAGCAGTAGTGGACCCAATAAAACTAATCTTCGCAAAAGGAGCTGTGAGCCACAAAACGCCTGGCTGCAAATACTGGCAGGCGTATTTCTCATAGCAACGGTTTCAGTAACATGACCTTTCTATTACCCGGCTTCATGCTGTGTCATTATCTGAATTACAAGAAGGGAAGTGCTTCTATCCTCACTACAGCTCAAGAAGGACTGATTTACCCCCTAAAATGTAAGAAAGGCTTTATCAACCATATTGTTCAATCCTTCAGGCCGCAAGTCCCATGACAGGTGCAGCTGGATTGATAATAAAACATAACACTGTCTTTGCATGTATTTTCACACGGTCTCCAGAACACTACTCTAAAATACAAGAACCTACTTCCTGCTAATCCTAGATGACAGATTAGGTATTTTGAGATGCTATCAGTTTTAAGTGAAGCTATCTTTTCAACAGACATGCCAAAGATGTACTTATGCTGCTAAGCAATCTTTTCCATACAAATACCCCTCTAACAGAAAAGAAGTAATAATTGCATCTCCTAAAAAAATGGTTTCATGGATTCTAAGTACAGGGTAAGAAAGCAAGAAGCCAACAACTTCTCCAGGCTTAATCTGCACTGCCAAACTGCTTCCTTGTCACCCTGCTTCTGGCAAACTCTGTAAACCAGGAGCGATTACAGCAAAACTTGTCATGTTTATCTAAAGGACATTCATATGCTAATTGCATGCCATCATGTGAAAGAGAAGCATCTTTAGCCAATTAACGGATCTAATTCTGCTTCGAAGCACAAACCTTACATTGTTGGTGGCGTGAAATGTGTTACACTTTTATACTGAAGACACATGAAGTAGACAATGATGAGAGCTGCCAGGCCAGTGCTTCTGGAGCCAGCATCAGCCAGTCCCTGGCCTGTAATGCTGGCTCTGCAGAGTTGCAGCAGGCAGTAAATTCAATTTTCACTTACTTCTCCATGTGTGTTAAGAGTTAAGATTAATTTAGGTCTCAACCAAGCAAATGAAGCCAACCAGCTTCACAAAGGCCTGAACACTATTGTTACACCTCCTGTCTAGGTACAGTCATCACAGACACGGTTGGCCAGCTCAGTGAAGGTGAGAAGAGGGAAGGTTGGATTCACATTTAAAGCAAACAAGTTCAAGCTACTAATTTTTTTTTATAAAGAAATAGTTTTGTGAGTTTAAAATATCTGCTTGAGAGCACCACCAAGTGAGAAAGAGAAAAGTGTCCCTGCTCATTCCCTCCCTCCTCACAGCCTCTGATGGCTCCCTGAGGTAGGGCAGAAGACCACACTCCTCCTCCAGTTGACCACACACACACAGAGCACAAATGATAAAACCCTGTGTATGAGACAGCTTCTCCCCATGCATGCTTGCAATTACAGAAAGCTAAATACTTCTCCAACAAGGGCTGTCCAGGCTGGTTTGCTCACGGTCAATTAATCTCTGTAAAATATAGGGGTTTAAGCAGAAACACCAAATCTCTAGAACAAATTCATCTTTTCAGGCAAAGCACAGCTGATCCTTGGACAGTGAAAGGATAAGCTTACTGGGCTGTGTAACTGCAGCTGAACAATAAGCTGGCTAAGGGAAGGGTTCATTACAAGGTACCACTTGTCAAGCTCACAGCTTTGAAGGAGGTTGCTTAGCATTTAAATGCTGGAGGAACTGGGTGTGCAACTGCAGACAGTTCTTAGCCCTGGGGGCTATTTACTCTCACCACAGTCATGAAGCCTTTGAGACACTAAGGGAACCGCCTTTGGTCCATGGAAAAATTACTAAAGTAGCAAGAGGGAGATAGACTGCCTTAATGTGAGTATTAACTTTGTTCTCTGCTGGCAATAAAGGAGACAAGTTTTTGTAACTGAAAGAAATTCAAACAGAGGGGGAAAAAATGAACAGCAAACAAAAGCAACATTGGTCAGTTCATTTTGGCACACATCAGGCTGCAATTCTGCTGCCAATGTCAATGTATTACATGCTGTGTAGCTATAAATTTCAGTTGTCTTTGAATAAACATCAGCGTATAGAATCACTTAGGGTCTGCCTAACATAGTCTATCTGCATACAGGACAGAATTGCTACATTTCTTCATCTGAATGGCCCCAAAATTAAAAATGTTAGTTGCTCTCAAAGTGCACGTACCTGCAATCCCTTGTAGCAGCCCACAGACATTAAAAATGCTTTTCTTCATAATACTCTGCACACACATAGTAAAGACAGACACAAATGCCACGGTACAGAGAATCATGATTCCCATGGCTAGGAAAATAGCGGTCGCCTGCCAGAACCCACTGGCAATCTCACTGAAGTTTTCAGCATAAGGACCACAAAGCGTGTCTCGTCTAGAAAACTGCATGTGGGAGATTCTGGTGCAGCGCCCATAGATGCCCAGTGTTGGGTGGTAAGGCTCCTGCGACCCCCCCGTTCTGTTGTCCACATCCTCGGAGCTTGAAGGCTTTGCTTTGCCAATCAGCCAGTCTGCGCTCATGAAGGCAATGAGCTCTGCGAAAGCCACCACGATACTCAGGAGAGTCCATAGCATTGACCGGCACGTTACAATGACATGACACATATTGATGTCCAGTGCTTGTGATCAGTGCAGAAGACAGGCTTAAAATCCAGGCACCAGGTGAAAAAATTAAATTAAGAAAGGAAAAAAGGACCCTAAGAAAATCACTGTGGCTGCTCTGCCTACTCTTTCAAACAGTCTCACAAAGGCCAGGATCAAGCTTCTCAGGAGAAAAAGTGAACAGCCCCAAGTTTTGCAAGCAGTGCAGTCATTTGTTTTCTCCGTTTAGTTCCTCCTTTTTGCCTTCTGGGATGTCGAGCTCTGAAGTACACTTTTCTTTCTTAATATTCATACTGGCACATGACACTGCAGGCTGGCGGGGGAGGCTACAAGGACTGCCCACTGTTTGACATCACACACCTACAAGAAAAAAGAGAAAACACATCTGCAGTGAGAAAAAAAGTATTTTCCACCCCCACAAAGAGCCAAGATCTGGCACAAATCCACATCAACATACAAAAGCTCTAACAAGGGGCCATCAAACAGAGCCTGCTGGAAACCTCTCTGGTTTGTCCCAGGGGAGTAATTAATCTCCCCCCCATAGCAGCCGATACTAACACTTATAGTACCTGCTGCTGATACTTACGGTATCTGCTGCGCCCTATTCCCACTGTGAGTGTTTGTGGAGTGCTTTGCAAGCAAAGGTCTCAGTAACACCCAGCGGTCCCACCCACTCCTACCACCACACCCCCATCACCTTCTGGCCGAAATTACCAAGGGTGCTGGCAGTTCCCCAGCAGAATGTTCGGACACGTTTAAGCAGTTTCACAGATGTGCAGCTCCTGCCTTCAGTTTGGGGAGGGAGCATGGTGTGCCTTTGGGATGGAAGTTGAACACAGTGCCATGAGCACCCAGGTGCAAAGGGCAATAAAGGAACCTTGTTCCAACTTTCTGGATTTCTGCTGACTACAGCTGAGCCAACTCGGCCTCAGGTGAACAGGATTACAGCTAAAGACAGACCCACCCTGTGATGCGGTGACCTCTCTGAAGCTTGGATTTTGCAGGAGCAGTGCTTCCCTGGGTTCTGTATCCAGGTTTGCACCAGTGTTTCAGAAAACCAATCTAGCTGCAGGTATGTGAACTGATGCCAACAAGGGCTGCCTCCGGTGAGTGGTTTATGCCATTGTAAACAGGAATCTGTGGAAAAGTGCCCCAGTCACTGCCAAGTGGCCAAGAGCACCAGTGAGAGGGGTTGCCAGTCAGCCTCGACCTTCCTAACTCCTCTCAATTCCCCTCTTCCACAGGCCTGTGTATGCTCTGACTGCAGCAAAATGTTCCTCAGGGCTTTCCCCAAGACTCAGTGCTGCCTTTCAACAGTAGCTGATGACATTCCCAGAGTTACACTTATATTAGTACAAGAGGCAGAGACCATTATACTTCCAACTCCTCTCCAAATGTTGGCCTCAAAATAACAAACGGGTCATCATCACACATGCCTCTGCCCTTGAACTGAAACAGTGTCGCCTGAAAGCAAGGGTGGGAGCAGGAAATGCCCTCATGTTACCCCCTCCATGATGAGAACATAGCGCTTCCAAGTTTTCCTCAGAAAACCCAAACTACTGACATTGAACTGGAGGCAAGAGAGTCAATAACCATATCTGGACCTCACTGCTGCACTGTTGCCAAACACTAAGGGGTCAGCACATGCCAGAAGAACAGACATCCCCAATATTTTTTTAGCTTTGTCATGGGGTTGGTATTTAATTTCTTAGGAGTTTTGAGTCCAGCAGTTGAATACTAGTCCCACTGAATGCAAAATTAGACATGCACCCAACCACTTCACACATTCAGAATTCCATCCAGCAATTCCTACTCCCTCCTGTACTGGTAGTAATGAATCATCTAGATCTGCAGATTCCCTTGGTATATGGGGCTTAAGCTGATGTGCCAACAACTGAATTTGTCTCCCTTAGTTCAATGTTATGGCATTGCCTTAAAAAAAGGCAAAACATATTTAGTTGTGCCTTTATACTGAGACAACAGTTCAGCTAATTTTCCATTTTTTGGGAGGGGAAAGTGTGAAGTTTTCAAGCAAGCTGGCATACTAATGACTCGAATACACCCTTTGTAATAACAGAGAGCTGAAGTGACAGCCTGCCAAGAAAAAGTTAATTTGCTCACTATTTCCACTTTAAATAATGACTGGAATGTAGGAAATGTCCACTACAAACCAACATTCTTCTGATGTCATCTGCGTGATTAAAGAGAATTTAATTGAAAATGTCTTTATTTTTAAAAGATGCTCCAAAAAGCTCTAGAATCTGTTTTTCTCTGCAAGACCTGCACCTATGTGAACTCCTCATCTTTACAGTTCTAGAATTTTAAGTGAGGTGCAAGGGACATGAGAGCCGGACACCCATCATAGCTGTTACTGCTTACTCTGTGCCTGTTGAATATAAAATACTGTCTATTGAAAACACAGATGAGAAAAAAGTTCATATTTACGTAGGTAGGTGGAAATTCCAAATGAACACTGGCAGTCATAAAAGCATGTTGCTCGCAATATGGGATGTTATCCTAGAAGAAAAGACCAAACCATGGGGTTTTTTTCCAACTGAAACGTAAGTGCAAGAATAAATTGCACCAACATTTTAAAACACAGTATCTCCAGAAAAATCACCGCATAAGCAAAACAGCTTGTCTAAAGATGACACAGAGCTCATATCAAATCTTAGGAGTTCACTGGAGCATATACTCCCCTGTTGTGCAACACAGGGAAACTCTGCAGCATCTAAAAGTTAGCTGGTAGATGCCATCAAGAACTACAGTTCAACTGAATATTCTTTGGTTCTCATTAAAACCTTCACAATTTGTTTTTTTCACAGGCAATGAGTATTTTATTCTGGTGCAAAACATATCCAGAGCAATGTATCCTTTTTCATGGGAGAACCTCTGCACAAGTTTATTCTTGCACTAGTGATGCCCTGAAATGAGAGGACTGTGCATCTACAACTTCTTTTTGTTAGCAGACAGACAAAAACTTATGAAATAGAATGGTGAGCCCAGAGGAGGGGCAGAGGCATTTCTTCTTTCTGAGACTTAGAAAGGAAAGACTGCAGATAGAGTACTGGAGAAAAGGTTAGAGTTCAGTGACATTTATGTAAACCTTTTCCTCACAACAACCTCTTCCTCCGCTTGTATTTCCCAATGAACCTAACCAACTCTCACATGGCTCCAACAATCTGTTGGTGCCATACACAGAAGCCTTTCCAGCTACAGGCTGTGCTAAGTATCTGTGCTTCATGAAACTTCCTTCAGCACTCTGCTTACTCCCTTTTATTTTTTTTTCTTTTTCATTTTAGCTCAACAGAAACTCAAGCTAGGCCCTTGCAAGGCTGAAAACTGGCTGTTTATTCTTCCACTCAGTTTCCCATCCCTTAACAAGTTTTTTCCATGACAGAACTGTATGTTCTTCACAGCATGCCACTCAATATCCATTTCTGAATGACTGTCATAATATTTGCTTTGACAACTCAAGTTCAAAATATACAATGGTTCTTTAACCCTTTTGGTATTATCTCATTCAAAATAACTCTTACTGAAGAAGCAAACTACAAAAAGTAGCCTCCTTAGCCACTTGACCCTTAGTCACGTGGGCTCCCCCCCCTCCCCACACACTTATTTTTACTATAGCATTCAGTTGCACAGGAGTGGAAGGAGGCTATCCATATTGGGAAGCAGGTGCCCCAGGACTGAAACAGCCCTGCACAGCAAATGACTACAGGAGCTACACACCACGATAGCACAAGGATCTCGGCAATGCCATCCCACCCCAACATATAACCCACCGTTCCTTGTCTGGAAGGCACAGCTCTTGGACAGCTCAAAACTGTACCTTCAGCCTCATTTACTTGGCTACTGGAACCATGCTCATGGTCAGGCTCTGCATTAAGTGAAGCCTAACACAGTGAAAAGCTGTCATTGAGAGCATCAGATCCTCACAGCATCCAGAGAGAATAAAACTGAGTTCTCAAATGCAAAAATAATTTTGTTGTTTTAATCTAACTAAGCAATCTTAAAACATTGCTGAAACTTTCTTTCTCTTCAGATGCGATTTTGACAGCCAAATACAGTGCCTCCAGTCATACTTGCACATCTCTAGTGAGGAGTATTCAGCTGTTGCCTTTTACTACACAACTTTTGCTATATACAAAGTACATAAACAACATCTATTTTTCTGCGTTAGATAAAGAAACACACTTGCCTCCATTTTGCTTGCATGACCAAAACCAGAAAGTCAGAAGCTGATCCAAATTACAATATTTGAATTAAGGTTTTGATTTTAGAGATGTTGAGCTGCAGGGCTTTGCTTTGACATACCAGGCAGATAGGACAGAACAGCTGCAAAGTTCAAATCTGAGTCAATCACATATCATGACTGTTTATTTTAAAAAGGTGTCTGACAAGCAATGTACAAGAGAAGCACAAGTACCTTTCAGAACAATGTTATGGTCAGTCCTTCATGCTCCCCTTATGATTTGACTGAATATGGAGGCTCAGACAAAAACCTGTGATTCAGCTTTCACCCTTTCCAGCCTGGTTCTCTCAGCTCAAGAGTGAGAATAAATCATCTTTAAATAAGTGGCTTTTGGCTTGGCTTAAGCAAACAGCAGAATGGAAGACCACACAGACTGTTGAAGCCATCCCAGTTTATAAAATAAATCCAGACACAATTAGACATTGTCTTCTAAGGCTTGATGGGATCTAAAGCACAACTACATGGAGGAGTTTCTAAACTTTGTTTAAAATACACAAGCCTGAGCATCTCATAATGCAAAATGTGCAAATCTTGGAAGACTGGGTACTGCTTTTTCTGAAATGTTGTTCACTAGCAGTCATAAACTCTGAAAACTCTTTGAACTGTGAGAATGGAAGGGGTTCGTATTTGTGTTAATATTTGCAGACTCCTTGTTTAAAACAAACAGAGAGAGGCTCACATACTCAATTACCTCAAGCTGACCTCCACCCAGGCTGACACTGAGCTCCCAGTTTATGCAGCTTCCATCCCTGGGTGTTGCTGGACAAGCAAGCTAGTCAACTGTGAGCTCATCCTGCCTGGCAGAGTGAGGCAACCATCAAACCACTGACACAGGAGGGACTACACTTCAGACAGTGTGGTATGAGCATTAGATAATGCATTTTCTGGATGAGTGATGAATGTGGGTAAATAAACTTCTCCTCCCATTTTGTCCTCTCACTGTTCTTCCAGGAGCTGCTGTTCAGGAGGAGATGGCAGGATTCTGCCAAGTTCCATTCAGTCTTCAAAGCAGTGGACCAGACATGAAGCAGCATTTCTCAGGAGACAGAACCAGGAACACCAACTCACCTTGCTAAAGGTGCACCTCTGCATTTCTATCCCCACACACTTAGACGTGACTTGCAAATGTAAGAAAAGGTACAGTCACCACATTCCCCTGTCACAAGAAAACAGGGTCAGGGTTTGGTACTTAAGGAAAGACCAGTTGTCGCAAAAGGTGTGGCGTAGGCTTTCTCTGCAGACCACAAGGAGCTCTGCTGGGACTGGTTTCTGGTAAGCAGAGCATACTCACCACAGGAAGCACCTGGACCAAGAAGAGGCAAAGACACTCGGATACTTCAGTGTGTCTTTGTTTTGTTGTTGTTTTTTTTTTTTAAGATACAACACATTTCAAAGTCATCAAAAATATTCAGGGTCGGATAACAACACAGGAGAAGGTGCTTTAATGCTGAGATGATTGCACGGCTTCAGCCAAATAGCTGAGAATAAGAAAGGATTCCCTCCCCCTCCAACCACCTTCATATTTTCATCAAATTATTGCCTACTAAAACAACATTCCAGAGCAGAGGTTTTTTCTTGAAGAACAGAGAGCAAAGCTTTGATTAATCGTCACTTGTGAATTAAAGAAAGAGAGCAAACATTTGCATATCTCATAAATATTTAACTGTTATAAACCTCCACAGGCATAATAATGAGAGCATTATTGTGACAGGTGGCTGAAAACATGTCAAACTCTGTTCATACACAGATGAATTTCACTGGTAATGGAAAGAATGTAGACTTACAATGCATCATGTCTTGTTCCCGCTGGCATGATTTAAGATGTGAAATTGAAAACTAAAATATTTTGCAAAATAGTCAAAACTCACTTAAGTATCCTAATCAAATCCCTATTTCTTTGCCTTTTGTTTGAACTGCCCTATTTACTTCAGTTTTTTCCGACCAAAGACAGAGCCTGTAGATGTAAAATTTAAAGTAAACTATCCCACATGTGTCCAAATACTATGTATACCAACAACTGAAAAATAAATCTAGAAACAAAAATAAAAAAATGCTGACAGTGAATGTTGTTCTCCTGAAGCTGTTTATTCAGATGTTTATGAAGATGTTTATTCCATCTCATCTTGCAAGTGCTGTGGAAAAATGCTATTTAATTACAGGTGAATTTGTTTCTAGAATATATCACTGTAAAAGAAACAAATATAAAATCTCTTTCCAACTTAAAATAAAAGGCAGTTGAAATGTACTATTCTTTTTCTGACCTCATTAAAAGCCATGGCAAAACTCCCACTGACTTTAATGGGGCCAATACATCACTGAAAAATCACTACGAGAATGAGAGTTTCCAAATTTTCAGACCAACTGCAGGGGAGATTTAAACACAGGATTCATTTCCCTCTTCCCTCAGCCAGACAAAACTTTGCTTATTGCCCCCCCACTAAGAGGAGATCAAGCTAACTCAGATTTCCAGCACTGCCTCTCAAGCACAAATTCTCAAGCAGGAGATTTGTTCCATTGCTTCGTATTTATTGACTTACAAAATGCCTTAAACCTACAGCCATTATGCTGTGTTTTGAAAACTTACTCAAGATCTTTTGTAATTCCAAAATTTATTAAAACCTATAATACCAAGAAAAGCTAACGCATAGTATTCCTATTGTTGCTACCTCAGGAGAAAATTACACATCAAATCAAAAATCATCACTAAGGCAGCAATCTTGGCTACAATTAGTGATAGTCTAACTGCTCAGGAATTTACCAGCTGGGAGTAGAATCATGAGTTTCCTTTCCTACTTTGGTTCCTCACTAGCTCACTTAAGTCTCAGTCTTCAAGGGTCTCATCTGAAGCATCCTTTCTTGGTTACCTGTGTTATCACATCTGTGGAGCAGACCCAAATATTCACTGTGTTGTGACTACTTCTTACAACTGGCAACTACAGCTTCTAAAGGAGTCCAATTGGAAAAAAACAAGGTTAGGAGGAAAATGGGAAGTCAGAAAGAAAGAGCTACTAATATTTGGTCGTAGCAAATCCTTGCTATTTTTATACTAAGGATTTTTACTTTAAAAGGAAGCTAGGCTGTGGCTGTTTAAATACTTAATAGTATGTACCTGAGATAGAGTATCAGCCCAAAAAGACTTGGAATCTGTGCTTGTTGTAAAAAACCAATTCATTTCCATGAGTTCATCATGACAGATTTGGAACTGCTCTTAATAATGTATTAATATTGTATTAAGATATTTATTATATTAATATATTGTCTATTGTTTAATATGAGACTAGTGAGAAAAACAAGCAGGAAAGGAAAGAATGACTCCATTATGACACTTGTCAGAAAACTCTGGGGAACTGCTTACTAAAAAGACAATACTAAATCAGGAAAAGCCTCAGAAACACAAGCAGATCAAAGACCCAAGGACTGTTTAGGAAGGAACAGTCTCGCAACCTAAAGGGAAGAGAAGCTGTATTAGACAAACAAGCTTAAAAGAAAGGCACCTATCAGAGGTGCCTGTTGAAATTAAGCCAGTATGGGATACTATATTGAGCTCCTCATTTGTCTTTAGACAAAGCAGACAGCCCTGCAAACAGCTTTGGCTCCCTGTATGAAGGAAACACCGGTTCAGTTAATTCTCAAAAGGAAACCATTGCAGTATCTCCTTTCACATTTGTGGCTGCATTAGCAGAGCAGCCACAAAGGTTATGGCTCTCCAGTCTGTCTGAACAGCCAGGGGTGGGTCATTTTTCTGCTGAGACAAGATCTAAGGCTGTAGGCAGAAGGACTACCCTTTACAAGCAGGATGAACCCAGAGGTGTTTGCACTGTTACTCACTGCATATACTTGTAAATGATCTTCTACGTCAGTCCTTCCAGAAAGCCACTGCTTAGGAAACCACCTTACGGGTATCGATTGCTCTCCAGATTCATGAGGTGTAGCATTCCCAAAGCAAGGAAAGGACACACTTTTAGCAGAACAGGATGCACTGTGGATCCAAGCCACACAGCTCAAGCAAACTACGTGCTATGATACCAGTGACAGATGAGATGGAGAACCTATCACGTTTCAAAATGTACGTAATTGTTTCTGTTCTTAATTCAAACTGAAAGTGAAACGTCCTTCAAAAGCAATCAATACAGACAAGCGGATCAGCACAGTAATGCATAAAACTTGTGTACATGACAGGAACACCTTTATTGACTGAACACTGACTTTTTATTGTACTAGAGCTGAGGAGAATTAGTGGCTCAAGTAACTGAAAAGTACTGTCATGTATCACAGATGGCATGTTTCCATACTGGCAAGGACATGTGAAGTATCTGGGCACCACACACAACAGTAATCTTGAAAAAAGTGCAGGAAAACCCTTTTATTTCATCTGGGAAAAGGCAACATACTCAGAGAGACATGGGCAGATCTGTGAACATCTACTGAATGTGAGCTTCAGTTTTTATTAATGGTTAACCTCTTAATTGTGGCCAAAGAGAGAACTGAAGTGAGATACTTTCAATACTGCATATTTCATTAATCAATAATTACAGGAATACTATGTTCAGTTGGGATCTCTAAACTTAAAAATGGAAGCTCACCAGAAGGAGCTTGGAAAAATCTAGACTAATAACTGAAATTCTGGAAAACTCATTTTACAGCAAGAAACAAAAATAAACATGATTTAGTTTAGCAACTGGATTCAATTCTAAAGCCTAAGATTGGACATATTTCTACAAGCTGAGCCATGTGCAAAATTCTGGCTTCTTTTATGCTGTTTAACTTGCTAGACTAGGTATTGTTAACAGCCTTTTTTTCATTGTTAAAATGTATACAACCATGAAAATGAATAACTAATAAAAGTTTGTTGAAGCTGAAAAGGGCTAGAGGGGGGAAAAAAACCCTGCACCTCTCTCAGCTTTGCTTTCTCTGAAAATGCTCTGCCATGCCTCTGCCTCTGATGTCCTGTGGTTTGTGTCACAGCAGCACTTACTGCAAACTAGAACTGCACCTGTGTGGGGATACACATTTAGATATAGTAATACCACAGATATATAGGAAAAACAAAAGGAAGAAGGCATTATTAACGGTCCCAAGTCCTCCAGATAAGATGTTCCTCAGTCATATAATTGAGTCCATAGCAACACTTGGAACTAAACCTGAATATTGGTATTAGAAACCTTAAAACTCTGGGAGTTTAATATACTCAGCAGTGCCATGCACTGTGCCAGACACTTTTCTTGTCATCTTTCAAACACAAAACCCAACTAATCCTGTGTCACTTTGAGTCTCCAGCCCTGACAAATCACCTCTCCTTCTCCATAAAGTATATCCATGGACACAGTCACACCTCCAACAGTGACTTTGATTTTCTGCTCACTGAGAAATGATTTTGTTACTAAACTGTAGTTTTTTTCATATTGTCTTCAGTGTTGAAACAGATAAGTCCCGTAGCAACATGCTACAACAGCTTGTTCATCCTATCAGGAAATACAAATTCACCTGCAATGGAATAAACTTACCCCTGTGGCTAGCCTTCTCTACTTGTGCTTCAGAGAAGGACAAAAATTCACTCGTAACACCTCTGGGGAATGATTCTCCCACATGCACACCTTACTGAAGAGATGAAGCCAAAGACCATAGGAGATATTAACAGGTCCCAAAGGGTTATCGGTAATGGATTTATATCATGACAGACCACCTTTTTATGTATTGGGTTGGTTAGTTTATTTTTAAAGTTGTCACTGACATGTTTCCTTTGGAGAGCAAATGCAGTCTAAAGAGTAGTGTGAAGGCAACATCTGATTGTACTATTGCCAAAAGGTGAAAAGTTCTTGATTATGTCTTCCCCATTGGGAAATGCAAATAAATCAAAATCAAACCTGTCTATCTGAAGATTTCCCAAGGCAAAGACAGACAGCTATTACTAAGAAAAAAAGTCCCTGCATATTATAAGCCTTAAGGAAATTTGTCTGCTCTGTAAGTTTCAAACATTTAACTGAATTGTGGAAATTATCTTTAAATATAAGCTTACCTACTAGATCTCCTTGTTGTATTTCAAATTCTATGTAAAAATACAACTTCAGTACAAAATTAAAAGTACCGTATAAGCACACAGTCCAAGAACCAGTTTAACTGTTCATCATGGAAATCAGCGTTTCAAAACAATTCTAAACAGTGCACTGCGTTTTGTACATTGGTAATGGCAACTGGTAATTTTTAGTGTTAGTTGGTTCTTCCCAATACATGGTTGCGAATTAGGAATTTTATCTTCCATTTTATAATAAATGCCCTCCTAAAAAAACACTCATTTCGTCATGGGCAAACTTAAGTAGATTTGAATAAATCATTAACAGCATGTATAACCTTGTAAGAAAATACTGTCATGCAGACTAGCCTTGTACTTAAACTATCAGTATTTCACTCAGAATCTTGTATCATGCATCCACAATCTGAAACAAACTTCCTAGTCTGTGTAGTTGCATATTGACATTAATTTCAGGTAGGCAGGACGTGCTTTTGTGCCAGTCTTTGTCTATTTGGCTAATGTTAAGACGGTAGAATTAAAAGTTCAGATAATGCAGTCAAAACCTAGTTTTAGCCCAAAATGAAAAATAATGAGCAAACCAGTATTTTCTGGTTTTGTTTGTTTTTCAAGATGCTTAGCCCAATGTTCTCTCACTTTTGAGCAACAGAGTTGTGAGTTGCCCAAAGCATCAAGGGAGGAAAAAAAAAAAAAAAAAAAAAAAAAAAAAAAAAAAAAAAAAAACAAACAAACAAAAAAAAAAAAACCAAAAAAAACCAGACTACCTAAAGACTCAGAGAACAAGAACATGCAGGTGGAGAGAACAGGACCAACACTATAATCTCTAAAGGACATTTTTGGCTTGTTCTTTTTTCTTTTTTTTTAACAAAGCATTGCTTAGTGTATTGAAATGCTTTCCAATGACTGCTACCCATTATTAAGGTTCAGAGCTCTGACAAGGTATAAAATCTTGCTATCTGACACAGTTAAAAGTTTTGTCTTATCTAGGTATATAGTACAAAAAGCTTGGAAACATTCTTTCCTTAAAAAATCACTTTCCGTTCTTCCTGAATAGAAGTTCAATCAGGAGATTTATCTATTTTAGCAGAGAAAAGATTAGGGACACGGAAGTGGTAATTTATTTAGAGTTAACCATAAAAATACTTATTTAAAAGGCAAGCTTCAAAAATTATCATCTCAAAGGATTAAGAAAAAAGCCCAAGCTGTAACAAATTCCACAATCCACTGAATAAACCAAAAGAGAAACAAAACAGGTTCAATGCACATCCCTGACAGTTTCCAAGCACTGGTTGGATGAGCAGTGTGTGCAACACTTGCAGATCACCACTTTGGCATCTATTGCATCAAAATGGCACAACAGGGTTCCCTTTCTTATACATATGTCAGGGAATACAATTCTACAGGAAACTGAGCATAATTAAACTGTGCTCAGCTAATGCCATATTTAGGAAAAGGGGTTATTTCTTTTGGGATATTGTTTATCTTTTACACTTTAGCTAATTATCTAGAGTAAGAGTTGACAGATACGTTTGGTGTTCTGCATAGGATAAATTGCAACAATACACAGTTTGGTGTACACTACATTTTTTGCACTGTGGTAAAACAGAACTTATCAAGTTAAAAAACCAAAACACAAACAGAATGAATCAACTATTTAAGTCCCTCCTCCTGAATCACTTTTTTTCTGAGCTGTCATGATGATGGCAGGAGTAACAGAGAAGAAGGCCTCAAAGCATTTTGGTGCAGCCTGGTCCATTTGCAGCAGAGCCAGAAAAAAGATTTAACTGGACTGACTCATCATTTGGATAATGATCTCATCTGAATTGAGCTGTGAAAATACCAATTTGCTTGAGACGACATAATTGCTGTTGCAAAATCTAGACTCCTCTTAGCTCTCCTAGAAAGAGGGCTTTGTTGTAAGACAGAAGTGAGAGGCTCTTAAAGCAGATGGTCCTGGGGATGTGCCCAGAGGCCAGTTGGTACACGTGCGTAACTAGTTCACAGCTGTCAGCAGCGTTGCAGCAGCCTCCTGGCAGCAGGCTGTGTTCCCACAGCTGCAGTTTATGCCCTTGCTGGTTCTGCCCTGAGATCCACGCTGACTGCTCACCTTTGTATTTGGAAAAACTCAGCATGTACCAGGCTTTGATAGTGGAGCTGTCACCACTGGCTTTGCTGCTGGTGTCACCTGCACTGCTGGTGATGCCTGTTTTGGTATTGAGTCATTTTGCAGCAATATTTTAAGACACTGTCTTGAGCAGGTCCGGATAAAGCACAAAAAAGCACAGCTTATCTTTTACCAAAACTCACAGGCTTATGTTTTCTGGTTTGGAAGAAACCTACACAGATTGGTGCAGGAGATGAGTGGCAATTGTGTTTCTCTGTGTTCCAGGTGTATGACTTCAAGAGCACTCCCTTTTGTTTACTACACGTTTGTCCCAATTAAGGAAAGAACTACTTTGTTCCTTTTTTTGCTACAATCAAAATGTGCTATCCTATTTAGGGAAGAGAACATAGAAGGCAGATCAGATGGAGAAGTCAACACTTATTTTTGTATGGTTTTAAAAAAAAAAACTTAGGATGATTTCTGACTTGTAAGCAGTAATTGTATTTGCCCATCATGATCATGATTCTGGCAGTGTAAGACTTCTATGGGTTTTTGCAGCTGTATTGAACTCTTCAATGCTTTTACAAAATACAGTTGCAAAAGTAGGACATCAGCATTCAGTAAAGTTTGAAGAGTTAAAGAAGAGTCTTTTTAACTAGGATATGCCTACTATCTTGTCTTCCAACTGCAGACTGAAATAAGAAACTGCAGGAACTGTGCAGCAACATCGCACTGGTGCAAAATACTGCTTGCAGCATGTGCACACCCCTGATTCTCTGTATTCCACAGACAATGCCTTGCATGCATAAGGGCTTAGAAGCAGTTGAAACTCCAACAAAACATGCTGCAAGAACAAGAATTCATATAGCTCCTTTCCGCAAAGGTAGTAAAACTATAGTGTACCAGATTTTGGCTTCTTTAGGACTTATTACAAGAAGACTATACACAAATTGTGAAGTTGGTTGGTTTGTAAAAAAATAAACAAACAAACATTTCAAGTCAGGTTAGATTAGATGTGCATGTTTAAAAATGTAAAACAAACATGCTGGTCACAGTTACACCTAGTAAAAAAATCCTCTCCCTTGTTTTCAAACCCATCTTTTAGTTAAAGGATTTTTTTTTTTTTTACAGGAAGCTATAAAAAGAAACAATAAGCAGAAAATACTCAAACCACAAGCAAATGCAAGGAAGAGATAAGGTGAAGTACTAAAAATAAATCTGGAGCAGTTGCAAATAGCTGAGGAAGGAAAGTACCAGTAAAACATCCATGTCTTTATGCAAATATACTTAAAAAGAAAATAAATAAATAGGAATCAGCTGGTGAGAGGAAGAGAGTGGTGGAACAAAGCACAGTATGGGAATGAAAACACAGGCTGTTATAATAACCTGTACAGGAAAGCTGCATGCATAACCAATGGCCACTGCAGTGTAACTATACTCAGAGACAATGACAGTGTGCTAAAAAATGAAGAGGAACAACAGAAATGATGGACATGACGCTGCGCCTGTGTGGAGACTGATGTGCCTGTTCATGCTCCAGGTGTCTGCCTACTGACAGCCAACCCAGAAAGCCTGCTCCATTCTCCAAGAAAACCAGCAGGTCAGCTCAGCAGCACCACCACTTCTTGACAACACTGGAGCAAAATAAGGTCTGCTTGACCTGTGGCAGGTTTGACACAAGAAGGTGACCTTGCTCCAGGCACCTCTGAGCTGCAGATGCATTACAACATCCACCAGAATAAAAAGGGACATTACCAGAAGTCTTGCAATACAAATGTTCAATGACTGCTTAAAAAACCCGATACTGAATTTTATAAGCTGCAAAAGAATAGCAAATAATTGAAATGTGTGCAAATGAATGGTCAGCGATGGCTTCACCTTTGAAAACTCTCAGGGAATTTGTAAAAAGAAGTTTAATGTAATGGACTAAAATTTATCAAACAGCAGTAAACTTTCTGTATTGAAGAATGTAGTGCTGGGGGTAAAAAAAATCAACCCAGCCTCAACCAAAACCAAGAAACAGGACACCTATGAACTTCTGAAAGCAATTCCCTTAAATACATGAGATTCTGGAAAAAAGTCTAACCCTTTAATGGACTGTTCCTTTAGAATGACAGGCTAAATACCAAAGCTTAAAATAGTATTTCTTTGGAAGGAGAAGACCACGAAGGGTCTTGGGACAAGCTGGCAGTTATCGCTCTGTACAATTTAAATTATATTTTGTCTTCTGAAAATACTACAAAGAAATGCCCAGACAAATGCTTCTGAGAACAACCTGAGTTAGACTAAATCTGAACACATCCCTTTATCAAACCCCAAACAACCTAGTTTGCCAAGGGTACGCTACCATTAAAAGTCTTATAACTGAGGGATCACAGCACTAAAGAGCTCAGTACCACTGCTAAGATTCACAGAAGTTTTTCTTCACTCTGCAGATTCATGGCCTGAAGATCACTATGAGCAAATACTAACATTTATCAGAAAGCAGGAATTACTCTGAGCTTGGTTTTAAAATAATTCAAAATAAGTATTTAGCAGCACTACACTGAGAAAAACAGCAATGACTTGTCCATTTTTCTAATTGCTTTCTGAGACAGCAGACAAAAAGCATGCATTTAGGCTTGTTGGTAGTGTACTTATGTACACTTATCACTCAAGAACAAGCAAGTTCTTTTTAAGACAAATGAAGGATGGAAACAATTAAGAGAGAAAACCACTGTTTGCCTTCTTTTCCTTCCTGTCTTGGTAGACACAAGCCACATTGGCATCCATAGTGAAAAAACAGGGATACTGGTTTTGAAAAGCATGTGATTTTAAAAATATACTATAACTCAGCTGATTGAGGCCGCATACAAAGAACATATACTTATAAAAATACTTATATTTAACTCGATAAAATTAAATTAGCACAGAGCAGAGTTTTAATTCTGACAATACTACAACATGTACATCTAAATTAATTTAAAGTCATGCTCCAACACAGTTTCTCAGGGAGGTAAGTGCTATTTCAATACATAAAAACTTATTTCTCTGTAAAAACTAGACAGAGAGAAAAAAGAGTACACCCCACCCACTTTTTCCCTCCAGCCATGAAAGTGAGAAAATTAAGCCCATTTGATTCCAATAGCAAAATTCAGGCAATGCTGAGGTGAAGTGATGGGGTGGAGGTGTTTTATTTTGTTTCATTTTGAAAAACTTTGCTAGTAACTTGCCATACATAATATTATTTAGCTCCTAGTTAAAATAAAATTGTGGCTTAAAGCACAAAACAAATACAGACTATGATACTGATCTTTGACCTAGTAAAATGCTTTCATGTGTCCACCAGAATATTAAGACACAAATCCCTCTGGTTAGTGACATTGTCTGAATTCGGTTCCCAGAAGAAACTAATACAACATCAAGGCTGTAGACATATCAGGCTTCTCAAGTACAGCAGAACTTTTGAAATGGTAAATATGTTTGCATAGATCTTTTTTTCTCCTGAGCAGAAGGATTTCACAGGATACACTTAGAGACACTCAGTATAATTTAAAAAATGTAATTCAATTGCCAAGAGTTTATGAACTCATCGTTTCCATGAGGCTTGCCTTGCTATTTGATCACAAGGAATACAAGCTTCTTTTGACAATAACATGCATGTACAACTGTAATCTTGGAAACAAAATAACAAAGTGACTCAGTTACTATGTTTTCACTTAGATCGGCTGGTATTCAGGAAGTGAAACTGATTACTAATCATCTGAGAGAGCCCTTGAAATGAAGAGTGACCTTTCAAAAGTTCAGAAGAATAAACATGTATCATGAAATCACTGGGAACTGCTTTGTTAAAGAAAAGAGGTGATGGAGAAACTTAGTTGAAGGTGAATGTGTCACTACATATCTGTCACATCCTGACTCTAATGTTTTGACCACGAGGCTGAGAAGCAGCCCTCTCCCAGGGACAGGGTTGCTTGTTCTTCCTTTTCACAATTAAAACCCATGCTTACGTTATATTTACATAGCCCATATATGTTGTTAACACACAGCCATCAGAAGGTACAAACAATTAGGGACTTTCCAGGACTGCATTTAAAAACAAAACAAAACAAAACAAAACAAAAACAGACACATCTGAAAAGACCATGAAAAGAAAATAGAGTAAGCTAAAACTGATTAAATCAAAGATAACCCTTACAACCTTTCACTGTAAGGCTGGCATGATCTTTAGTAGAGAAATTCAGGAGGCGTTCAAGTAGAGGAATTCAATTTATTGAAATAGAAGTCAGTAATTGGATCTGCCTATAGCAATTACATATCATAAACACAATGAACTTGAAGACTTGGTATATATCAAGGGCTATGAATTAACTAAAACCAATGAGATTAAATGAGGAAAAGGGATAAAAGGATACTGATGCACTTGAAAATAGCTTTGCTGCTTTCTCAGTTAGAAATAGTATATGAGAGGGAGATAATATTTTGCTGTATCTCAAGAATGTATGTATGTGTTCAGATGTCCAGAGAACTGCAGACAGACAGATCCGGAATGTCTCTGGCAATGGAGGGAAGAAAAGGGGGGAGGTGGGGGGGAGGCAGACACAGGGATGGGATCAGAATGAATCCTATTACAAAACTGTTTCATTTTCTCCCTCTCAGACAGAAGGACATGATGAATGAAGTTTTGCTTTTATTTTTTAAAAATAATTGAAGCATCCAGGAACCTGGTCACAGCAAAACACCACTCAATTATTTCTTGAAAGTACAAGCTATAAAATAGCATGAAATCAAAAAAGACAACATTCAATGTGGGCAAGTAACAAGAAAGAGAAATGAAGTCTATAAATACAGACTAAAGAACAGTCAGCAGTACTACAGAAAAGGAAGTGACTGTAAAATAGGTCACAACTGAGTAGGAGTCAAAAGTATGACAAAATGACAAAGCAAAACTAAAACATTCTAAATGAAGAATGTGTCAGTACTTCAAGACACAGAAGGCAATGACTCCACATATTTTCATGCTTTTTGCTTTACACTTCAGCAAAAGATGTAGACAAGACAAGAGAGATCAGGGGACAGCAACAAGAATGGCCAGAAATCTTAAAAATGTGAGATTTGAGGAAGATCCAAGGTGCCTCGATTCTATTCTATGAAATAATAGATCCATAATATTGTATTAACTGGAGCAATATAACTAGGATCTTAGAGTCCACAACTGGTGAACCCTTCATAGATGAATGTTTTGTCCAACAAACAAATTTGATCTTGAATACAAGACAGAGGCTTATTAGGGTACTTGTAAAAACAACTGCAGTGCTGAATAAAGCCGAAAGAAAGCAGAATGGAACAGGAAAAATCTTGTGTGGGGTTACCATCAAAAAAACCTGCACACAAACTTCCTCTACCTTTCTCCCAGTTTCAAGTTTCAGCAACAGCCATGAAAGCAGCTGTGGCTGGGGTAAGCTCACACAGCCGGACAGAAATGCAGTAAGAATTTCAGGTTGATCTGAAAAGAGCTTTCTTCTACAGTGCAATCAGTCATACTTGAGATTCATGCCCTTCACATGGCCAGTCTATAAATTACAGAACAATAAATCAACCAAACCAAAACAGGATGTGCAGGGCAGTTGCTGTGTTTCTCAAACACCTCCTTTGGGATGCAGATGCAAGACATTCAAGGGGGTTTTGCAGTAACTTTCAGCCCAGGTGATGCATGTGTTCAAAATGCTGCAGAACTAATTATAAAACTGGATCCAATAACAAAATTTACTGTTTGGCTTGCTGTCATCATTAGCAGCATGCTGCAGGAACTTGCAATAAAAGCTTTGTATGCCATCACAATCCAAGGTTATTTTTTTCCTGAAGTTTCAGTAATGCTGTCACAAAACTTCTCCACATTCCCCTGGGTAACAGCTAAGACTGCATAAAGTAACTATGTAAGTGTTAGAAAAATGTTCAACTGACATAGTTGTTTGTTGGAGAATTTCAAGTTGGGTAAGGGCTTCCCCTTACAGGAAAGGGGAATGAAAGCTGTTGCAGTTCAGCCTAGAACTCCATCACAGGTTTCCTTTATCCACCAAAATATAAGTTCTGCTTTAGCACAGAGATTGTTCAACACTTTCCACTCTTAAAACACATTTTCATTGCTTAAGACTTTGCCAAAATAGCAGTTTGGGCTGAAACTTTCCACACCAGATGCCTGCCTGAGGCTGAATTTTTTTGCACAAGTTTCAGCCATACAGTTCAGATATTTCAGAAAATGAAGATACATTTTTCAGTATTAAAAACTTTTGGTGCCCTTTTCTTCAAGAAGGAAATATGTTTAATAGAGGGCAAAACCTTCTACTCCAACATCTTGTGTGCGACAAGGGGTACACATCTATTCTGATTTGGCAGCTGTAAGCCTTTCATAAGTTTGCCTAGTGACTTGAACCTCCACAGTTTGCACTCTCATGTTGTACACCTTTCTGTGAAGCTGGAGTCCTGAGCAGAACAGCAGAGCAGTCACCATACCCAGGAGACAACACGTGATTTCAATCAGCTGTGCACCATGGCTGAACAGAGCTGAAATCAGAGCTGAAGACATGATGAGCTTTTCCCTCTCCTGCCAGTGACCAGCCTATGCAAAGAGCCAGGAAGGGGGCTGCTTTAGTGAAAGAACTTTAAAAACTAAACCCAAAAAAGCAACCCACCAAACATACAAAAAAAATAACCACCACACCACAGCTGGAGACTGGGTGGGCTGAAGGAATGATGTGAGCTAGAAGAAGATGGAGAGACTGGATCACGGAGACAGGACTTGGACTTGCTGATGAAGAAACAGGTAGTGTCTGTTCAGGGGATACTCTAAGCAGTTTACTCAGGGATAGCAACCAGGTGTTAACAGTAAGAGATGAAAAGCACCCAGAAGTATACAGAATTTATTTTGCACATGCACAATTAAATCTTGCATTTCCTTACCTTTTAAAACTCTGTAACACAGCATTCTTAAAGCTCTCTGGTTCTGCATCTGAAACACTATTTTAAAATGCCCAGACACATATTGTGTAGAGGAAACTTAAGGTGCTACAGCAGAGCCAGCCTAGCAGTGACTCTTTGGAGAATAAATCTGATTTTTTTTCTTCCCATTCCCAGATACATTTTCCTTCCTTCTTCCCCTGATCATTCTGGTAGTCATTGGATCCCTTCATGGCGTGACCAAATCTACCAATCCAACAAAAAGTTAATCCAGAAGACAAGGGTAAGAAATAAAACCCAGGAAGCAAGCACACAGGCATCTCTTCAATGAGCAAGTTGAACTGGCTCCCAGTAAAGATGAGAAGCACCCCATCTGGCAGTAGAAAGCGGGCAGGACCACACAATAGGGAGTGGGGGAGCAAGACCCCCTTCTTTTCAGAAAATGGCCTTCAGCATCCCAAGTTGAAGGACATTTATTAAAAACATTACAGTGTCACACAACAATTGCTTAAACCACCCCATCGACTGAGGCCCTTAGAAACAGAAGCTTCTTCCAGAGAACATGACAAAACTATTGATATTTCTTCACAGTCACAACTCGAGTCACATGCTGAAATTATTTCACTTCAGCAATGCTTCAGTGACTCACAGACTGGAGTGCGGTATATTACCCACAAAGAACTCAGCTTTATTGTTTAACTCATATCTACATGGTTTAAAAACAATATAGTTTTATTCAGTTGCTCTTATTTTTCTGTACTGCAGTCACACTGGTCCAATTGTACCCAGGAGCACCCCGCCCACTTCAAGATTAAAACTAGAAAAATAATTCTTTTGTTTTCATTAAAAGTTCTTCCTCCTTTACCCACATTACAACTCAACTTGCATTCAGACTCTACACTTCAGAAAAAGTTTTGAGGAGTTTTCTTTCTACCATTTTTTTCCTAAACAACAGCCTGCTGACCTTGCCACAACCCCAAATCCTGATAATTCTTGCAAGAACATTGATTTAAACCCATCTCAAAAAAGGGGTCATTGATCCCGAACCCAGTTGTAATACTTGTGTTAGAAAATAACAGCAGTGAGTGGCCTAAGAAGCAGCACCTCTGCCTCTGCACTGAACAGCCCAGCCTTTGTTTGGCTCTGACAGTGACCAGGTGGGCTACTGTGGCCAGACTGAGTGGCTCTGGTGCTTGCACACAAGAAGCCTTGTGGTCTCACCAGCCTCAAGACATCCATCAGAAAGTACTGGTCAAGACCCCCGAAATGTCAGAAAGATCTGGGGAGGGCAGCTTCCCTCAGGCATGGGCTCAGAGCGAGGATGATAATTATAAATGTGAAGCTACTGACCATTCTGAGCATGCTGAAAGACAAGCACAACTTAGTTTTCCAAATGGTTCCCTGCAGGTCAACCCCTTTTTCAGATAGACAGATCTGGCTGTGGCCTCTCCCTACTCTACAGTCCTTCTGGACAGAGCTGGGTCTGCATCAAAGATCTGCAGCATGAAGTGTCCTGGAGTGGAGAAGGAATTGCCACACCACTCCCCAGCTACAGCCTAGCACCATTCATCACACCATCTGACAGATTAGACTTGTGCACTGGGGGAAAAAAGGAAAAGCAACAAAAATCCCACCACACACTGAGCAGTCTGCAGCAAGAATCAAAGATTATTGCATCACATTTTCTTGTGCTGCATTCAGGACCTTTTTGGCCTGAACTCTCTTCCTGACCTCATCTACCATGACTATCCTCCAAGTCCCATCTCAAAGCTCATTTCCTCATGGGACCTCGGCAGTTAGAAAATGCAGCTACACGTGCACATTAGAAAAATGAAGTGTACACAGACTGTCCAAGTAAGTTCTCAAAGAATGAGTTTCCAGTTGGTTTCGTTATCCAGTTCCAGCAATCTACTTTGCTTCAGACTGTTGTTCCTATCTTCAAGACAGTTAATTTTATTGCAGGATGCTTTTGAAACCAGAACATCACACCTGACATCCTGACAGAGGATTAATGACAGGAGGCCCCTGTTGGAGGCTTCTCTGGGCTCTCTCTTTTTGAGAAATCCCATCTCTTTTTAGACTATCAAATGCTGAGTGCTTTTACTATTACACACATAAATGAAAATACCTTTACACTCAGTTGTTTGAGTTGGGTATACTAATCCAAAACACAAAATACGTCCTCTCAGAGTTTTAAATAATAAATGTTAACATTTATATTTAAATGTTCCAATTGCAATTAATATACTTAAATACTTAAGAAATGTTGCAAGTGTGCATCATATATAAAAATAAAGTGCATCTATAAGGTGTCTAAAAGTGCACACAGTAGAGAAATCAACACAACTCAGCTTCCACCAAATAATAAAAGCATTAATAAATTTGTATTTTAAAAAATGAGTTTCTCCTTTTTCCCTTCAGGAAGAACAGATACTAACTTCAGTAATTTGGTTTTTAGATAACAGACAGGAAAGAATTTCTCTGAGAGAGATGAAAGGATTTAGGTAACACTGTATATACAATTATAATTCTCAAACGTTTGCATCACTGGCAGTTCCTGAGGGTGCTGGGGGAAAGATTAGGCTTGATTAAATTGCAGACTATGCAAGTTTATTTATGGATTCAGTTGTGAAACACAGAAGAAAAATCTATTTGAGACAAAGCTATTACCCATTAATGTGTTGCTAAAACATCTGAATTCAGTTTCCCTATTATTTTCAACCTAAAAAACCCATTGTTTTAATGTCAGATGAGAAATAAATGAAGTCCCTTGAAAGTGTTAGATGGAGAATCAAAGGGATATGAAAAAATTACTTCAGTTCAAGAGTCTGATGTAGAGATTTCACTGCACATTTTGATAAAAGACACATTTAAGATGTGTTTGTCACATGGTTCCAGTTCATGTAGTGACCTATTCAGCACAACTGCCATTTATTTTCAGCACTAATTACTCATCAGCACATGGTAGATGATAAGATTTTGGTAATGTGAAGATATTTCCTGGATAGTTTGGATGTCCTACCATATTCTTAGCCAGATGAACAGAAAGTTGATTAAAAAAATTAAAATTGTAAGGAATTATGCTCCCCCCATAATGTATTTCAAAAAAGACATCTGAGGTCAGAGAGGGATGGACATGGAAATTTAGGAGAATATTCCTTCTGGTCCATTATTTTCCCGAGATTGTCCAGGACAATCAGACAACCAATAGTAACCAACATTCTTCATGGGGTACTGAATGTACTCATTACTGTCAAAATAGGTTTTAAACCTAATCTAACAATAGTTAGATTTGAAAGATGTGTAAGACTTTACACTCAATTACAGCAGAAGCAGGATTTAACCTGTTCAATCCACTTCACAGAATACTTTATAGGGAGGAGAACATTCAGACATTCTTTAGATTTCAAAGCTGTAAAAGAAATATCTGAGACAGATTTGGGGTTGACACCCTTATTGCACCATATTGCTGAGAGGAAAGATTTGCTTCTGTTCCTAGAAGAGTTCATAAAGTCCAAAAGCAAGCACTTCTTTTCAGGAATTTGGATTTAGACACATTACAAAACATAATCAAAATGTAGCTAAAAGAACAGAAAGCTTTTGCTGCTAACTTGGCATGTGAGAACAACAAAAGCCCCAAAACAATTAAAATTACAAGTCAGAGCATGAAATATTCACTCCTTTGATACTTTTTTTTTTGCATTGTCTCCATTTGTCTAGGCTTTGAAAATGTCATTAATTGCCTGTGTGCCAGAGAAATTGCCTTTCCAACTCTCAACTCTAAGCACTTGTTTATGTGAAATACACTGCTGAGTTAGCCATCACCCCTCAGGTCTAATCATAAATTATACTGCCAGGCAGATTTTGTAAAAGCTTTTAGCACTGATTTAGCCATGGAAATTGAAAATAGAAGGCCAAAGTGGAAAAAAGCAGTTATTCATGGAATATTCTCTTACTTAACCCACATGTTAAGGTCCTCTAACATGAATCCTGTTTTAGTTACCCAGGTAAAGGACAGAAGTATGCCCTTCAGGGCCTTTCACAATGTAATAGGGGCTGAAGAATCAAATTTCTGAAAAAACCTTGAAAGAAATGAAGGGGCTTGTGTAGGGTAGAGATAATTGGCAAGAAGTGTGCACAGTATATGGCAACATAGGAAACGTTCTGGGGTGGGTTAGGTTGCCATTTGATGCCCGAAGTCCCAGGTTAATGCATTAGCATGCCCAAACAGAGTAAGATCCTAAGTGAACGCAAAAGTTTTCACAGTGTATTTGGGATATTTTCTCTGCCATTCACCTCATTCTCCTTAACAGAAGCCTCTGGCAGTAATAAAAAAGGTACAACAGCCTTCCTTACTTTCATTTTTGTAATGTAAACATCATTCACATAGGAGCCTATATGAATATGCTTATTTTTAAAATATTGTTACTTACATAATAAATATACAACTGTGCTTGAGTTTTGTGCATAGCAAAGAATCTCTGTTTTGCAGGATTAAAGATTACAGTAGGCTACTTAAAAAAAAAAACAAAACATAAAACCACAAACAACCCTTCTGAGAGAAAGGTTCTCCTTGCTATGAACAGTTCTTGCAAGTTGAATTTCAATGCTTCTAACATCTGCTTTCTGAAAAATACCATTCACAAAGCTGAAAACAACACATTATTCTTCAACTTCAGCCATTAGCTAGAGCTGACAAATGTTTGAAAGAAATCTGAAAAGAATATTCAAAATTTATCCAATTCACTCCAGAGTTACTGCACTGCTTGTGTTAACATATATAGAGAACATATCTAATCTCATACAGTTAAACGAAAGTGACATATGAAAAATATGCGCAGTAGTTTGAATAACATTTCTTCTTTAGTGTAGTAAATTGTATCCACCTATGAGACATACTATTAATTGAAAATAATGTTTTAATGACTTTTTTATTTCAACATTAATTCACTCTGTTGGAAGTTGTCTTTCTTAAAAAGAGAAAAATAATTGAGCTTCTCAGGTATGGGTTGAATTGATTTTCTTTTTTTGTTTCATTGCCATTTTAATCTATACTTTTCAATTTCTGTCTAAATAACTTCTTTCTATAGCGTTATAATATTTGGGAAAAAGAAGAACACTTGTATTTACCCCTCCATCCCTTGTCACTCACCTCTCTCCCATGAAATGCAATATACAGGCTCTCAGTTTATTGCTGTTGCTTGCATTTTCCTAAGAGCAAGGGAAAGCTTTTTATATCTTTTAAAAACAATTTTTTGGCAAGTCAAAGATAATTCCTTACACAAAAAGCTGATGCCTGAAGTCAGATTTCTCTTTTAAGTAGGAAGGATGCAAGGTTAATTTAAATTTTCCTTATGCAGTTTTACTAATTGATGAAAATTGCATTTAAAGTCCAGAAGTCAGTCCCGACAATAGGAAGAACTTTGCCATGTTCATCAACATTTTAAACTACCTCCTTCAATAGCTAGTATGAGAACATATTAACAGATAAATAAAGCAGAAGAATGCAGATCCAGTTCAAAGGTACTAAAAAAACCCAGACCATTCAACTCATCATACACTTCTGTAGGGCTGTATATGACCTTGGTCTACCACTATAATCAGAAAACGGACCCCTGAACCACAATGGTAGAAAGATAAAACAAGTAGTTAATGTTCTGCCAGTGCATGCCCTTAACACTCTGTGTCACAGATAGTCATCTGTCTGATCCCTATCAGCGCATGTCTGCAACATATCCTTAGGAAGAAACAAACTTCCACTACAAGATCATCTCTCTCAAAGAGGCTCTGCATTAAATTCTAGAAAACCAGCAATACTTTCTCAATCTCTAAGCAAAAGTGTCAGTTCTTTGTAATCATGTACCTTGTCCTGCAAACAAAAACTCTGCTGCTACTGGCAGACCTGATCTATTGCAAAACTGGATGCTTGCGGGCTGGAGCAGCTGCAGATGCTCACCTGTCACAGCCTGCCTGTCATAGTCCCCTGTCACTGTTGTGATCCATAACATTTGGGTATAGATAAAAGACGCAAATGTCTCCATTTTGTCTGACATTGGAAGAGCAAAAGAAAATTGTGACAAACTGATGAGGAAAACACGACAAATGGAGACAACATGCTAGCTTTATCTAAAGATGGGAGAATGTATGGTGAGAACAAAGCATTCAAGTGGATGAAATAAAGAAACAAAGATATTAATGGCCTGGGAAAGATAATGAAGATAGCTCATGTATATGTGAGATGTAATCACCTAGCCTTACCAAATATTCAATTTTCAGTATTTTTTTTTTAGAAAGATAATCCGTGTAATTCTGTGTCTGGGAACCACAACCTCACAAAATAATGCTCTGCTTAATTGTTTTTCTTCTGTACAAATATTTACATTGTATTAGTGGAAGAGTAACCCATACACTTCCCTCCTTAGATTAAAGCATCACCACCAGTTACACAAGAAGTCATGGTTAACTGGAAACAGCTGCTAAGCCACTTGCATCTCTGTTGCTTTTTAATAGCCACTAATAACTCAGAAGGATCATATCTTACATCTGCTTCTCTTCTTTTCTACATCAAAGTCTTAACAGATAGCTTGTAAGTGAAGTTGTCACTGAAGCTAGGTCTTGAGGATAGGCACAGATTGTCATCCTGTGGCCGCTGCAGATGTTTCCCTCTGTACGTTTACTAATAGCTGCCTGCTGAGTTTTAACATTTTTGGAGCGAGAGTTTCCAGATGTCTCCTCCAAAATTATTACAAACAACCAGGAAGTTTACAGAAGTAAGATGATCTAAAAATTTCTCTTTCCTCGCAATTTTTTCCCCTGATATCTGCAGAAAAACTGTATCCAACAAAACAGATTTGCTGCCCTAACATAAACATGCACAACAACAGCATACAAAATAAAAGTGCTGCAGAAGACTCCAGATCACCACTTTCATGTACTAGAGACAGCCTGTGATGCTCACCAGCAGTAGTCAATCCACCAGGCTGCCTTGACTCCTAATGCTAAGGATTCTGTTCACATGCTACCAGCATCCCAAAAGGGGGAGCTAAGGCCATCACCCTCAAGGTGACACTATCCATAAGGTCTGAGAGCATAAATGAGATACAGAAGTCAACACACTAAAATTTAATGAAAATTCACTCCAGCATAAACTTGACTGACATTTTTCTGTCCATCCTATCCTACATTGCCCTCAAGCAAGTTCATCAAGTTTATTTTCCAAATAAGTAATTTGAACACAAAAGAGAAACTAAGACATGACTCACACCCCTAAACTTTCAAACCATGTTTTATTATAAAATGAAAGTGTGTCAAGACCCTTTGTCATATATATCAAATATTTTCCCACTCCTATTGAAGAACGAATGTGTGGCTGCTCTATTCTTACTTAAAAAAATATTAAAATAAAACCAAACAAAACAGATTGTACTTAGGAACTCAGCTTCAGTATTTGCTGCATTTTACTCAAGGACTCAGCTAGCAACTGACAATGGCCTTTGATTATCATACAGGCATTTATTTTCAGTGACAATTTTACAAAGATGTACACACACAAAACCGGTCCCATGCAACCTGTACTTACAGACTTTCTTGCCTCCTGCCAGAAATTTTTCTGTGTCTTTAAACAAAGAACTACTGCTTTTCCTAATAGAATGAACACTTCTAAAGCTCAGAAAACATAGCTGCAATTAGGCAATATATCAAACCACAGTAATGAAGCACACAGATGACCTAGTTTTCTAACCAACACAGCAGGAAGGTTTTTTTGGAAGTATTTCTAGCAATTTTTAGCATTAGTATGCAACATATTTTGGTCTGTCAAACAGCTATGCTCCCATCCTGGAAAATAAATTTGACTTCTGCATTGTTAAAAAAAAAAAAAAATTTAAAAAAAAAAATTCCCTTCAAAACCAAAGCCCAACTCCAAAATATTTTAAATAAAGAAAAAAAAAAAAAGCCAAACAACAAACCCAGCCCAAAACACATAGCTAAAAGACATGATCTATGAGAAAAACAAAAAAATTCAAACTTCCCTTCCCCTGAGTTAATCTCCTCAAAAACAGAACTTTCAAGATCTTGACCTAATATTACTGAACAAGGACACACCTTGGGGCTTTCAGCTGAAATGTGGCCAGCTACTCTTTTGTTCACTGCTTTAGAGCAAACAAATCTGTCTCTAGTTTGTGTCAGCAATTCCATTCTTGTCAAAGTCTGTAATACAGGCCTGTGAAAAATGCTGTTTTCATAAAGTTTCAGGTTTTAAGAAAGGTCACAGAAAATTCTTCACCAGCTTGAGATCAAGCAGCATCAGCTGGGAAATGGCAAGTTGAAACAATTGCAAACCATTCCAAAGAATACACTAAGCTAGAAAGAGATTCAATGAAATCACATTTCAAAACAGTTTTGGCCCAATCTCCATTTCAAACAAGCATCATGTACTTCCTATTGACCAACATTCAAACTGTTGATATAGGAGCTTATCCATCAGCCTCCCATCTGCTCAGCACCTCTCTATTTTTCCTTCCCTTTTTGAACTAAAAGTCCTCTTTAAAATGTGAAGATAGCATTAAGACTTCAAACCTGAGACCACAGACTTTGCCAAGAACTAATGTTTTCTTATTAATCCTGGGATAAGAAAAAACAACAAACCCATCACTCACTTTCAGGAAGAACATCTTTTAACTTGCAGATAAAACTTCACTGTTCCATCCCCAGTTATACACCACTATGGAATAAAAGTTATTGCTCTCACTAAAGGCAAAATAGTATCCTCATTTTATAGAAAGAATTACAGACTGTCCCTCAGATGTAAAAATTAATGTTTGACTACTAATTATTTTTTATAACACGTAAATGTCAGCTTGTAACAGAACAACAAAGAACTGCATGAAGCAATTCTGCATTTCAAAGGTGGCAGCTATGGATAAACAAAATACTGTGCTAGAATACTGCACTGACAGAAGCTACATAATTTATAGTTTCTACAACACTGCAAGCTCTGGAGGATATTCCCACAATGGCTGAAAAGGAGCAGAATGTAAGCAACACTGAATGCTTTCTCTCTGAATACTGCTGCAGGAAGGCTTTCCACTCAGCAAAGAAAGGACTGGAATCTGCTCTTGATTCACTAGTATTCAACACGCTGCACACAAGTTACCAAATATCTGTGTGATTTAGCATCCCAAGTTTTCCTTTTTTCCTTCTGCAAAACTACAGCTCTCCTTGGCCTTCTGTACTTCATAAAGGACCAGCTGCCTACCAAGGATTGCTCTGTACCAAAAGCTGAGCTCTGCCTTGGAAAAAGGGGTACAATTCAATTTTCCTTCTGAAAGGAGCAAGCAGGCAATTTTGTTCAGCTACAACTAACAGATGTAACTATTATCTTGTACTGGATAACACTAATGCTAACATTTAAGAATTAAAGGTGGTAATAATGATCTGTGACAATGCCTCTTATTTCATTAAAATTATAAAGGCAGGATGTTAATCAGCATAACTGCCATCAACCCTTACTGTGTAAGCCATCATGTGCAAGTCATCAAAATGCTTCAGCTACTGGAAAACTCAGTCTAGATCTTTATCAAGTGATGATGAGAATAATAAGATCACAAAGACTTGTGCATCCATTTCATTAAAATAATATGTTCCTTACTACAGTATGTACTTCATCACACTTCAGCAAACCAACTTCATTCCATCACTGTTTAAATAACTTTTCCATGGCAAAAACATCTACTCCATTGTAATAAATTTAGATCAAAGATAAATATTTTATTCAACAGACGTTGTTCTAGACTATGTCATAAAAATATAAGACTTCAGGCTTTGAGAAACAGAGTTGAGTCTGACTAGGTCTTTTTCTTCTTCCTCAAATCACAGAATTCGAACAAATTAAGTTGTGAGTTGTAAACTATCTATAAACTAACAAGCAGGAGAATTGAAGCAGTTCACAATTCAACAGATTTTTCCATCTTAATATACTCTTGTCCTGAAGAATACTGCTTTTGTTCCAAAAATAATTAGGATAATGACAAAAGGTCTAATGTTTTATGTAGTGTTCTCTGTCTCTTGCCCTCTTCTCCTCCAAAACTTTTAAAATGTCCATGGCTAACATTCGTTACATTTCTCTATGGGTCTCTTCTAACCCTGTGGTTTATATACTCTAGAGGTGAAAAAAATGCCTCAAATATAATGAGATAAAGAAACAAAGGTACTTAGTAGTGCTCTAGGAACAATCTTTTCGCAGGATTCTTCTAATAATATGCCAAATTCTCTGAAGTTCTAGGAGACCCTTTTAGCATGAGGTGTGTTTCAACATATACTCTACTGTTAAAGTCGTTGACACTGCTCACTGAAGCCGATCAGACTCTTTCACCTACCTTTAGTGAACATTGGACAGATGTGTATCTGTATTACTACAGATATGGAGATACCCTTCCTTGTTCAAACTTAATTGCATGCTTCCTTGTTCAAACTTAATTGCATGCACAAAAACATCATAGCAATAACTCTTGAAAAAGCCACAGCTGTTTCTCACTTCAAGGATTAAATCCAGGTGGATCATGTAGCAACTCTTACAGTTGTGCTGATTATTCCAAGTTTGAACATCGCCAACATTTTAAAAATGTCTAAAAGAACTGGGTGGATTAGACCACCCTGGTTGGAAAATCTGACAAAATACATAACTTCATGTAATTCTCACTGATTTAGGCATGCTGCAGATGGGATCTGTACAACAGACACTGCATCATTGCACCCTTTGCCAGATAGGAAACAGGGCTAACACAAACAAACAGCTGAGAGTATGGAACTGATGTACAGATTAAACTCAAGTGGAAAATGGTCTCATTTTCTTTTCACCTAGGAGTCTGCTATTCCGGCTTCTGTTTCTCATGCATAAGATTGTAAATATTCATATGAATATTGAAAGCCCAGCTTTACGGACCTCATTTGGAAAGTGATCCTGTTATTAAATATGTTCTATTTTATAATACGCTATCTTCCAATGAATCAAACTGTAAAGTTCCATGTCATGCTATTTAATATACTATGTTTAGTGAATATGAAGTCAAATTTATATAGTCCCTTAGTGAAGTATGGGGATAATTACTTAAATCAATACTTACTATTTCATCAGCTGGAACAGAAAACAAAGTTCCATCCTCAAAATACCACTGCACAGTTCCCAGTGTTATTAATTTCCTTTTTATTAGCATGGATGAATACCACAATAATATGCTGCTAGGTGAATATACAAGAATGATCCTGTAAAGAAATGTGCAACTATGGCTGATACCTATCAAAACCAGGAGAGCTCAGATGATTTCCAGCTGTTGTGATTTTATCATGAGTGTTTTCTTTGAGTCATACATTTAGGAGCCTCAGCCATGGTGTCCATAATTACATTTTACAATTTCATTACTGTGGTGAGCAGGAGAGGAATCTGCCATTTTACATATATGCATCAAGTCACTAAGCATGCAGGTGACACCCTTGGCCACATGCCAGACTATTTGGTATCAGATTTTGTTGCAATAAACCCAAGAGATAGCTATGAAAGTGCTCTTCATCCATTAATGACAATTTCTGAATGACAGTGCACTAAGATCCACATACATGAATTCCAAAGTGTTTTCTTTGTTGTGCATTTTCACTAGAGAGAGAATTCCCATTTTTTCCTTTTCAGAGAAAAACAAGTATTTATGTATTAGACAGCTTATGATGGCAATGGCGTGATATTCCATACACATAAAAGCTGAAAGAAGTCAAAACCTGCACAACCCAGACGAATCTAAGTTATCTAGGTTTTTGTGGGTTTTTTTCTTTATCAACTAAATAAAATCAATGAGTAGTATCAGTAGGAAAACAACATTGGCTAGGCCTCTGTTGCTAAAAGCTGCTATTCTGTTCTATGAGTTCAAGACCATTCAAATGCTGTTAAAGATACAAGTGTGTATGTAAGATTCAACACTATCTAAATCAGACAGTGAGAGGAAAGCAAAAAAGTGCTTGTGATACATAATACACATTTTAAAATTCAGATCCTCTGAATATCCTTGAAACTCATTTTTTTAAAAAGCAAGTGGCATAAACATCTGTAAATCCTAACCATTGTTGATAGCAGATACTGCTATTGCAGCACTGACCAAAACAGTTTAAGTCAGTAGAGGAACAAGAGAAAAACTTCTCCTGTCCTCATTTCCAACATTCAAAGTACTAAAACTTTCTCTCAGGTTGCACCCAGAAGGAAGAAATTCTTATTCAGCAATGGATTAAGTAGATGAACTAACAGATTTCTGTCACATCAAATTGCCATGATGTTCCATATTTTAACTAAATTGCCATTTAATATGGAAAATCAAAAAGACCCTAAAGTAAACTCTCTCCACAAGACACATTCAGGCAAGAATTAATTTAAGGGTTCCACAGAGCTGAATGCAGTGTGGGAAACCTACAATACAACCAAGCTTCTAGAATATGCTGTTATTTGCTAAAATAATTAAGACTGTGCTCTGGCTGCTATTGTTATAAACATCCCCATCTGGCCTCAGCAAACAGGAGAAAAGTGATGCAATTTTCATGGCACCTACAGCCTCAAACCCAGACACTCATCACCTCGGTGTCAGCAAGCCCTTACACAAGGCTTCTCAAATTACTGTTTCCCACTAAGACCTGAAACTGGCTCTCTTTAACATCTGTTAATCTAATTGGTTCCTAGGAGCCCATAACAATTAAACCTGTTGTTGCAAGGAGCAACAAAGAGAGGGAATTTTATATATCCACAGCTGGGCTCTTAGCAGAACAAACGGACTGCATCTGACTCAATTGCTCTCACCAAAATCCAGTTATTAAGCTGTGAGAACAAGCCCCAGATGAAGCTGATGGCCTCAGCCAGCGGGCTGAGCTCAGTGCTCTTATCAGCTGCTCTGTTACAAAAGCAGTCATAAAGGGGGACAAAGGCTGCCCAACTTCTCTAGTCATTAAACCTAACAATCCTGGTGGAAGGTATGACTAGTCACGGCAAATATGGATAGAACAACTCATTCAAAGTGTAAACAGAATTTTTGCATGATCTGTTATGAAGCTGACAATTTTTAGTTGGCCTGCAATAAGAAGGAAAAAAAATAAATCAAAGTCCCTGTTTAGACTCAAAATATTTTCATAAAAGGGGAAGTAATGCAACAGCTGAGAAAACTGAGCTCTTCACTTATGCAAAACACTTCAGTGGATTTCAAGTAGAAGTAACTTTTTTTTTTTCCCCCTAGAGGAAAAGAGAAAATGGAACAAACGAATACCCAGCTCAGCATCAGCCCTGGTCCCTTTTCCACAAACACTTAAGGACAACTCTCTTTGTACTCACAGTAAATTGTCACCTTCAGAAGGAATTTTCCTACATCTAAGCAATGTGAATAAGGGCTTGCAGAGCAGGAGCTGCAATATCCTCACTACCATCAGCCAACAATGTCAAGGAAAGGAACTAAAGACTTTTACATAAGTTTTGTAGATACCTAAGCCCAAACATATCACACTCAGAGAGAGTAAGCGAGTCCTGCAGTTTTCTTCCACTGCACCAGATTAATAAAGCCAATTTTTTGTCCTTTCTACATTCCAGTTTAAAAAAGACTTAATGAAACAGTTCTCAAATGTTTTTGTTATGTGTTCTCTGTTATACCTACTACCCCAGTATTACACCCAAAGGAGCTGGGCACAATGCTGTACTGAGGTGACACCACCACAACCCTTAGAAGTTCCTCAGAAGCTCCAGCAATAGTATAACAGATTATGTGCCTCACACTTTGACACCTGAGAGTTTACTAGCTCCCATCTTAGGTATGGGAGGAACAACAAGTGTTATTTACATTGCCGGAGTCAGGGAATTAATAGCTTTCAACTTTTGTTTCTTTAAGAACCCTCTAGCCACCAGGTTTTATTTTTTTAACTGTTTTGTTTGCTATTCATCCCTTTCTTAATATGTTCCTCTAATTTTCACCAACCATTGTGAAATTCCATTAAGCTGACTTTCAAAACAGAAATCTTTTTAACAGAGAAGTTGAGACTTGGTAGTCATAAATGAATGCAGAAACTTTTCATTTTTCCAGAGTGTTATTGAAGAAGGTCTATGGAGCTGAAAACCCCTTCATTTTTTTCCTTCCTAGATGTTTTCTTAGACCATCACAACTACAGACACTTCACACATTCCACAACACCAGCCAAGAATTCATCAGTTACATCATTTCTTTTCACTGATTACTGCAATACACTTCCAACTTCAGGCAACATTAGAAGGTTACATAGTATATAGAGCTATTCAATGCTCTAACAGGTAAAATTATTAAAAGCACGCCAGTGTAACCAAGTTTCTTCTAAGGATACTCAAATACACATGAAAACATGGAAACACACATGACTGCTAACTGGCTTTCCATAGATATGAAATTTGAGCTGTGCCTCAAGACATTTGTAAAAAACAACATAGCAATATTTCAGACTGTCGCAAAATATGCTAAAAATGTGATTTTGCAGGACTAATCCTAATTCCCATCTTCTTATTGTTAGTTGAGTACCATCCTAAAACTGAAGTGATGAATTTTTTAAATAATTTGCTGAAATGTAGCACCAAAAAAAGTGTGCTATTACTTTTCATGGATTTACTTTACTAAGAAGGGACTATATACATAGACTGGTGATTAAAAGAAGTAAAAGTTAAGAGCCATGGCATATGGTCAATTTTCTTTTGATTCACTTAGATATTCCACATGCAAACAAAGCAGCATCCCCTCTGTATTTCACAAGCATTAGTATGCTGGGAGTACCTCTGAGGTAGAGTCCCTTGAGCTGCCAGGAAAACAGTCATTAAAAAAAATTTCAGTAACAAAGAAAAACAGCTAGATAACCATCCATGAGAGGACAGACTGATGAAAATGCCAGGAAGGCAGACCTAGAAAATGCTTTAATTGCATTGAGTATAATGTTGTCTTGACATATGTGCATGCAAGAGTACTTTATTATAATACTTCTAACGGATTTGACAGTTTCAGGAAGAAATATGAATAGTAGCCAATTTCCAGAAAGAAATATGCTCAACACAATCTGGAAAACTAGTTGGATTACAAGGGATGTTTTCAGCCTCCCTAGTATAGAATTTCTTTTTGTTCTTCTCAGCTTCAACTTTTCCAATACGTGAAAAAAAAAAAAAAAATTATCTGCAGGGAAGGATTTTTTCCTCATTTAATAAAATCCATAAATCTTTAGAGACTATAAATTTTTTTCATTGTCTACTGCATTAAATTTTACTCTGAAATGAATCTTTATGAAAATATTTATCTTCCAGCATGATTTCTGTAAGAAGTGGATTTAAAGATCATCCAGTAAAGGACAATGGCAACCTTCTACCAACTAGACAAAACTATTCTGCTTTAGAGAAAAAAAAAATAAAAGAGATATAAAAATTGCAAAAGCCAATAATCACATTTGGTATAGGTTGTTTGGGGTTTTTTTCAATTACAGCAATATCCAATTTTATCCAGGTTTTTAACTATATTTCACCAGAATACCATTATAATATTTCAGAACAATAAGATACTAATTTAAGAGGCATCTTTCATAGGCATCCTGAAGTATTTTAGGAGGTATGTATAGCATAAGAAGACACTCATCTTCAGGTCACATACGTTATCTCACCTTCTCCCATCCTTTCTTCCTATTCATTCCATTGCACTGAAAGTTGATAATATTCTCTCACTGTTGTTTACTCTGTGTCCCAAGTCCTTCTGCATTACCTTGCAGGAATCTGTCACTACCAGACTGAGGGAAGCGCTGCACCTATGCAGAACTGCAACTGCACAATCAGACCACTCACTTGACTGTCAGGGATTCCTGATTACATGTATTAGTAGATGTCCTTGGTAAGTCACATCTCTATTATCTCATGCTGTTTTAAAAATCAGTACAATAGGGATTTTGGTGGTTCTCTGGTATTCAAAAAAAGTTCATCCAGCAACCTTTGCTCACCATGTTGGCCAGTTCTCAGTTCATAACTTTCACTGAGTGTTTTTCCATGATCTGCCTACATAAACTATTAGGGAAAAATATTTTATATTCTTATATTTCAATTTCACAATGTATTTTGACACACAGGTTTGAACAGCCCTCAACAGGTTACTTGCAAGCTTGCTTAGAGGCTGTAATACCTCCCTCCATTTAATAGCTTTGGGAAGTAGTCTGACAGCTAGAGAGGGCAGAAGAATATAAGAGAATTCCTCTATGGGACACTGAATAAAAAGGGTAAGGTAGCCCAAAAAATGCAAAAGCAATTATTTATTTCAAGCAGTTCAGTTCCACTTGGTCACAAAGTACTTGGCTCCACTGCTGAGCTCCAGGCACTGATCTGCTTTCTGCATAATGTTAGTCACAGTCAGGGTAGAAAGCAGGTTTCACTGATAATAGTGGTGATTCCTGACCATCAGTCCTTCTCAATCTATGCAGATTTTTTCTTTCTTTTTATAAATACGTTTTTCCATACATTATGATGGCCCTATTTTTAAGAAATTATTTGTATGCACAAGGCTAACATATCTACTTATCTTCAGATGTGTACAGCATGCAACCGACAGATCCTGCACCTCTGAAACAAGCTAGTCTGCTGTAGTATGTGGTAGAAGAAAGAGGTGGGGAGGAAAGGTAAAACATAGTCTATTTAGCACATCTGAAAATGTGCTCAAGCTCTTTTTAGTTCCAGCAGCTGCCTATAATGGAAAAAATGAAGATTGGCTGTTGCCAAAGAAGTGGGCAGTAAGAAATAACAGATGTGAAATTTCAGCAACATCATTGGCTAGGTCAGTTGTACAGATGGCTTGAGAGCCAGGGTCCCTGTTGGGCTGCAGCGTTCTCAGAGGCACACTTGCTTCTTTTGCTGCTGAACTGTTGCTTCTCTTGCTTAGCTGAATTTACTCGACAACCTCACCCATTAATGCAATTGACAGGAAATATTCACGTCCTCACAAGCATGTGTGGGCTGTGCATAAAGGCTCCTCGATTAAGTTAATCACTACATTTTCCAAAATCATTTTAACATTTCGCTTCTCTCTTCCTTGGTCCTGCTCACCCCTCTTCATTTCATGGAAACTTTCTGGTGAGTGGGGAAAAAAAGAAAGGTCATTCAACACACAAGATCTTATTACATGAGGCTCACAAAGAAAGTAAGATCAAAGAACCCAATCTAATCTGCTGTATACGTTTTTAAGAGAAAGGGCAGTGAGTGAAAAATACCCTTCAAAGAGTCAACTCCAATTACATAAGTCAGTTTCAAAGAGGAGTCACGTTTCTTGACAAAGTTTAAAGGTGAAATTATGAATACAATGTCAGTAGAAAGTATCACATCAAGAGCAACTTCTCTCAGCTAAATTTGCAAGATTTAGTGGACTTCAATTTAAATTAAAATTAAATAAAAGTTATATTTAGGCATCACAGTTATGCCTTGAAATTATAATGTGAATCACAAAGATGACTGTTACTTCAGAAAAAAAAAAAATTAAAAAGCTGTATTAGGAAAATATACTTCCAATGAAGAACATCTAATATCAGTAACTAATGTCAGCAGAACTGAAGCTGTACTGTCACATCCATTGCAAGACATTCTTCTGCTTTGTTCAAAATCTGGTTGCAAAGGCAGCTCTTAATAACCTAGGTTTCCATGCTATGTCTCATCTGGTATATTTATTACCTGTTGCTGAAAGAAACAGTACTACTCTCCCCACCTACTTCCAGCTGCTTATTACGTCTTTGTCCCTTTTGTTACATATAGTAATTTCTCAGGCACATGACAAGCCAGGCCAGCATAGTTATCAGATTTAGTTTTCCTTGCCAGGCAGTTAGGTTCCTTTTCTTCCTGAATCAGCTGCTTACCTTGAATTCACCTTGGGACTGGGGGCTGATGCAAGAGAGGGAAAGAACATGCTGAAGTGATACTGTCCCTTCTGGCATCAGCCTGCAGCTGCGCAAGATCAGATGCACTATTAACCCACACTCTGAAAAGTATTACCAGCTTTATTCCTGTAGAACAAATATTCAAATGTCTTCAGCATTCCATGTTACATGGTGAGCTTCTGAGAGCTAATAAGAAACCCTGCAACTGACAATAGTAAAGCTATAGGAACTGAAGGAATCCACTGGCACCAAAGCACGAAGTGACAAGAACTGAAGCGCAACACCTGGACTAAAGACCTTGCAATCTAAGATAAAGAAATTAATTAACTTTCCTAATATCACTTAGCAGGTTAACAACACAGGCAGAAGTCAAACGCAGGAGTCAGGCAGCTCTATCTGCTACGCCACACTTCTTCCTGTAGCAGCAATTGCTATTTAGTCACTGCTTGCAGAATGACATCTCCATGTCAGGAACTGTACTAGGTTCCAGAAATAATAACATTAAAATTAACCATTGTATTTTCTACTCCATAAGCAAATTATCAGTTCAATGTGGTTTACAGCATCTGAAAGTTCCCAGTGCCTTTCCAAGGAAAGAATTTGAAATTGTAATATTTTTCTGACAGAATAACTTGTCCTTTCTTCCCTCTGATGACAGACAAAAGGAAAGAAATTAAAAAAAAAAAAAGTCCATTGCTATTGTTTTTGTTAAATGAAAATGGGGTGTAATTTGTACCTTAAAATCACCTTAAAGTTCTCCAAAGAAGGAGCAGACAAAGATAAATTATATGAAAAATAAAAAAGAAAAGGCAAGGCACAGACACAGAAACGAGATTGTTCAAAGAGGAAAAGCAGCTCTGGCTGTTAACAAAATCAAGTAAAACCAGCAATGCCAGCCACACCTCTGTTTTTCGATTCCAGAGGTAAAACCCCACCCTTTCTCTGTGCCGTTATGTACATAGTACAAAACTGTACTCATATAAACAAAGTCATATATCCCAAACCAAAAATAAACCCCAAAAATATAGTCTCTGTCCCCATCTCTATTCTGTGGTAAACCATGTGTTTTTAACACAAAGACCCTTTAGTCACCTCAAAACTATTACCAAATTTTCTATTTCAGGCTAAAGTATGGCATGACTTTATCAGAAACATAGAATATAACTCCTGAAGTCATAAATACAATCACAAGGCAAAGTTCAGCACATGGATAAAATAACAGCTAGAACATCTTGAGCAAACCACAGCTTTCCTTCCTCTGAAGGTTATCACAACACAAGAAAGACCTTCAGAAGGACACTCCGCTTGCTTTCCTTCACCTTGGTTTCTCCCAGATGTTCCCAAGGCCAGAAGCATAATCCTCATCCTCCAGTGACAACCAGGACTCTATCCAGGAAAGTTAGGTAAGTATTATTACCTGAGGAAGAACAGGACTAGCTAGTCAAAACATTTATTTTCATGTAACACAGATGAATATTTGCCACATCAGCTGGCAGGTTCCAGAACAGCTGGGATAACAGAAGTCCACAGTCCAAGAACTGCACCTTTCTATCAACCTCTGTCAAAATTATGGCAAGTAGTTGGTAAAACTTCAGATATTAAAAGAGGGGATCAAGCCTCCAAATCATCAGCAACAAGTCTCACTATCACCCATCAGAGCCCTGAGGGTAACATTGCCCAAGCACCTGCTGTTTTCCAGATATGTCCAACACTAAAACCCAGCACAGCATCTACCTTTCCTGAGGCATCTCACTGGAGTATGGATCACCATCAGCTGTGATGGGCAGGTCTGGGAAGGCTCTCAGCACTCCTGCACTAAGCAATCAATTCTTGATTAATAGCATTATATGGAAAACTAAAATAATTGGTGCTTTGTTGCCTAATATAATTTCAGAGTCTGTCTTTCATGTTTATTAAAAAAGGCATTATAAGCTTCTATCCTACTCATATTGCAACAAAAGGAGCATACGTAGTGAGTGTTGTTATAATTGCATTGAAACACTGGGGAGAAAAAGGAGAGGAAAGCGCAAGCAAAATACCAAAGATTTCATTAAGCGATTATCAGAAGGTAATTTGATCCTTTACAATTTTACCTTTGTTGTTTATTTCTTGCTTCCAGTTATAATTTTATTAATTATTTAACTGCAATTGAAGTAAATATTTTTATGTAACTAAGTGCTGACGTATTTTCAAATGCTCCCCCAAGACAAATTATGCAATGCCTTTGACGAAAACTCAGACAACTAGCTTTTGTTGTGTTCATTAGCACATCTGGAGAGAAACTATATTATTTACGTGTTTTGTTATGAAGGAAAAGGTGTAATTTGAGTTTTATTTTAAATATATTAGATCTGCACAGAACTATTCTTATTAATTGTGCAATTTTACCAATCACCCCTACACTTTATCCTGTACATGGGCTTCCCACCTGGTGTTGCCGACAGGTGTTCAAGTTAAGTTAGCTTCACATTAATGCATGTGCTAGTGTTTCTGTTATGCTGCTGTGTGTTACAGGGCCCCTCTCCTAAGTCATCTGGGGCACACTGTTGTAAAATAAGTTACATTATCTATAACACTAACCAAGAAGCAATTTCAAATTAGTAATGTCTCCTTAATTCCTAACTAACAGCTTCTTAAACAGCATCAAACTGGAATGAAAGAATAAATATATTTTTTGTTGATTTTTAAAGATGTATAAGCTGTCTATGATGCTTTCATTCCCCTTGTGCATCAATGACAACATGAATGCATCATTTTAGTCCTGACAATTGTCAGGCAGTAGATGGGGGCACAGGGGTAGATCAACAGTAGGCAAAAATGAATTATCCAAAAATAACTGACAAATTCACTTAAAATTCACTTAATTGCTTTTCCTGGCAAAATAAAAGCACAAAGAAAGGAGATAGCAAATACAGAATTTCATGAGTGCAAATACTCTAAACTGATAAATTCCTTCAGAGTTTTAACTAGGTGGCATTTTTAGAAATTAAGAACAAACACAATTTTCAGAGGTCATTAAAGCAAAAAATAATAAAAAAACCAGGCAAGGGTTTCTCATTGTATTTGACCCCAAAGTCAACAGTACATAGAACAAAATACATGGGTGCTAAAAGCTTATATTTGCTGCCAACAGCACTAAAATCAAGCAAAATCCCCTAAATATGACATATTTCACATAAACTGGTTCTACTATGGAAACCAATGTGATATAGAAATATTACATTGCTCCAAATAACTATCTCTTGGCAAAAAAATGCAGTTGCTTTTTGAAAGTATTGTTATACTCGTCTTCTATCAGCCTCTTCTCCCAGGCAACTGGCAACAGGACATGGCCTTAAGCTGTGCCAGGGGAGGTTCAGGTTGGACATCAGGAATTTTTTCACTTGAAAGGGTGGTTAAGCACTGAATTGGGCTGCCCAGGGCGGTGGTGGAGTCACCATCCCTCAAAGTGTTCAAGAACCGACTGGACAAGGCACTTAGTGCCATGGTTTAGTTGACATGGTAGTGTTCAGCCAAAGGTTGGACTTAGTCTTGAAGGTCTTTTCCAACAATTCTATGACTGTTCTGTTCTAGAATTACTAAATACAATTCGGAGTTGGTGAGTTTATCTCTGCCTTTGCAAGGCTCTCCTTGCCAGCCTACACCGACTGACAGGGAAGTGCAAATAATATATAAATGCATTACAAAACTCACTTTTTAAAGTATTTGAAATTTTTAAAGTTCTTCCTTAGATCCTTCCTGAATTATTTTCTCTAGTCAACACAGTGTATAATTAGCATATGAGATGCAAAGAATCAGCAGTGACCTTAGGGAATCAAGAAAATGATCTAACTTTACAAAGGACGCTACAGTTTGTAGAGGGGAAGTTAAAAACACAGACACAAGTTTTGATTTTATGGAAAGAAAAAATTCAGCTTGCAGTAATTCATTAACTTACTTTAGGTTTCCATGTATTTTAGAATACATAATTACTTATTATATAAAATGGCATGATTCTGAGAAGCTGATTCAGGCATCACTCTTTTAATACAATGGGTCATGTTACCACTTCAACAACTACAGATTGAACTGTTGTACCTGAAATATTTTAAGTTTCTTCTAAGTCAGGGTGGTGTGGGAAGGAGACTTCACTTATCAAAAGCAGTCACTGAGACTATTTCTTAAAATCTTTGAACGGTCTGAACAGAAACTTGGTGCTCAGAAGAAAATTCTCTTCTACTGCACATCCTCCATCCTACAGAGAGCAGTCAAACTTCAGTCAGCCAGCATGTGAAAACCCAGATAATATAATTTGAATTTCATTTACTCACCACTGTTCCAAGTCCTTAGGTCTTGGTCAACCACTTCAGATGCCTGGCAATACCTAGAGAAATAATTTATGTAAAATGTAAGAAAGATGCAGAGCCAAAAACATCAAAACAATATTTATGATTAATACTGGTGGCTGGAATGGTAAAAACTGCTTGTAAGAGATTATACGCACATGGGTAGCATTTTGCTACCAGGACGCTTCTGCTTGGCTAGAAACGCAGCATTCTAGACATTACTCCAACCACCAAGGACCTAGGAAAAACCACAAACCACCAACTTGACGAAAGCAGACTAGTCTCTTTAGGGATCTGTTTGGTGAAGTACCGTGGGATAAAGTCCTGGTCAGAAGAAAGGCCCAAGAAAACTCACTAATATTCAAGGATCACCTCCTCCAAGCTCAGGAGAAATGCATCCCAACAACAAGGAAGTCAGGCAGAAATGCCAGGAGGCCTGCATGGATGAACAACGAACTCCTGGAGAGGGTAGAAGCAAGGACAGGTAGCTTGGGAAGAATACAGAGGAATTGTCTGAGCAGTCAGGAATCAGGTTACAAAAGCTAAAGCTCTGATAGAATTAAACCTGGTCAGGGACGTCAAGGGCAACAAGAAATAATAAGCATTTTGGTGATGAAAGGAAGACTAGGGAAAACATGGGCCTTCTCCAGAATGAAACAGGAGATGTAGTTCCCCAGGATATATGGAGAAAGCAGACATATTTTATGACTTTTTTGCCTCAGTCTTCACCAGCAAGTGTTCCAGCCACACTGTTTGAGGTGCAGAAGACTAAGATAATGAAATATTCAAGAGAGTCCAGTGAAGTACTACAAAGATCATCACAGAATCACAGAATATCCTGAGCTAAAAGGAATCCACTAGGATCATTGAGTCCTATTCCAGGCTCTGCACAGGACAACACCAAGAATCACACCATGTACCTGAGAGCACTGTCCAAACAATTCTTGAACTCTGTCAGGCTTGGTGCTGTGATCACTTCCCTGGAGAGCCTGTTCCAGTGCCTGACCACCCTCTGGGTGAAGAACCTCTTCCTAGTCTCCAACCTAAACTACCCCTGATACCAGCCCTCTGGAATTTCTGACCCAGGAGACCAGGGCAAAGGAATATTAGAAGAAAAACTCACCATTCCTCAAGGAAGATTCTGTTAGAGACCACCTAGAGAAACTTGACATCCATAAGTCCATGAGTCCTGACAGAATGCACCTGGAAGTGCGGCGAGAGCTGGTGCACACCACAGCAAGGCCGCTCATGATGGAAGAAAGTGTCACCACAGCGTTCAACAAGAGAAAATGAGGACCCAGGGAACTACCAGCTAGTTTCACCTCAATCTCTGAAAAGGTGATAGACCGCCTTATTCAGGAGGCCATCTCTATCCACATGGAGGACAAGAAGGTGATGAGGAGTAGTCAGCATGGATCCAATAGGGTACATTTAGACTAGATATAAGGAACACATTCACTGTGGGGGTGGTGAGACACTGGAACAGGTTGCCCAGGAAAGCTGTGGATGTCCCATCCCCATAAGTTTTCAAGACCAGGTAGAATGGTGCTTTGAGAAACCTGGTCTAGTGGAAGGTATCCCTGCCCATGGCAGGGCACTGGAGCTAGCTGACTTTTGAGGTCCCTTCCAACCCAAACAACCCTGTCATTCTGTGATTTTGTGTTTCTATCAGAAGTACCACATAAACTAAGGATGGACAGATCACATCTTTTCCTCTATTTTACAAATAAAGTATGCCAAGATCAGAAAACATATTTTAGATCATTTGTATGCAAAGTCAAGCACAGCTTAAAATGGCCTCTGAATTTCTGACACATAAAATATTCCTCTAGAAAAAAAACCAAACCAAAACCAAAAAACAACCCACTGAAAAAAAGAACTGACTGGACCAACAAGCTGTGATTACTCAACTTTTCTGTCTCAAAAAGTTAACATGGCAATGAAACTATAGCAGTGTCAGCAGAGACAAGCTGTAGAAAAGCCTTGTCTCACAGAGCCATCCACCTGCCAAAGGCAATGATCTTTACCTGCACAGAAGAAACTAAAGAAAGAAATTTAAAAATTTAAAGAAGAGAGCAAGTATTATACTAAAAAACAGGTCTTCTTTTTGCCACCACATTTGTGACCAAGCTAACAAGAAACTCTACGTGCCTTCCATTATGCCATCAGCATATATGCAGTCCACACTTGCCTTATGCTGCAGATGGTCAAACCCTCCCAAACAAACCAGAATGAGAAAAACACATGTACGATCTCATTCTTCCTCTCAGGAGCTCTCACAAATTTTGCAATACCTCAGATGGACTTCTACAGCAGTTGGCAAAAATACATAAAATAAACTCTCCTTTCTTTCTACTCAACTAGCTGTAAATTTGGTTGCATCAGCCCCACCCCTCCAGGAAAAGGTGAAAACATTACATTATTTTTAGCTCCTTTCTCATTTGCAAAGGAGAAATATTTTAGTATAATTCAGGGAGAAAGAGTCTCTATACCAAGCAGGGCCATTGATTTGAAGTTGTTGGTTTGGTTTTTTTTATTTACAGTCAACAGGAGAATCAAATAGGCTCGTCACTGTTAAGAGAACACAACTGGTTTGATAACATTCCCATGTCACATACCCTGTCTTTGTGCACAATAGGAATCGGGTACACTTAGGCTACCCAGCTCAAATACAATAAAAAAAAAGAATACAGATATATCCGCTGTATCTTAAAAACATTCTTTTCAAGTAGCTTTTCCTTCAGATATACTACTGTGTGATACTTCCATGTATTATATAACAGCAATTACTCAAATCAAAGAAATATTTACTTATTTCAGGAAGGTTTGTATGACCAATTATGTCACTATGGATAAAAATAATGCATTCAATGGGCCCTTTGTCTTTTGCTATCAATACAGAACAACATAAAACAAAACAGAAAAACCCCAGTATTTCATAGGCGTCATCAAGGCTACCTTCGGAAAAAACAGCAAAACAAGAAGGGGAAAGTATTTTCTTGAGGGATATACTGCTAGCAGTTTAAAACAAATCCAACAAAAACAAACAAAAAACCCTCCAAATTAATTACATTGTGAAACACTATAGGAAGCTAACAGATCAAGATATAAAACATACTCTTTAACATTTCTTCTCAGGCTCATTATTCTGTTTCATACAAATCCACAAAAGACAAAATTTCCAGTTTTTGCTTTTTGCATTTTCTACCTAATTTGTTCAATCTAGAAGATCATGCTACGTATGTAATTTAAAACAAATTCAAAAGAGCCATATAGAGCAACTTAATTTGGAAGCTATTTCAATGAGAACAAAAGAAAAAATCTTTTTTACACTACAAAAAATATTTTACCCAAATGCACCTGCCCTGAAGTTTACACCTAATAAAAGCCAGATGTACTTCTAATATACTGCTGATCCTTCTTTTAATGTGTTTTCCCACTGCACCAGCTTAATCAAGAAAGCAGCACAGCATAGTTTTACACATCATTAAAATGTTTAAACTAAATATTACATTTTTATAATCCTAGCAATTCTCACAAAACTAAGCAGAATAAATACAGAAGCATTAGGAGACCTGCACTAGGAATGAAAAGAATTCTCTTAGCCTGTTACCTAATACAATAACACGTGAGTCATAAGTGAATCAAACTACATTTCTTAAACAAGCCAGTTATTATCCACCAAAGCAAAAGATATGCAAATTTATTTTTAGTAAAGTTATTCTCTAAAATTAGTTTTGGCTTCTAAGGTTTGTTTTAGCTAAGCATAAAACTTTATTTGAAGTTAGTAATATGGAACATCAGCCAGGAGCCGGTCCACACATTAACTGAAATCAGGGGGAGCTCTTATCTTTAGCATTATCCATGAGGATAAAAAGACATAAATTGTTTACTTTAAGGGCGTTGTAAAAGCACTTAACAAGTTCACTTTACAAACATGCTTTTCGAGTCACATCTCTCTATCACAGGGTAAGTGCTCCTCCCACAGCGGCACCACGTGTTACACCACAGCCAGCTCATAGCTCTTGCTCCATCAATCCATCCTCTCTGCCAACTCAAGGCAGCCAAAGCTTTTCATCAGTATCCCCAGTAAGTATATCCACACCCAATGAAATTGTTCCTTGCTCCAGTTTGGCCATAAAGCTGCTTTAGGTGGCTGCAACTTGGCCACCACAGAGAAGAACAGGAGAAGAAATGATTTGAGAAAGCAGCTTCACCCTGGGACCAGCACTGCTCAGAAACGTGCTGACTGCAGATGGTGAGAGAAGCAGGTCCCATGGGCAGCCCAGTGAGCATGAGACAAAGGTAGGCTTCAGGTCAACATCAGAGCAGCTGGGACCAGAACAGGCACACCGGTAACACAGCTCCAACACGGACTGATGGCACCAGGCTGGGCTAACACAGGCTTCTGAGCCCCCATGTAAGGGGATGGGCAGGACCCAGAAGAGGCTGAGGCTCATTAGTGGCCACGGGCCCTGACATGGGGCTGCTAATTAAATGCTCTAACCAGTGGCATGCTCCTCACCAATGAGCTAGAATCACTTGGCAAGTTCAGGCTATTCTTCCTAAATGTCAGCTGCCTTAATAAATAACAGCTTCTGATGAGTATTATTAGCATTCAAATTATTGCTCCCAGATTACCACATACTGGCCTGTGAAACACTAAGTTTACAAACAAAGCTGTCTGCTGGCAGAAGTGAAAAAGAATGTCTCCAAGGGATACAGCTCAGTTATCTTTTCCTGAAGGTCTAGAGATGGCAACTGTGGAGTTTTGTTAGGGCATAAGCAATTAACACACCGTTTTACTTAATCAGTAGACAGCTTGAGCCTGCCGGTGTTCTGGAGAAAAAAAGAGTTCTATCTTACCCACTCACACAAGCTCTTTAAACCAACAGCTGCAGGGTTTGGTTTTCAATCCCACATCTCCTTAGGCCAAAGCTACAGTCAGAGTACCAACCTGGTGACACAAGCTGTGACTATTACAAATCAATGAAAGCATTATTAACATCTCCAAATTGCCTGATGACATTCCTGAATTATCTGGTAATCCTGCACCATGACTGAATTAGGAATCTGTTTGTTTTGTGGTTTCAACCTAAACAAAAAAAAAAAGGCTTAAGCACAATTCTCCTCTCCCTTCCAAAGAAAAGCAGACCTGATTTAACATTCAGATTTCCTTTACATTAAAGACAAGATATCTAACAAAGCAACCAAACACAGAACTAGGGATTGATTAAGACACTAACAAGCTGTTAGGAGTCCTAAAATACAAATTCAACCTTCTCTGTGGTATCAGGAAAACAGAATTGTTTACCTTTTGCATATGTTCTACATTGAACTAATTTCCATGCCTTTCTCACAGCTTTCATCTCCATAGAAGCAATATAAAAATACACATAAATAGTAGTTTATCCAGTTAAAGCATCCAGAGGTACTATCGGTGACCTTCTACCAGTGAAAAGCTTTTTTTTTAATCATTAAACACTTCAATGAGTCATATAATGTTTTTGCTAGGTGACAAAATCTTGAGCTTAGGCCTTAAAACACAGTTATAGTTATTCTATGGAATAGCCTATCTGAACATTATCCAATGAATAGCCCTATCATGCACTCAAGATCTTAATTCAAAGATAGAACTACTACTTATAGCACATTAAATTGTATTCTGCTCCTCTCCAGCTCATGTCTCAGAATTCATTTTCAGTCTTTTAAAAAAAAAACCAAAATCCAAACCCATTTTGAGAAAAATTAAACAAAGATGAGACCCTGAGCGACATTCCATGCGCCCGTGTTGAGTGTGTCAGTGAAATCATGTTATAGACAAAAAATCCTTACTCAAGTCTCAGCTGCTCAGTTTTCCAGCTCTGGAGAACATCCTGCTGTTTCTACAGACTTCTGAAAGTCCTGAGCCATCTCCGCTCAGCAGGCTTTTCCAACACGAGCTTACAAACCCACAAAGAGACACTTTCCTGATGCTAACCCAAGGAAAAGGAAATGAGCTAGGCACTGCTTGGTAAGAGTTAAAAAGCATACTCAGTTTGCAGATGGAAGAATTAGCTAGCTCCAGGGACGATGGGAATTCAACAGCAACTAAGTTAATTCTGGTTTTGTATGCCACAAAGATGCTTTCCTTTGCCTTTCTAATTTTTGTAATTTTAAGCTTTTTCTGAAGCATATTTACTTAAATACTGCTAGAGAAATAACCTTTCCAGAAAATGTCCTGGTAGTGCATGAAGTAGAAAGTCTGGCTTTAGCTTTTCCTGAAGCTGATAATGTCCTCTTTGAAGACTGTCACAGCACACATTTTGTAAGAAGTTCTAAATATTCTTTAAACTTCTTTATTCTTTAAATCATTATTTAAAATCCATTTCTGAGTAAAACTGAGATATAAATTCTTGGCAAGACTGAGCTCATAGTGATAGCATTTTATTTTCCCTAGATCTGTTCTTTTTACTACCTAAGATTGTGAAAGATTGTCTCAACATAAAGATATACACACAAAGAGGACAATCACATTTAAAAAGGTCCCCTGATTTAGAGGGTAAAAAAAGCACTCTGCTTTCCTTCTCATTTTCAAGATTATGTTAATTCTTTAAAAAGACATACTGATTATTACCTTTACCACTTCCTGAATAGAGGTACTTGCAGGCTAAAGTGTCATAGGCCAACTTCAGGCTCAAATAAAGGGCTTACAAATTAATCCATGAAAGATTCAATTCAAATAGGAATGGCTGGAGCAAGGTGGAGAAGAGTACTCAACTTTTTTTTCCCCCTCTTCACCACCGAGGGTAAAAATGACCGTTTCCTTCGATGGCAGCTTCCAACCTCTGTAATTCTAACTACAAGTAACTGAATATAATTTTTAGTCAGACATGTTTCCCCTGACTATGCATTCTTAAGCTTCCTCCTTGCTTATCTTCTGTCACTGACTAACCTTCACATTCCCAAATGTTTACATGTTTACATCAGTTGTAAGTCTTCTCTGAAACTCATGAGAGGGTGTTTGCCTCATCCAAACTTTTAAGTCTGATGCAAAAACTTTTTGATGTGCTCTTCTTTAACTTTTATCAACAACTGTGGGAGCAAAGGAAGAGTCTTAGCTCTCCTGTGTTTCCAGTTGATGGTGATATGAATGAATTCACTTAATTTGGGTTTGTTCTATAAATTTAAAACACCCCACTGTAATTTCTCATCAAATACTTTCTCCTTAAACAATTACTTTCTAAATCAAAACAATGAAGTAGAAATGAAAAAATACCAAAGACCTGACTTACAGTTCAGGTGGTGTTCTCCACCAGTCAGTTTTAAAGTTTACTGGTAGCTTGAATTCCTAAAGAATAGTTGTTTAATATGCATATATTGTTTAGAGAAGAGGAAAAGCTTCAGAAGCATCTCGCAACTGATCTTGAGCGTGTTGGACAATATCTCTAACATGACATGGAGGTGATGAATGTCAGCATAATCCTGGACTATATCAGTAATCATCAACCCAAAGGACAGTATTACCAGTTGCTGAAGACTGCAGTGAGGTTTTACTTTGAACACTACAAAGAATTCTTATAATCCATAGGTGAAGGGAAGACATCCAAGTTGGATTAAGAACATGAAAGGAATACTGTACACATCAAGAGAAGAGAGCTAAGAAAAAATACAAGGTCTTGCCTTCCTCAGCCTAACAAAATGGTGACAAAAAAAGGAAGTATAATTGTTTCCTATTGTTACTATAGGCAGCTAAATAGCAAGAAGAAAGAAGACATATAATTGAAAGCTAACATGGAAGCAGGAAAAAAATAACCATAAATTGACTGTAAACATTCTTAAGATGCAGCTTAAGAGATTTCTAAAACATCTGAAAGAGCAAGATTCTGCAACAGCCTTTCAAGAACAAAAGCAGAGGTAAGAAAGCTTTCTAATTTTAAGACAGAGGCTGATGACATGGTGAAACAAATTGCACACAACCTGATTGCCTGTAATAAAAGCGAATAACCTCCCTTACAGAGGCCTTCTCATGAAAAGATCTGTTCATTTTTTTAAAGTAGACTGGCATACCCTCCAATCACCTCTCAAAAAGTAAATATTAAACAACTTAAAGCCATCCCAAACCCTACTGTTAAAACCAAAACACGCATTCTAAGCCCATTTAAAATGCTCTCAATGTATTAAACATCAAAAATTCAGTTTCTTGTTGAGTTTTAACTAGCACCATACAGAACTACTGTCTGTATCCCCTGATTTTCATTATTAAAGGCAGAAAACAACTGCATTTATTAAGTCTTGATAATGCACACAACATCCACATCAACTACATTAACAAAGTCATGTTTAAAGAACAAGAAATACTTAGCCACTTATGTCATTCTAGACAAAGGCTAGAAAACAAGACATGGGGGTATAAAGATGTTTATTTTGAATGTTATTATCTCTTTTTTTCTTTTGCAAAGCGTATAAACAAAGTAATATCCATGAAAGAAAGTTATTTTGAAAGAAAACATGAAAAACTAAGGTCAAGCAGACCTCCCTAAAAACAAAGAAAAGGAAGAAATTGGTCACTTCACAGAGCACAAGCAAAACAGCCCCAGGAAATCCATATGAAAGATTTTTTAAAAGAATACATAAACTCTTCTATAACCTTCACAGATCTCTCCAGAAGTCAAGCTAAGAGACATCATGTCTCTGGAACTTAACAAATATTTCAGAGAGTTCCTTCTGTCCTCTCCCCCTCTCAAAACACCGTATTTGCTATTTTAATAGGAATTAACATTTTAATTGGCTTTGGCCATTTGCTTACTACCACAATAAACATAATGATGAATGTGTAAGGTGAGAAGTTAAGGAACAGCCAATGAGGCAATTAGATGGAGAACTCCTTGGGAGGCAAGAAAACGCATCCCTACGAATCTCCTCATGCCTTGTCTCAAATTTGGTGGGCAACTCTATTATTTTTAAGCCAAAAGCCACATGCAGCCAAACTTACAGCCTTCTTAACACTTCAATATAATATGATAGGGCTAATTTTAAAACTTCTAAGGAGGTTTAAAAAGTTTCAAGGAACTACTATAAACCCTGCAACAAGACAAAATCTTGCCTGCTAATCAAGTTAATCAAACTTAAGAAGCAATAAATTCGTTAAAATCTCTCTTCACATCCACGCCCTCCTTTTTATTTTTCAGGTTCACGAAGGCAAATTATTTCCAGGCTACACATATCAAATCAAATACCTGAAAATAATCATATACAAGTAAGCTACACATTTTAAAAAATTTTCAATTCTGCAACAACATAAAATGCAGATTCCTACTAGTAGGAACTATTTTTCAAGACCTGTACATGCTTCGGTGAGGGTAATCACAGTCAGAACAAGTATGAATAGCCCTTTTTCCATGTTTTCTTATAAATGAAAAAATAACTCCAAGAACAAGAATCCAACAATTCCTTACATCTCAATAACTGTCTAATGAACTGATTCAAAACAATAATTCTGTAAAGTTGAAGTTCTAAATTCCAGAGTCCCTATACACTAATCTGATCTCCTCAAAAACTAGCTTTCTGAAATTGTATGGACAGTCTTTCTAAGTGATTTTTGCAGGGAAGGCTGAGGTTTAGAACACAATATGAAGAGGTTTTCTGACATAATTGCTTTCTTATGGTTTTCCAGCAATTGAACATCGACCTTAAATCTCTTACAAGCAAAGCTGGCTGGTTTAAATAATTGTTTTTGAAAGCACATTGAGGATATGAAGCTACTTTACTCCTCAATATAAGCCTCAAAATTGCTCTCAAATAAAAGAAATTATATGGACAAACACAATCTCTCTTTCATATTCATATACATAATATAGTCCAGCTCCATTCAGGTGGTCCCCTGAGGTCTTGGCTCTGTAAAAAGAGTTAAATATCTGAAACAGACCCTTGTCTTGTTCATATATTAGTACTGTTTTGAAAGGGCTGTTCAGAGTATCAAGAATAAGAAAAATGCAAATTCTCCATTCCATGCTTAACTAACAAAGTGTCCAATCAGTTCCCACTGAGGTCCAGTTCATTTTGTGTCCACATGTAAGTGATTAACAGTGCATTGTTTGAAACTTAATTCCACATCTGTTCTTCTGTGGGATTTGGAAAACAGATGAAGTTTTCTGACAATTGTTTGCAGAGTAGATAATTGCAAGCATGTGTAATAGTATCCCAAAGTGCTAGGGGAAAACACCATGAGTTTAAGAAGCTTTTTGTGCTGAATGTTTTTGTTTCTTTTCTAAGTAAGATAAAAAAATAAGATGCTCTCAGATGGAAATGATTAATAAATGCTTAAGAAGTCATAGACTGTAACTAAAAAGGCAAAGCAAAATCCAGATTTTCTTCCTAAAGGTCATAATTTCATGTCCCAGTAGTTCACCAGAGAGCAAAAATCCATTTTATGGCTTGTCAGGTAACTTTTAAAAGTTATGCAGTGGCGAAATCCCACAGAACTACAACACAGAAAATACATGGTTTTGTCATGGCGCTCTGCAGTTGTGAGAGAACGTTCCAGCTATAACAGCATGACAGTCAGCATCTTTTGAACATATCACAGATTTAAGTGATAAGGATGTGTTTTCTTTTGATCTCCATAAAATGCTGATAAGCACAGAAAAGAACACTAGATAGCAACTCCTCACTGTATTTGCCAATGCACGTACAGACAGCCTCAAAGCATATTGGGATAAGTTAGGCTCAAAAAAGCACTTTTGCCACGCAAGATGCAGCTCTGTGGAGGAATTCTGCCAGTTTGCTGTGGATGCTAAATTCCAAATTTGATCAAGAATTAATGGATAAATTAATAAAGAAATGATCCACAGACAGCTATTAAATGAAACAACTGCCTCCTTTGGCTCAACAAGTCATCCAGATGCAGAACAGTGGAAAACTATGAAAACAGTGCAAATTTGCTCTGTATTTTAGGCCACTGGCTGTTGCCAGGTAGTGCTGGTTAACTATTTTATTTATGGCCTTAGGATATTACCTTGGACCTTCATTTGACCTCCACATTTAACAAGTGCGAGAATGACATTATCCACAGTGACTGAGAAAAATTCACAGGGAGGGCTCAGAGTAGATGAGAGACACTGCTTTTACAAATTTTATTTTTACTAATTCTGGGATTAAAGTAAGTATTAGTCATGTAAGAGAATGCCTCAAAGAAAGGCCAAAATTTCAGTTCAGTCACACCAAACTGATGCCTCAGTCAAAGAAACCAGATAACTGCTGTCAAGTGCTACAATGGCACTGTGAACTTTCCAGCACTTGCTGTTTTCTTTAAATGGCAGTTGCCTGTGATTATTTCACACTGAAAGAGGTGTTTTCAAACTTTTCTCCACATTCATTAAGGTTAGAAATATGGATGCTAACAGAAGCCCAAAAAACCAAAATAAAACAAGAAAACTCACAAAAAAAATTCCAACCAACCAAACTAAACCATACACCAAACCAAACCACTTTATTTGTAAAGTGAGAGGTGCTATTATTTCAAGTTCTATTGCACACATATATGTGGACACACAAACCCTCTTGGTACTGGCAACTGTGGAAATCAGCTTAAACCTGGCAAGTACCATCTGGCCAGTGCTGAAACACAGTGTCACCCTGGATAAAACAGATGAAGAATATGAATGTGAACCAGATAAATTTTCTAGAATAAAAATGGAGAAAAAGTGCAGAAGAAACCAAGTTCAAATAGCAGAATGCTAATAGTTTGTGTAAAAAGAAATTATTCAGATAAGAAAAAAAGTCTGTCTTCTAAAGAGAAGGACAGTGGTGGGTTCTGAAAGTATTCTGCTCAGCAAAATTACCAACCTTACTTAATTAGGACTTCCATTTAAAGTGCATAGGATAACCAATTAAATAAATGAGAAAAGCACAGAGAAGATCCACTGCATATGGTAATTGTGGATGTCCAACTTCATTATGTAACTTAATATCAAAAAGGGAAGATTTATGATGTGATCAGATAGCATTGTGCTTTGAAAGAAATGTTCCTAACAAATCTGAATTAAAGTCCCTGAAGGATAAGCAATTAAAAGGATAAGCAATACAGCTTGGTGAAAAATTAAAATACAACAGATATCCTTATTTATATAGAAAAAGTAGGCAGGTTATGCAGACACAATTATCTTACCCATCAACAAAGTGAATATAAAAATGACTTTCAGTTTTATTATTTTAAATGTAAGTTATTCTTATGTAAAGATATTCTTATGTAAAGAATTACCAAAGGCTCCCTAAGGGAAGGGAAGATTAGAAAAGTTATTAACTGTCTGCAGAGAAAAGCATGTGAACAAACACAATTCCCTCCTATACACACA
>JAWWTY010000088.1:50361320-50397524 GCA_035222235.1 Margarornis squamiger
TTCTTTGTCTCTTTCTTTTCTTTTCTTTTCTTTCTTTCTTTCTTTCTTTCGTTCTTTCTTTCTTTCTTTCTTTCTTTCTTTCTTTCTTTCTCTTTCTTTCTTTCTTTTTTCTTTCTTCTCTTTCTTCCTTTCCTTTCTTTCCTTTCTTTCTTCTTTCTCTCTCTTTCTTTCTTTCTCTTTTTCTTTCTTTCTTTCTTTTCTTTCCTTTCTTTCTTTTTTCTTTTTCTTTTTTATCCATCTTTTTTCTTTTTTCATCCTTTTCTTTTTTTATCCATCTTTCTTTCCTTTTTTCATCCATCCTTCTCTTTCTTTCTTTTTTCATTCATCTTTCTTTCTTTTTTCATCCATCTTTTTTTTATCCATCTTTCTTTCTTTTCTTTTTTCATCCATCTTTCTTTCTTTCATCCATCTTTCTTTCTCTTTCCTTCTTTCATCTTTCCTTCTTTCTCTTTCTTTCTTTCTCTTTCGCTTTCTCTTTCTCTCTCTTTCTTACTCTCTTTTTCTTTTTCTTTCTTTCTCTTTCTTTCTTTCTTTCTTTCTTTCCTTCCTTTCTTTCTTCCTTTCTTCCCTTTCTTTCCCTTCCTTCCAAATTCCTTCCTTCCTTCCAAATTCCTTCCTTCCGAATTCTTTCTTTCCTTCCAAATTCCTTCCTTCCTTTCTCTTTCCCACTCTCTCGCTCTTTCTCTCTTTCTTTCTTTCTTTTTCTTTCTCTTTCTTTACAGATGCACAAACTATACTGCAGCCACCAAAATCAACCACAACCTGCTACCACAGTGTTTTCAAAAGTACACTTTGCTGTGGGAAACCAGGATAGCAAATTAAAACTGGTTTAAAACCAGAATACTTGCATCTAATGCATACCCTTTCAGAGACACACATACCAGGTTAAATTAGTGATACTAGGTCAGCTTGTAGCAATTTCCTGTCTCACATGACACCCCCCAACACAAGTACAAATACCAAATATTTAAATCAAGATGAGATCCACAGGGAGGTCCACCACTGTTCAGTGTTTAAGGCCATAAGAACAACCTCTGTTCCAGAGATGACATCTCCACACTCTTCCCCTTAAGTCAAGGCCAACGTCCCTTCTCCCATCGCACAGAGAGGGCTGAGTTCCCACCTGTGCAGTGGCACAGCTCCAGCAGGACCAGAGAGGGTGGCCACATGCTGGAGACCTGCCAGATCCAGCCCCTCTGGCCAGGAGAGGTAGGACGATTTGAACCACCTTGCAGCAAGGACAGAAAGACATCTTCACAACCAAGTGCCCTAATGATTTGTTTACCACATAGATGGGGAGCAGAACAGCATGTTAATACTCCAGTAATTTTTTTTCTTTTTGCCTTGACAAAAAAAAAAAATGCAATAATTCATCTTTAGGAAGGGTTCCACTTCAGGCCTCCCTCCCACACAAGTCAAGTGTGAGACCTTCATGGGGGACAGGTTTCTTCTCCTAAACATCCTTGCCATGGGCCATTTGCTCTTCAAGAAACTGCAGTGTCTGAAACACACTTATGCAGTTTCACCCAGCATTTTAACCTCTTTGCTCTCCGAGGCAAGGAAGAGACATACAGACCTACATTTTTAATATGTACTTTAAAAAGAATATAAAGACATTCTATTTTCACAGAACTGTTACAGACTATACAGACAGCTTGATGCCTCTTGTTGCTCCATACCTGAATGTATGTGGGGATCAGATCAAGAAATTCATGCACAGCCCAGATGCCTCATATGCAAGCACTGCCTGCTTTTTCAAAGCTTTCATTTTGCCTTCCAACCAGTCTCCTTCAACTGTCTTTGGCCCCTCAGCTACAATATCTCTGCTGCCTCCAACAGCTGTTCTCTCTCTCTATTCTGGCAACTCTCCCTTCGCAACCCATTCCATCACAGTTTTCAGAGGGCTGTACCAATGGCTCTTATCTTTGCTCTCTTTCCTGTGGAAAATAAAATTTCTGGAAACTTTATGACTCCAAACAGCAGCAAAGGAAACTAGTTTGATCTAGTGTGCAATTCATCCTTCACTCTGCCTACTAGGAGCCACTGGATTCAGCAACTTACCTACTTCCACCTCAGTCCCCTTTCAGAATCAACATACAGAAAGGGGACATAAAAATAGTTATCAAGTTTTCTAACATAATCTTTAAATTGCATCTAGACAAGTTGCCCAATGACTTATAAACTTTACTGTCCAATTTTAAATCTTAAGAGTTTCAAAATGACAATAAAGAGAGAGAGAATACATGTTGATCTTTTACTTTCATAGCACAGTTTTAATCTCTGTTCAAATGTATGTTCAGAAAACAAAGGGCTTAGCTAAAACATACATTTTCTAGAGAATTATTTTTAGCTTGCTTAACGTTGAAGGAATTCGCTACAAGCTCTCCACAGCATGGAACAACGTTCCCACCAGTCTCTCTGTTACAAATTAATGAAAAGCTGACTGCTCATTCTCTGCCTAAAGGCATCTACCATGCATCATAAATTTCAGTCATGGGCACTGAGGAGCAGATCAGGGTACAACCTTACTCAAATAGTCCAAAGGAAACCCTCCACATGTATTGCAGCAAGATGGTATCTTGAGCCTTCTACACAATTAATTCTCATGTACTCTTCTCTTTCTCTCATTACCAGACTTCTCAAAAATCATCAGATGTTCAGAAAAAATGAACAGGCTCTCTGATCCCCTTTAGAGAACAGTATGTAGGACAATTACATGTATTTTTAAAAACCACACTCCACCATTGAAATGTCATGTTGAGTCTGAAGGAAAGCAAGAATGAAGTATTAGCAAAATTTCATCAAAAAGACTCTGCAGTGATCTTTCCATTAAAAACCCTGCTCTAAACAAAACCTATGAAGCATTTTAGCTGTGTACTTTGGAACAATGCCCAGAAACAAGGCTACAAAGATCCCCCCACCCAAACCATTGCTGACTGGTATTTATCAACAGCAAAGCAAGTATAAAATTATAATATGAAATCATTTGCCTACACAAAAAAACCCCACAACCTCTAAAGCAACAACAAAAATGTTATATATTCTAAATAAATTTTTTAAAAGTGCTAAATATTGCTTTAATTAAACTGCTCCTGCTTATGTCACTGTGAGTAATTTTAAGCTATTACTGAACTACTTAATTTTGAAAAAAACATATTTATATACTGTTCTAGTATTACAGTGAATTTGACCTATAGGGCCTTGTCAGTCAATTTTCTGTTTCTAAAGAAAAGGAACACTATACAATTTAAAACTGAAAAGAGCCAATGGGTTGTAATAATCTAACTTAAACACAGTGTGAATTATTAGATAATAGTAAAACATATTTATTTTTCAAAAATATATTTTAGCTCATCATTTATGATCACCAGGCTAGAATGCATTAGTCTACCTGCCAGCCAAAACCTGTGATTTGTTTTTGACCTCTGTAATTCAAAACAACATTGACAAATGTGCAGAGGAAAAACCCATAAAACATTTCCCCTTAGTTTTAAGTTTAGTATTTCATAGCAGGCCACAAATTTGTCCCCTCTTTTGCCTGCCAACCTAATCTATTCTGCTCTCCAGCCAGCCTTCCCCAAAGTCCTTCCAGGTAAGCACCTCCATATTAAGGCAATGTAGATGATTACATGGTCAGCACAAACTTGTAAATTTACTAGCACAGAGTTGCAACCCTGCATACACAGTATGTTTCATGCAACAGAACACACAGTAAGGACAGATGAGTCACCCATCCAATCCTTCTCACCACTAAGGCTCCTAATGCAATATATGAAGAAATCACAAAAGACAAAGAGAGCTGTTTTGTCAAGTTTTGAAGGAGTGAAGTCTGAATTATTTTAGCTAAAATTTATAGTGTTTGTCTGCTAATGGAAAACTTGCATCTGAAATAAACCCTTACATGGTAAAGAATTCCTCAGCTATGGAAAACTAATTAAAGGAAGCAGATCCATGAGCTCTGCTATTAATGAAGTTTACTCTTTGTCAGATTTGTGCCTCACAGCTAATCAAGACTTCTGACACAATTTTTTATAGTCACTCCTCTACCTAGCTACCTGTTTTTGAAAATAAGAGGTCCTCCACTAGCTTTCAGAGTCTGCCTTTCTGTTGATGGCTAAAATCAATCAACTGAACAAAAAATTACACAGGGAAAGAAGCACCTACAGATACCAGCCCAGAAATATAACAGGGGAAGACAATGTTTTATAACAAAGGCTGCACAAACTATGTGGGTAGGAAGGTCTTTGTGCTATGCACACTCCTTAACCCCTGATACCACAGAATGATGCCACTTCTTCCTCAAAAGGAGTGAAAAACTGAAAAGGACTCAGACATGTTGCCAGGCCACATGGACCACAGCCCAACAGCCTCTCTGCTCAACTTCCTCCCACCATCCACCACCTCCTGCTCAGCACGCTCACATTCAGCAGCGCTGCAGTGCCCAGCCCTTCCCACTACCCACTGCTCCCTAATCCTCTGCACTGCACAGCGCTAATACACAAACTAACCAAACCTGCCACATAATATACAACCAAACTGTCCTTTCACCATTGTATGCCAAATACAATCTCACTCCCTTGTGCAAGGCCATAAAGGTGCAGCACCTCCCTGCTTGTGCCATAGCAGGGCATTTGATAACCACAACCAGGCACATATGGCTGCCAAAGAGAGGCACAACTGGACATTTGGAACACTTGGAGAGAATCTGCTTACAGGCTCAACAGACTGGGTGACAGTTTGGATCCATTCATGATCAGGTAAATGTATGGTTTTCTTTGGAATGAAAAGCAAGTGTTTGGGTTTCTTTTTTAATTCTGAAGTAACTTTGTTCCCATTTAAGCAAAATTTGTATAACTAAATCTGTTTCACAGCCTCATCAGCTGTTTGTCAACATACTTTTCAATCAAAGTAAGATGCTATGAGATTGCCTTCATTATTCTGAAATTTTTACACAAAAGAAACAATAAAAATACAGCTATTATAAGTGTTTTTAGCAACCAAAAATGCCTGTGGAAATATCTCATAACACTAGGCACCATTAATGACTATGTAAAGCATACTAAGGGAGGAACGCCAGTATTATACTATTTGTCAAAATTACCGTAATTTTCAAACTATAATCAGGTTCCTCCTTAATTTATACATGTCATTTACCCCATAATTCATAGAATCTTAATTAAAGAAATCTTAACTCAGTTTTACTGATAGCAAAATAAAAAAAAAAAAATCCAGTGTGTTGGCCACCAAGGGGATGATAGTGCTTTCACAGTGTTGTGAGATTGACTCTTGCATCAAAAACCCTGTCAAACCTTCCAAGACCAAAGTGACTGGAAGTCCTCAGAAAAGAAGAAAAACCACCAAGGAGAAGAATGCAGAGGCTGGCAGAACGTGTGGAAAAGTCAAGAAGGAACCACTTCTCACAATAAAAACTAGTTACTACATGGTTACTAAATGACAGATCTGTAACAAATCAGGAAATGCTTTTTCTTCACAACGTATACCTGAATTATGAAATCATTCCAGCAAGACACTAGGCACACATAAATGGAGAAATGGACTAAAAAAAATAACTAAATTCTTGAATGACAGATCCACTACTGCTTATTTAAAACACACATGCTTGGGTTGAACCTTTAGCTAAGGAGGTCCCTAAACCATGTAATTAAGGGACCTAACCATGGGAAAGAATTACTACTTCTACTTCATGCATTTCTTACATTTTTCTCCCCAAGCATCTTTACTAACTGCCTTTGGAAAGAGTATGGAACTAAAAGGACACTTGGCCTGACCGGAACATGGCTAGTCGTCTGTTCTCATGAAATACAGGAAGACATGCCAAATGCCAGATGAAGGCAGACAAAGCAACAGGCACAAGATGTATGCAGACATTAGGCCCTTAACTCTCTCCCGCTTCACAAACCACACAAATGGCTGTTTCTGCAAACAGTATGATATAATGTAAGACACAACAGATTTAGACAGAGTTATGTATAATTATTTTAAGAAATAGAAATTACAAATAAAAAACCCTATTTTTTTTCTCTCATATGTGTGATTTTTTTCGCTACTGGGAAACAAGCCATGATCCATGGCCAACTCTCAAACAGGAAAACAAATTAGGTATAACCAGTTTTCAAAGCCAAGGCTGTCTTCTCTAAAGTGCTTAAACGTTGCTCCACCTTCAGAAAGCTTTTCTAATTCAGTGGAAATCAAGACTGGACAGGTGGACCCTGTATATGAAGAATGCCCTAGCACAGTACAGAGATCCCAGTATAAGTCATTTATGCAAAGATTTCTGTTCCCTTCATGTATTAATTGTTTTCAATTTGATTAACTATTAAATTTCCATCAGCATCAAGAGTCTCTTCAGATTTATCTGGACATCTGCAAACCAACCAATCAAGTGCAGCTTCAGAGGAATGTGGTGGGTTTGGGAGTGTTTTAGGGGTTTGTTTGGCTTTCTATAGTGGTATGGTTATTTATTATATAAGAGATAATGCAAGAAGAGTCAGGTGCAGAGGAACTTTTCAAAACTTCTAAAAATGAGAATGATAATAAATCTGCTATCTTTTCTATGGGGAAAATAACAAACCAATCAACATATAATTTTGTCATCACCTGTTCATAATGAAATACTGTTTTCTTCTTTTGGACAAAGCTTTCTGCCCAGATTCTGTTCACTGCTATACTCAATAGCCATCAGAAATAACAATAACACTTCAGCCTAGAAATCTAACATGACTCAGATGCTTATGCCTGGCAACGGAGATTCTCTAATCTCTCCTTATGTGACATGTGAGAACCTGTTCCTTCTATTACACCAAATGAAACAAGCCATTGAAAATATGTAGAGGGATAAATCACATAACAGACACAAGGTACTAGGCAGCTGCCACCAAAACTGGAATATTAAGACAGTTCTTTCTTTTATTATTATCCATCCAGAGTCATAGCACTATTTTTTTTTCTGCTCTCCTCTAATGGAAGACAGTATCTCCTACAAAGCTTTTCACTTTTCATAAGATGTCTCCCACAAATCTCAGTTTTTCCCTGGGAGACTAAACAAAGTCACTCCCTTTGAAAATCTTCTTGCAGGTTATAGTATCAAAGCACTTTATTACAGCTGCTGTATAGAGTCCTCTACCTGAGACTTCAGCAGTGCTAAGCAGAAAAAGGCAGCCATGTCCCCTTACATGCAACTTTCCTTATTTGTATGTCAGATGTATAAACGGATGTATTTGTCTTTCAACTAACTATAAACCCCAGGTTTTCACTGTCTAGACTACTTCAGGTTTTTACTCCTCTTCCAACAAGTACACAAAACGCAGCACGTTGTGCTCACCGTTTGCAATTTCAGCTCATTGTGTTTGGACTCTCTCTCCAAATTGTCACAACAACTGCATTTTAACCACCTTTTTTGCCAAGTGAAATCCATTTAAATTTTCCAGTTGAGGCATAGGACCCTGTGTAGTGAATTTAGCCGTACTGATAACAGCATTGCTTTTGTTAGTTACCCATCACGACTCCTTATAAGCAACCAGTGGATCCACAGGGTCTGCAGACCACCCCTTGATAATCATTTACTGTACTCTCTGCACTCCACTAGCCAAGCATCTAATAAAAGTACAGAACAAAACGGAGAACTGGACCCGTCTGAAATTCTGAAATTCTTCTCAGTTCTCAGTAAACCATTAAGGACACTTGGAGACCTTTTCTCAACCACTCATGTGTTCACTTTACAGTGATTTCATGTGGAGTTCCCCACCATTTTCTATGAGTGATGTGTGAGATAGTCAAGAATATCACACACAGTCACTGCAGGAAAAAAATAATGAAGTCAAGATACCTCATCCATCTACCACTTATTTTTTATCTACTAGGCTAGCTATACTGCCAAGGAAGGAAATTAAAGTTGCCTGACACAGTTGGCGCTTGATAAATCTATACTGCATGCTTATCAATTTTATTATTCCAGAGGTGCTTATAAAGCAACTGCTTAATATCTTGTTAAAAAAAATGTGTGGGGATTAAGGTTTCACTGACCAGCTTGTAATTCCTTTCCTCTTTCAGGTTTTATTGACTAGCTTACAATTCCCTTCATTTTCTCCAGCACCTTTAAAATATATATATGCCCTTCCCCAGTCTTCTGAAGATTCTCTTCCTGCTCCTTGAAAGACTCTCTGAATATTCAGACTAGAGTACCTGACAAAGAGAAGAATGATAATGCTGAGTTTTCAGTTTTGCAATCTTCCAGTATTTACCTGAGCACAGTAAGCTATTAAAATCAGTTAAAGTAAAACATAACCTGATCACACAGAAGCTGAAACAGGAGAGAGGGGAAAGTGATGAGATGTGGACTTCACTAAGACTCCTGGCCATCTAGACTAAAAAATAAATAAATTGATTGATTAATAAATAATGAGAAAAAATATCACTAGTTTGAACCACTGATAGCCCCTCAGGCAGGAAATCCTTGTGGTTGGTTGCTTCGTTTTTTGTGGTTTGGTTTTTTTTTGTTGTTGTTGTTGGTTGTTTTGTTTTGTTTTTTTTTTCCATTAAATAAAGATCATAAAAAACAGTCTAAGTCACCAACCTTATTTCTTAGCTTCAAAAGCCTACTGAGGGGCAATAAAACAGACCAGTTCAAGGAAGTTTAACAAAACATTTCAGTATGACTTAAGAAAGCCCTTTGGCCTGATTTGGGAGGTGGAGATCTGCTCAGGTATTGCCTTCAGCTGCGCTGCTGGGAAAGTGCAGGAAGGTGGTGTCTCCATTGTTCTGGCTCAAGGTACTCCTTATTGCTATAGTAGGAGGCTACTGTGTGAATGGAAATCCCCTCTTGGATCTCAGTTGCTATCAGCTCTGTCACTTTCCTGTCAAGTTTTCCCAAAACGTGAGTGCTTAAAAAAGCCTATAGTTAAGAAATTCTCCATAAGAGTGGGAGGCAGCTCACCCTTTTACAGACAGAAGAGACACAAACCATTCTGACAGACTGTCAGGACACAGGCAATGCAGGAGGAATAGCAAGAATGCAATCTTTTTTTCTTTTACTGCTTTGAAGTAAATGGAAATGTCAGGTTACCTAGAAGGCTCACTAGATTCAGCGCAGGAAGAAGACATGACTCCATTAATATGTGTTGTTACAGACTGATAAGTTAAATTGGCCTGCTGGTACTGCCAGAAACAACCCCATCATATGTGCACTAATTCAAATAACTATAAAAGATCACACTAACCTAGGCACATCAAAAGGTGATTCTCTCCTTTTTTTTTTTTTACTAGAAGAAAAATTAAAGAGAATGAAGCTTTTTTCAAGCAAAAGAAAACCAAGACCAGGAGCCACCAATCAAAAAGTAGGTCCCCCGCTAGCGCATGTAATTTCTGGCATTTATGCACTTTGGTTCCATTCTCCATCAATGCTAGCAGCCGCTACAGATGCTGGGTTAGGTTAACACACACACTGCAGCTTCAAACTTACGTGAAGTCCAGAGAGTATGACAGTAGAATCACTCCTTTCCGCAGTACCCAATTCATCAGTAAAATATCTGTACTTATTCTTTTAGCTTGATCAGCTTGGGGCCCGTGATATCACTTGTGCAGAGTTGCTGCACAGTATCAGTTTGGTATGTTCAATGTATACATGGGACTTGAACAAATACAAGGGCTCACACTTTCTGTATTTGGCAATAGTGATGTATCTCATCAGACAGTAGATCAACAGAGCAGTTAAAAAATTTATTCAAAACCCATTAAGAGGAACTGAAATGAATACTAACATGCTAGATAGAACCATAATAACATAAATGGATGAAGGAGGACTGGATCAGCTCATTTCTTAACCCTTACTCCTGACAAATGTCCACATTTCATTAAATAAACTCAGAATTTGAAATTTTTTTTTGTGGTGAGTTTTTTTGTTTGTTTTGGTTTAGTTTGGTTTTTTTTGGAGGAGGGGTTGTGTGGGGGGGGGGTTGTTTGTTTGTGGGCTTTTTGTCAGTGGTAACTATTTATACATTCTCATTCAGTCTCAACAAAGACTTTGCTTAATCATCTATGCCTTTAACATGACATCTGAGTCAACCAGAAACACAGCTGGCAAGGATTCTTGATGCACACTGGCAAACATCAATTTAGTTAAGCAGCAATCCTTCCATTGGGATGTTGATCAAGACTTTACTAACAGGATCACGGTTATAATACCTATACTGGACTTCAAATACACTGAATTGAACTAATTTGCCTTCATTCATAAAGTTATGTATCAGCAGAAAGAAATCACTTCCCACAGAATATGGCCATTGAACGAATTGGATTGGACAGTCTTTTACTAGTTTAAGAAAACCACACTGACTGGCTGACTCTGACTGACCCTTTGTTCAGGAACAATGTGCTTCCACTAATACATTGCTCATGTAATGGATATATGTCACACTGCCTCCTTCAGTTCTTTCAACTATTCTGTATGGAACTAAAGGTAATACAGAGATTATAGCATGAAGAAAGGCAAGCCAAATATTTAACTAAGTTATTAGTTGTCTTTCTAGTATTTTTAAAATATGCACTTACTATTCACATGACAACAAAACATGCCATAAGAGAAAAGGGATGCTTTGACCCACAGCCATGTTTTCTCCTCCTACAATATATAGTTCTTAATTATGTATTTCTTTGTACAGGGCTTCAATAAGGACTTCGTTTAAATAGATACTTTGGTCCAGAAGGATGGTTTCCAGCTCCCAGTTTAAACAGTTGAAGTGGTGCATACCTGACTAACGGATGCCTTAGCAGACTTTAACAATTCACAAAATTGCAGAGGAAACATCAGAGAAGCAAAAATGCCAGTGTTTCAATTAAACTACAGCAAACTGAAGAGCAAGCATAAGCATTTAGTTTTACATCGTGACAGTGACCCCATGAATTCAGTTCTACTTTCCCAAGAGATGTCTCAAAACTAGTGGTAAGTCCCTCTTCCTTTTTAATGCTAGGATCATTTATTTCAAAACAAAAACACACTTATCTGAGCTGAATAGAGACGAATGTTTTTAATATGATTTTGCCAGACAAACCATTTTCAGAAACATAAAATATACTTATTATCCAATTAACACACATTTATGCTACATATTAGGACAAACTTATTAATTTGTTTCTAATGACCTATTGAGTCACATCATTAGAAAACAAAACATGTATTTCTGAATTGGATACCTTCCCCTCCCAACATCTCAACCAATTCAACCTCCTCTAGCACTATACATTTCAGGACTTCATATCTTAGTCCTGGCTGTCTACGTGACTCCACTAGAACAGGACCCTAACTTGTTTTACCTAAGGCAAAGAAAAATATCCACTGCATATGTATGTATATATATTACACCCCTATAAAAATAAACCAAAAGCTGATAGCACCCATTCAAAAAAACAACCCATCTGTCTTCAAAAAGAAGGAAGGACTTTACTTTTGATGATTTCACAATACAGCCTGGCACCATACACTGCATTTGGGTTTTTTTCTACTTTTGTTCTTCCTCCCTCTTGAAGGACTTGATCAAGCTCTATTATGCATGGATTCAGAAACTACAAGTCAGCCAAAAGTCGCAGATCTCTCAGGATAGACATGTCCATCTGTCATTTCACAGCAGGAGAACAATAGCAGTTTCAATATAGACACAACAAGCTCACACAATCCTTACACAGCCAGACAGAAAATCTGCCATAGCTGATGGCTAGCTGCCTTTGAAACTCCAGACAGATGTTCCTGCGTAGCACCAGGATCGATTGCCACTTTCTTGTTTCAGTATTTTCAAATTCCTCCTTTTCTTCATAGCAACCAAACTACAGTCAGTTTACTGCTTGTAATCTCTGTAGAGCCTTGGGAAAATCAGATTTCAGAAGACAGAATCCAAGACATAGAAGCATAGAGTACACTATTCTTTAATCTAAATTTTTCTACTCTTTTAAAAGAGTAAAGGGCCTATTTTAAAAGTAGGTTATCCATAAAGTTTGACAAAGAGTGTGACTGTATTTGTATAATGATTTTCTAGAGCTTTGCTCAACAGCCTTCAATTATTTGCTCCATGGATCTGTTTAACAGCATATTGTATTGCTCTTCTACTGTCAAAAAAAAAAAAAATCCACTTTGATTTTTGTAATTATTTATTTTATATCTGTAAATCTTGAAAACAAAAGTTATAGACAGAGAAAGAATTATTTGTAAAACACTTTGATTCAATCTTTGAGTGGCTAGGCAGAAAAAATTGACAAAGCACTGGTTGCAGTTCAAGTAAGAGAAAGTGTTACTGATAACGCTCAACCAATTTACATGTCTAAAAATAATCATACTAGGCCCATCTGTTAAACTTCTGTTTCAGTAGTATATGGTAGGTTTTTTTCCTGATGAGTCTCACTGGGTTTTGATTACAGCAAATTTGCAACACTGGTTCCTTCACAGTTCCCACGTTTTTCAGAAGTCAGCAAATGGCTCCTTTTAAACAACAGAATAGTGCCTGTGTCCTACTCTGAATACTACACTTGAATTCCAAACTTTCATTTCAAAATTCATCTGTGTCTCTCAAATATTTCTGGAAATTTTAAAGGCACTGGATGTAAAGTTCTCGTTAGCAAAATTGATATGCTTTTTGAAACTATAAAGCAACCTCTTTTCCTTATAACTTTCCACAAAGATGCAGTTCAGTCCCACCTAAACTAACAAAGGCAATTAGGCATGCATCAACTCTTAGTCCTTTAAATTTTGCTGGGTAGAAGAGTATATAAAACTTGAATAAAGATATCTCAAATATCAAGACAGATTATGCATGTCACAGCAGGGGCAAAAAAAAAAGCAAGAAAAACTCTCTTAGAGGGGCTTTGTTTCAGTTTAGTTTTCAGATGGCAGGGATTGTTTGCTTTCTCATGTGTATTGAAGCTTGGAATAGCCTGAAGCCATGAACAGCACAAATTAAGCAAGAGAAGAGTGCAGCTGGAAATGTCAAAAGGTAACACTGAATTGTATTCCTCACCATTAAGCAATGGAATAAGAGTTAAACCTGCCACAAAGAAAAATTAATCTGAAATACCTGCTTTTCATTTGTATCCAGATCTGCTAATATCTTGGTCATTTTCCTTGTACATCACTTTTTTCTGAAGCTCTTATACTACATAACCCCTGTATTTTCCAGTAAGAGGAGTCTTCCTAAAAAACAGATCAGTTTAAGCATACATCAATTAATATCTCATTCTGCAAAACAGGCTATATTCAATGCAGTAGCAAATTCAAAAGCTAAAATGTCAATTTCCATATCTACAAAGATTAGGTAAGCTGACTTAGTTGATTCTGTAAAGAAAGTTTCTGGTAAACATTAAAGTGTTCTTTTTTTTAATCCCTTACATGAAGGTCCACAGATTCATTAGAATGGGACACGTGCCTCCAGGAAGCAGATCAGTCAGGAGGAGTCTGCTTCTCCAGGAAGCAGAGTAGAATGTTCCAGTGTGTACATACAGCACATTGTAAAAGAGCAATCCTCTCCTTAGTTTGCTCTTTTCCCCTCCACTTTTCTCACTGTCCTGTGCCCCCTCAGATATTTGATATACTGGTAACATCTGCAGTAAACAAGGATCAAGACCAAAATATAAAAGTGCACAACATTTAACTAGCACTTGACAGACAACTAGATCCTTACTTGAGCTGTACAACTGCTCAGTCAAAAATTCGTGAAGGACTCAATACTAAAATGGAGGAGGAACAGTTTTCAAATTAATACAGAAGAGTTAATGACCATGACAGTTCTAAGGAATGGTTTCATGATATAGAAACAATTATTTTTCCTACAAAAGTTCTTAAATTCAAACAAAATCTCCCAGTGGAAATTCAGTAAACCTCAAGATAGTGCAAGACATTTTAATATAGTGTTGGGAGAAGTGAAGTCACAATCTATAAACTGCAAGGCTGGAATAAAATCTGTACCTTAAGGAACCATTTATTGCTGAGATCCTTGCAGAGAATATTTCTTCTGCATGTGTTAATATCATCAGTATAACACCATCATACTTTTGCTCAAACTTTCATAAAAAGTCATTAAGATTATGCTTCACGTGTTTAACATGGTATTTAACTGCTGGACTTTACATAGACCAGTCCAACACTTGCTGACATCTTTCTGGAGCCTGGCTCAGCAATGTACCACATCATCAAAACACTCCTTTTAAATCCACACAAACCTATTTCACCAGGAAACTCCCTCTGCCAAGGTGCATTTGCAAAGCCTCCGAGCTTTGTTAAACAAAGCAAAGACCAAGCAGTTCTCCAGATATAAATGTATAAAAAACAATGTCAGGGCCACTCTCTCAGTCCTATCTCTTTTTCCATTATGGGTGATCACTGAAATTATGAGTAAAATTAAAAAAACCCTTTCCCAAATGCATCCTTAAAAAAAAAAAAAGCAAACAAACAAACAAATCCACAAAAAAAACCCCGGCAGCTCTCTCTGTGTCCTGACATACTGGCTGGCAGCATGGGATTACTAGTAGCGTCCAGATGCAAAGACACTGATCCCAAACTCATTGGCAGGACTCATGATGTGCTATGTGCTTCCTTGCAGCTGCAAGAGCTGCTCTGCCCGCCAGCACTGTCACAGAAAGGCAGGTCCATCCTCCTTCATGTAAACACAAGAAGTGCATGGACAGTTCACAAAGCAATGGGAAACTCTGATTTCCCTGGAACAGGGGAATTGCTCTGCATGTCAGGCATAACAGCAGCTTTCATAACAAATATAGATGTACTCATCAGCACATGCCAGCTATTCATGCAGGCAGGAGCAGCATGACACCTCAGTGAGCGGCACGTAAATGGAGCAGACTCTCGAATGCCCTTTGCCTCAGACAAATCAGGAAGATCCCTTCAAACAGAAATCGCTCTTTACTGCCAACAAGATGCAGAAGTGGATGATCCCCACAGCAGATGAGGACACAGAAGGGAGACATCCTGAGCCACTGGATAAGTAACTCAACCATTGTCACTTAACCAGGCTGCCTCTGCAAGACAGCAAATATTCTGCTAGGTCTCAGAAGGAGCTAGGCTTTGTTTCTGTGATACCACTTAAAACCTCACTGCTGGCAACTGTGTCTTCCATTTATGTTTTTTTGGGCACGGCCCTGTACCTGGAAACTCTCAGCACGGCCAGTGCCACGTCTCCCTATCGCTCCTCCATCCAGCGTACTACATACAGGGGCCACAGCACCACATCTCTCCTTGTTGCATAAAGTACTACTTTGATTTCCAGGAACAGGCCAGTTTATTTTCCTCTTTCCAAAACTAACATTACTGCTACTGTAATCCTGGAAAAAGAGATACCCAGGGGAGAATCAAACAGTAACAACAGAAGTTGTGAAAACAAAATGGCTTCCTTCCATCTGTGAAACACAGCCGCTGCGGAGGGTAGCCGGGAATGCTTTGAACAGGAATCCCTGCACTAGGAATTTATTTAGATGTGTCAGGCAGACAGTGTCCTGCTGTGCTTGTCCACAATTATCTGGAAGTAGAAATAAGATGGGGAGAAGATTGCAAAGCTTTGATCTCAAGCAGAGCAAGGCCAGTCCCATGGTATCACTCATGTCATGGCCTTACAGGCAGCCAAGCCTGAAATCTGTTCCTAAGACTCTCATACATCTTACAGTCTCCTGTATTCACTGACCTCCTTTGATCAAAATGATGAGTTGCCCCTTTTGCACACAAAATGAAAGCATCTTGTACAAGAAAGAGGCCTGTATGCAGCCCAAAGGCTGCGGCTTCAGGAGCAGCCAAACCAGCTTGAACATTTCTTGCCACCTGAAAAGGAAGATGACAGAGGGCTTCCCATCCTGCCCTCCCTTCCCTCTGTCCTGCACCTGGCTGCTCAGTGCCACCTCCCTCCCTCCCTTACACCAGCACATGACAAGCCACCCCAACAAGACACTGCATCTAAAAGCCTGGGTACTTTTTCTCTCGAGTTATTTTGGGAGAGGGGAAGAGCAGGGCTGGTCAGAAGTGCGGCTATGGCCTCCCTCAGTTCTGGGGGACTGAGACACTCGATTGCTCCCAAGGCTGCCTTCTCTGAGTACCATTGGAAAGGTTTCTCTTCTATGGGATTTTAGAACACCTCTAATTTGCCCCATATGCAATATTATTTCTTTTTTAATATTCTTTGACTGAAGTCAGTGGATTACTCCAGATATCTCTGCTTTCTATTAGGACTGCAGTACTGCACACATCCTGATAAACAGAAACTCTTTCAGATTTAGAAGAGACCTACCTAATAATGTTATTAGCTTGCTGGTTTGTTTTAACTGACTGAAGGGTACAATCATTTAACATAAACAAAACCATTTTCTTATTGAGTAACACATAAACAGTTAAGTTTGTAGCCCACTATTTCATTAAAATGAAACATCTGTAAATTAAGTAATAGGGAATGCTAGTATTGTGTGTCTTAAGTATTTTAACATAAACATAGTCACAGTATTTTGTGCACTAACCTACAAATTGATGTATTTTACAAATATGTGCATTTATCCAAATTCAGGGACAAATGCACATTTCACTGTTCAATTAGAAAATATGACTCTTTCATGGTATAATATACCTAGTGCCTGACACCCATCTTGACTTGCTTGAGAAAAGTAAGTTTAAAGTATGAGATAATAGCTGCTAATGATACACTGACCTACCTTTCTAAGGATAGTTAACGTTACAACAAAACACAAACCTTCATCTTTTACTTCCACTACGCAAGCATACAGGGTCTCCTAGGATATTACAAGTATTTTAAACAGTGTTTTAGAATTAAAAGCTTAATTAAAGAACATGAGTTGAAATGTCCTAAAAATAGCTATCAGTTAACTAACTAATCTGTCTGACCACATTTGAACACACATCTGATCACTTGAAGTGTGCACCAAGTGATACAGCACTTCCTTCCTGTGATTTTTAAATCTAGAGGGACAGTGATGTTACAAAAATCTGCTCATTCACCACTGTGTTGAACATCAGCAGAAAGTCTTCAATGGTTAATTGACAAAAAAAGGCAAACAAAAAAATTATTTGCCTCAAACCATCTCTGAATACTCCTACTTAAGAGAGAGTGCTAAAATAATGTCAGTATAAACTTGATACCCAAGCTTCATTACTTGCAGGATCAATACCATCTAATGCTAAACTGACTCCTGACAGAAACATCAAAAGCTGGACGTTATGGAAAACTAACCTTTATCCTTCTGAGTCATAACATGGTACATTGTGAACCTCCTGTCCCAATCTAAGATAAAGAAATCTTTTCTCATATAAGATTTCATTTGCATCTTTCTTTGGTAGTAACAGAACGGGCAAGTTCATCTCTTAAAATGGTGGAGATCTTAGGAAAAAACCAAAAAAATCTAACCCAAATTAACAAAAAACCCCAGCCTTTAATAGAGAACTTCCAAATTTTGAAGAACACCATCTCATTATCACAAATTTAGCACAAGCTGGTAATAGAAATACTGTAGTTATTCTCACAGACGAGATAAAAACACAAAGGTTCCTGTATTTCTGGGAGTAGCAAAAATGTATGAAATTATACTGCACAGAAAAACAGCAATATTTATAAAAGCAGTGTAAGTAGGAAGACCAGTGTAAGTTGTATTCAGTCCAGCAGTGTACACGCCATGACCAAAGCACTGGCCACAGCTCCTCAAGGAACAGGTCAGTGGCTCTTTGATGACTACATCAAGCTTTCTGAAAACTGCACTGGATCCTTTTGGAAATGAAGGGATGTCTTAGTTCACTTGGTCAGAAGGCATTCTTCAGTTATGTTCCTTGGATTTGATTGATATCCCAAGTAACAAGGAAAACATTCAAGAAAAGGCCATTCTGTATATATTTAGCAAAGCTTCACTTTGCTCATATCCAACCACAGTAAGACTTACCTTCCCAGAAAAATGTTTCTTTTTCTTTCTTTCCTGGACACAACCAGCCTCCTTACAAAACTGAAACAAAACCAAAAATACACAAAAAGCCCCAAAACCCAAACCCACCAATAAAAAAATCAACCAAAAAAACAAAATAAAAAAACCCCCAAACTAAAAAAACACCCCTGTTCTTTTTCTTCTAACTCTCCTCTCCATGTCAAACTCCTATTGCAGGTGTTGCAGAAAAAAATCTGACAAGCCCATACTTTTAATTAATCCTCATGTGGCCAGGATACTACTTACATGCTATGTACAGTGAAGTTCAGTTCTCACCAAATATAGGATAAATCCAGACCAGTCAAGATATTCCGAATTTTAAACCCATCCACAGAAGAGCTGGCTTTAAATTAAATTAATGCACTTCCAAGACATATTTCTGTGTCTGTGCATCTGTCATCTGCATTTCTAGTAAGCAAAGCTCCATGGGCATTTAGTTAACTGCATCAGTAACTTAAGAGTATTTTCAATGCTTTGCAAAGAAAAGAAAGAAACAAAACAAACAAACAAAAACAACAAAAAGCCCCCAAACATTTCTCTGACAATATTAAATTTGACCCCTCGGTATTTCAGAAAAAAAATCTGTTAAACTCAAGAGTTCAGTCAGTAAATATTAGCCCCTTACATCAAATGTTGCTTATAAATGATTAAGCTCTTAACAATCCCACCCCACTCCAGTGGGTCAGATAAAATCTGCTGCTTCTTAATTGGCAAAATATTTAACCAGTCTCAATAATCACTTAAAGAGAAGTTAACCCCTTGATTCCATGTGTTTAAATATTAACATAGGTTTGTAGGAAGTATAAGGCAGTTACTTTTAAAAACCCCTCTTTGCAGTTCATTTCCTTTGATGCGGAAATAAACACAATAGCCACTAGCAAATGGCAACATTTACACACAAAGTAACTTTTTTTTTTTTTTTTTTTTTCTTAGGTTTAGTTTAATTACCACTAGGAACCCGGTGGTCTAAATGCTATTTCTGATTCTTTAGGATCCAAGAAACTAATTTAAAACAATTTTCTCAATTACAGTCTTTACAATCTTACCTAAGAAGAAAAAAAACAGTCTCTGAAAATTTCACCTGGTCAAACATAGGAACTCAACTGCTGGACAAAACTCATTTTTCCAACAAGCAGAAAGCAGAGTTTTTTCTTATATTAATTTTAGGGGAAAAAAACCAACTTTAAAAAAAAAAATAAAAAATCCATTTCTGACAAGCTCTCTGGAAAAACCAATATAGATGAGCGCAGATTCAAGTAAAGAATTTTAAGCAAGCACCAAAAGCAAAAGCAAAGCTGAATTTTACCTCTAATCCTAGCATGTAAAAGAAAACCAAGATTATTTCCCTTTGATCTCTAATAAAAAGCAGTCAGGGATAGCAAGCAGTACATCTTCCACTAATTTTTACTGGAGCCATTGGTTTTCAGCTCCTTGGAAATAATCAAGCCTTGACTATGAGGAATGTATCACAGTGATAAATAAAGGACACATTACATGATATACTTCCAAAATATGCTAGCAAATTGCACTTAAGTCTCTATTTCAGATAATACTGTGAGTGAAATGTTCAACAGAGTTGATAGTTAGATGTGCAAAGTGAACATCAAGTTGATTATGCCGATGCCAAAAATTCAAACTGGGAGGAAGTTGATTTCTGAAATACACATCTAAGGAGACAATGGTTCGGCACCCAGCCTGCCTGCCCCAGGGAACTGACAGCTCAGCAGACACCTCTTTGTCGGGCTGAAGGGTTTCTCTCACTGGTGCCAAAACATGGGCGCTTTTCATATGCATTTTTTCTTTACCAGAAACCTAATACCAGTTGTCATCAGCAGCCACAGGTAAAAACCTGAAATTCTAATCAAATAATGAGATGGATGTGATGCTTTGCATTTCCAAGACTCTATGGACATTTTATATTTTTCATATATTTAAGAAGTTACCTAAAACTAGTTACGGTCCTAAGCATAGGGATCAGAAACAGTAACTTCCCACTCCCAACTGCAGGTAACAACTAGAAAGTCTCAAAAAACTCAGTTTTTTCAATCATTTTTGTCCTTCCTCCTGTCTCTCTTATCTCAAAATGAGTGGGTCAGCTTCAATAAGACAGGAAAATCCTCCAACTCCTTCCAAACAGTTCTGTGACCCAGTGGTGAGGACAAAGCACTCAGAGGTGGTGAATGCCTGTGTGTCTCCCAGCCTGCAGAGAGATGTGAATAGTCACCCATTTTCAGTGTAACCACCCAAAGTGACCGGCAAAGGGAAGTTATGGCCCTACCTCTTTAACCAATGTGCTGTGGGACTGTGGGGCAGGCACATCCTCAGGAGAGGATCCCATGGTGGCAGAGATGACCAGCACCCACCAGCCAGGTAACTCCACCCCAAAGGCAGGCAGTAGCACCAGTTTCCAGGGCTAATTCTGCAACCTTCACCGTTCCCTTGGAGATCTCTGGTTCTCTCTACTGAAAACATTGCAGGCTCTAAGATCAGGTAACATGAATCAGGTGGTGAAGTTTTCAGCTCTACATGGGATTCAGACACGGAGTTGCTTTAAGCTGCACCCAGAACTTTTACAACTTAATATACTTGTATATCAATTTCTGGCAGAATTTGAAAGCTAGACCTTTTGAAAATAAATTTATGGAAGAAAAATGAGTCAAGGGAAAGTTTCAGTTTCCTTTTACATGCATGACTTATTTTAATTATCATCCTGCAGGCATATCAGTTAATTGCCAGAAAGAACTGATTATTCATTCCTTTTCTCATTAGGTAAAAACCATTGCACACTCAGACTGAAAAATACTAACATGAACTGAAATAGTCCAACTCTATATTTCCAGCTTTTTTACTTAATTTTGCAGTTTTACTCTATGTTTGAACTATATTTTTTGGAAAATAATGGTAAGTCTACATTGTTATGGCATTTTTTTTTTTTTTTAACATCTGAAATTGGTTATATAAGCTAATAAAGCACGGTAGTATCTATTTTTAAACTAAGTATCCAGATGTGTCTCTAGAAGTTTATGTTTAAATCACTGAATTATGAAGGCTTTATTTCACAGCATAACTCAGTACACAGGATTTTATTCAAAGCACTCATCAGATCAAGGTTTGGTTTTATTTTACTGTACCACAAAGGATCTCTAACTAAACTAATTTATCAGGGAAGGGCAAAAAAGACAGAAGTTTTACTTCCTTTTTTGGTTTGTGTGATTTGCTTTAGGTTTTTTTGGGAAACAGCAGAAGTCATGCTGGAAAGTGAAGACATAAAAATCAAATAGAGCTCTGGTGACATGGCAAATGCTCAGCTAATGAGATTATACTGAAACTAGCACTATAACTGACACACAATGGAACAGCAGTGACAAAAGCTTAAAAAAGTTATCTTTCATTCTGTCTGAAGGAGTTGGGTACTGCAGCTGGGAAGACATCTTTTTGTTTCTAAAGAAATCAAATACAGATGTTGGTATTTCAGCCTGGAAATATGACCTAGCAGGTATAAATAATGCTGCCACGATTTATTATCAAAGAGTAACATACCTATAAAAATCATCTAGATTTACGGACATTCTCAATTACATTCAGCTCTTCAATAATGTATTATTCCATACAGGAGATTCCTCAAAAAAATCATTCAAGCTTGTGAGGTGGGGAAACCCTAGGCCACTGGTTGCTGCCAAGGTAAGCACCAGTAGGGTCCATCTGGCCAGCTAAACGTGGCAGTAACTGCATTGACATGCAGGTGACTGCACTGCAGGAGGGTTTATCCAACAACAAGTTAACAAGGGTAGAAAGCACAGCCAGGTAGAAAGCACAGGTGATCCTGACTCACATGACAACAGTGCTACAGCTCAAGCATTTCAGCAAGGCTATTTTTTTCCTTTTTTTTCCCTTTTTTTTTTAAAAAAAAATCAAGATGAGTTCTCAAAGTGCAAACCCTCACGGGACTTCAGTGTTCACAAGTACTGTACAGTGTACATATCAGCCAAGGATCTGATACATGAAAGCCATTGGGTTATGGCCTCTATGGAAAAACACACAGATAAAAGCACGGCTGATCTTCTGCCCCACAAGTGACATGGATCCTGCACCTGGGTTGGGGCAAGCCCTGGTATCAATCCAGGCTGGGGGATGAACATGTTGAAAGCAGCCCTGCTGAGAAGGACTTGGGAGTGCTGGTGGAAGAAAAGCTGGATGTGACCAGGCATCGTGCATTTGCAATCCAGAATGCCAATCATATCCTGGGCTGCATCAAAAGCAGCATGAGCAGCTGGCTCAGGGAAGTGATTCTACTCCACTCTTATGACACCCCACCTGAAATACTGCATCCAACTATGGGGTCCCCAAAGGACAGGACAGGAAGGTCATTGACCTGTTGGAACAGGTTTGTAGGAGATCGCAAAAATGATGAGAGGGCTGGAGCACCTCTCCTGTGAGGACTGGCTGAGAGATTCCACCTAAAGAAGAGAAGGCTCCAGGGAGATCTTATACCAGTCTTCCAGTACCTATAGGAGGCCTACAAGAAAGCTGGAGAGGAACTTCTACAAGGCAATGTATTGACATGCCATTGTAACATACCCATTTAAAAGGGGTAATGGCTTCAAATTAAAAGAAGGGAGATTCAGATCAGATATAAGGAAGAAGTTTTTTAGAGCGAGGGTGGTGAAACACTGCAACAGGTTGCCCAGAGAGGTGGTGGGTGCCCCATCCCGGGAAACGTTCAGTGTCAGGTTGGACACGGCTCTGAGCAACTTGATCTAATTGAAGATGTCCCAGCCTGTTGTAGGGGGCTTGGACTAGATGACCTTTAAAGGTAACTTCCAACCAAACTATTCTATAATTCTATGAAAAAGATTCATACCTTATGGAACTAGAAAGGAAGGACTTCTATGTAACCCAAGCCATATGACTTCCCTGAAATAATTCAGTGTTGAATAACAGTTTCTTTTTCAGGGGGAAAAAAAGTGTAATCTTGATTCTAGAATTGCCCATAACTTTCTCACACCTTACCTCAGTCCACTATAGGTCAACATCATCTTTGATTCACAGACATAACAGGTTATTCCAGTAGCATTTGTTCCAGTGCCAAATACATGATATTATTTCTGCTCCTAGGCAGAGCACCTCATTTTTATACCCAGGAATTGGGACAGTTGTTTTGTCATATCCTGCTACATTGAGAACTTAGGCTGAGCTGATTATCTGCTGTGACTCTCTATTCAGAATTGCCACACCTCCACATGACGTGTTCCTGGGAGTTATTCATATTTCCCATCAGGATGACTTTGACTTGAATTGCCATTAGCCAGACTCAGTTTACCAATGCACTCATACCACTGTCTCTGTTATTTGTCATTCCACCAACTGGTGTATGTCACTGGCAGGGAAAATGTTGATTTTTCTCCACCACTGGTGATTTTTGAATACTCTTCATATGTTGCGGCTTGAAAAAGAATTAATCCAGAAACATCCTAATGCCTTCTCTGCCCTGAAAGTCAGACTGCCTGACCACAGGGGTCCTTTAGGGCCTTGCAAGCTCTGGATCTGTGACTCTTCAGAGGCTCACATGGGTAATGTGATTTTCGTTTCATGTAACCAATAAAGCCATCAGTGAAGAGCTGGCAGCTTATCTGCAAACCCAACTAAACAAGGACAACTCCATAGTTACAGCGACATTATATCTGTCAGTTTTCCAGGTCAAAGCCGATACTTTGATTTTGCTCAGCTTTACTTTATGAAAAAAAATGGGTGTTGAAAAGGTTAAGTACTTCTCCTAAGCCTATTACACATCTTTATCCATTAACTGAACTTGTTACTTCACATGAAAAAATTATCAAGTTAATTTCAACAGATAAATTTTTCACAAACCTGTTTTTATTAGTTTTATACACTTATTCCAGTTCCTATTAATTTAATCCCATCATAGACAGCCCAATGTCCTACCTGGCTTTTCCAGTCCACCCAGCACCTTTCCTCTGGAGACATAAGAGTGTGGTTTTCAGGTAGCACCCACTGCTTGAGGAGCAAAATATTGCTGCCTACCATAGCTTGATGCAGAAGGTCAGGCTGAAACTACTGGTGAAGGAAACCATTGACCACTGCTGGTGTATCACCGCCTGCCACCATCAACCTACTCTTCCCTTTCCAGACAGCAACAGCACCAACTGTTCAGGGCTGACAGCACAGTCCACTCACACATCTATACATTCAGCTGTCTTCCTAACCTCTCCACCCCAGCAGCTCATAACAAAACACAGATCCAGCCCACAAGTCTGTCATACAACATTAACTCATCACACATAATCTAATAAACTAGAGACAGAACACTTATGTCATACTCTAGTCTCTGACACTTCTCCAGAAGAAAAAAATTAAATAAATTGGTAGGAAAGGCAGTGAGGATGGGGATGTAAATAGTGCTAACAGAGCAGAGAACTTACTGCTCAGCTTTTCCAAATTTTCTGGACATACTTTCTTTGGCCCTGGTGATTTTAAAGGATGCTGTTACAGCTGGAGTTATCAGACTGGAATCTGTTTTGTTATAGATCTGTGAAAAGAGCTAGTGTCTCTTCCAAATACTGAACAACACTAATCATAAAATCCTTGCTGGTTTTGCACTCTCATTTACAGTTACACCATGCCTACTGGCTAATGCTCCAACTGTAATGCTGCAGATTGATTTGTTACATACAGAAAAAACTCAGCAGCCCTCAACACAATGATCAGGACAATCACACACACTTCTAAACAAGATCTGTAGCTGAATCCTCATCAGTGTCCAAAGACTGAAGTCATCTATGAGGTGAAACATGAGGAAACTGAGTTCTGAGAACACTGGTTATTATCCTACCCTAACAAATTTAAACACAAAGGATTAACACAAAAAAATCCAAACTATTACTTTTTTGTGTATTTCAGATTTAATACAGATAATACTGTGTATCCTAGAAATGAGCAGAACATCTAAAGTTTAATAGGTTGCACTGGGAAGCACTCTGAGTTGTGTCACGGTGAGCCAAGTGTGTCTTGAAGTCTGTGAAGCTCTTAAAATTAAAAATCTACTGTATAGCTGCATTCAGCAGATGAAGACCAGACTTTGGGACCCAGAGGCCCTCTGGCAATTCTGTGCTCTCCAATAATTCACAAAGAAAGTGGCTGGATGTTCCTTCAGAATTTTAAGTCAACTGAAAATGGGCGTGGAGCAGTTGCTTCTTCAGGACTTTAACAGTGATTACATCAGCTTTGCTGGACTGGAGGTTTTAATCAAATTTCCAGCTTACCATTTCCACTTCTGCACATGCAGAACTAATGTCTTTTCATCTATCTGATTCTAAGCATATATATCCTGTATGTCTTGATGGGTGGAGACCATATACTTCAATTCCCTTCCTTTTACCCTGCATAATATCTCTATAAACTGAAGTCAGATCTCTAAAGTATTACTACACCGTCACTACCAAACGGGTAATCTGTTCTTAGAACACTTTTGAGAAAAGTAATTTTTTTCCATTTTACATCAACAGACTCATATAAGCTTGAAATATAAATATATAGCTAAAGGCTGTCCATAGCTATTTCTAGTTATTAAAATTTCCAGTACCAGTTGCTGTTGTAATTGATGCTGGTATTTTCCTATACAGTCAGTAAGCAGAGTTTTATAAAGGAAAGGAAGATTGCAACTCAAATGTCAACTTCCGAGGTAACTTTAAAAAAACCCAAATTCTCATCAACAGGAACCCAACACTGTGTTATAGCCTTAAAAAAGAAGCTCCAGGCAACCTTAAAAAGTAATCCCTTCTGAAGAGAAAGAGAAGTAGATAGAATGCTCAAAGACTTACTTAACATACTCCAGTTACTTTTATTTGTTTTTTCAACCCCAAAATGAAAACTCTGTCCTATCACCCTAACAGTTACAGTTCTCCAAAAACACCTCAAAGTATATCACAGACAGTTCATGGCGTAACTGTTATATAGGCTTACCATGTTTTAAGAATTGGAAATTGTGTCTTCAATGCTACATGAAATAAATAAGCTAAATAAATAAATGGAATTAGGCTTCTCTAAGTGATTGAAAATGCCCCTGCTCATGACCACCTTCCTGTACGGGATGCCTCTCCAAAGCTGCTAACATGAAGTCTCAGAACATTCTCCTTCTATCAAAGTCAGACCAACCATAAAAAGGATAACATTGTGATGTATCTGCACAAACCACCAATGTAAGCACAACAATTTCTTGCTCAACTATCACACTCCTAAAGGCAAACTTGTAATTCAGGATGGGAAAAGAATAAAACTTCCAGAGTTCTCCATCATATATGGGAGATTTACATGATCTTGGTGCCAAAAGCTAATCAAAAGTGCCACAAAATGCGATCATATCCCCAGAATACGTAAATGTACACCACACACATGAAGAGCACATGGAAAATGCATTAACACAGACAGCACATAGGTCAGCATATGCTTCTTTCAAAACAGCAATAGATCTCTTAAGTAAATATCGCTGTCCTTTCACTATTATCTGCACTCATTTCTTTCTCAAATGCTCAACATGAGCTTTATTAATTGACTAAAACAATAATAAACATAGGGTCCGAGGAACTGCCAGGCACAGGAGATAAAAAAATTCAAGGTACTAAAGTGAACATGTAGTCTCTTTCGAAGCAAGTGTCTTCATTTCAGCTGAAACAAGACAGATAGGCTCCCTTTAACAGGCGTATTTTCAATATAAAAATCAGTACTTGAAATTTTATCAAGAAACTGACAGCATCCAGTCAAGACAGCTCAATTTTCTACTGTTCTGTTCTTGTCTAAACAAAAAAACCTCCGATTTCAAATCCAATTTTGCATCTCCATCTGTTTACAAGAGGAAAACAAAGATACTACTGGAATCTGTTTTAGAATAAAACTACGCAAAGTGTTAGAAATTTACAGAATGTGTTCTAAATTTGCATGTTAAAAAAAAAATTCCCTAGCTATAAATGAAAGACCAACTGATACATGTTTCACTAACCACACAACAATATCCCTCAGTTATATTTCTGAATACTGAGGTTTCTTAGAAGCACTTTTTCTCAATAGTAGCCATGCCAGAATACAGAAAGGTTGAGGATTTAGTTGCTTCTTTAAGAGTCAACCAACTCAAACCATTCATGTCATTAAAAAGCCTAGTAGTTCAACAACGCAATGAAAAAATAACTGTAAAAAGGGATAAGCTAACTTTGCATTTAGGAACTAATTTTGTTCATTTTTTGGGCAACATTCATAATTTTAAAGTATCAACTGTAAATGCACAAACTAAAAATAAAAGCAGGCAGAATCACAGAGAACTATTTAAAATTATGAAGCAAGCAAGTGCCTCCTAACTTCAAAATCTGCATTTAACATAGATAATTAATTTAATAAACCACACTTCCTGGACATGTGTCAAACCCACCTCTCCAGGAAACACCAGAAGAACGTATGACTACGATGTGGTTGGTAACCAAGTTATCTGAGAAGTACATTGCTAGAAGTACTCATTAATTCATAAGAAAGGATATAGTTACGAGGTTTTAGAAAGAGAACTGAAACAACTCAGCTGTTTCTCTTCTTTAAAAAAAAAAAATCTGTATTAACATTTCCCTATTTTTTAAAGTAGGTATCATATTTGCTTGTTTTGTTTGATGTTGTTCATTGTCTGTTGGTTACACTTAAAAGTTTCCAGTGAATGATAATATGAACCATCTCTTGACATCATCCCACATGAAAGACTGGGGAGTTTTCTACCAGCTGCACCATCTCTATCCAAAATATAAAAGTCTTCAGTACTTGTCCATGCTACTAAGATAAAGTGACTTAAAATGAGCTTAATCTAAAATGAATTGCACAGATAAGTCTGATGGATGTTTGATGACATGGAGCATCCACTCTTTCGGTTACTGCAAGACAGACATATAGCTTCTCAAACACTCAGTTGTAAATAACTACGTACACATATATTCATAAAATCAAAATGTAAAAATACGAGTTAACATAATGGGTATGTTGTGAGCTTTGAATTCATGATTGGCACATGTCTTCCCATCACATGGTGAAGCACCCACATCCTGCTGCCTGTAGGACTGTGGAGTTCTCATGAGGGAGGAAGATGGAGGCGGGATACTTCTGCAATTCATCCAGCTCAGTACCCTCTCTCTATTTATGATCTGCCTGCCTCAAAAGAGGCAGTGAGAATGACAGACTTGATTGCATCATTACAGGAAACAAAGCAGAGAACCAAAAAGAGGAAAAATAATTGAAAACATGGCAGTTTAAATGCATGAAATGGAAAGGCTTCCCAGACATGGAGAGAGAAAGGGTTAACTGCAAACGTACACATCTAAGTATTGTGGTGTGTAACAGATTCTCCATATTAAGATCAATATTCAGTAAATACTTCCATTACAACTTCTAACTCAAGTTCAAGAACTAGTGAACTTTAACGCTAATGAAGCTGAAGTTCATCTGAAAACAAAACAAACCCCACAAGTTGTTCTTAGAAACCGGAGAGAGGGAACAGACAGTCTGCTCAGTCTAGGTCAATGCAAGACTGCTCATTACAGCATTGCCTTCTGAACAAAGCATCCTACTTAATTTTATCACATCTGACTAATGCAATTTTTGGTATTTGACAGGAAACAGTTCCAGAGAAAATTATTTCAATACACAAAATAATGCTGACACGCAGCCCACATTTTCTCCATGTCATCGTATTATCACCTTGCATTTTTGACCTAATCTCACCACTGTTTAACAAAGACATTAAAACTAGTTTTGCTTTCCTCATATATTATCCCACCAACTCTTTGATCCTTTAGACACCTTCTTCTTAATCCCTTGGATTCCATCAACACTTTTTCATAATGGGCACCTTGAAATGTCTGCAATTCAAACAAATGTAAATGTACTCCAGGACAAAGAGGTGTGCTATAAAACAGGCAAAAAACACCTTTTCTTTCCCCCCTTTCTTGGTCCCTAGGATATTTTTGCAGACAACTGGAACTGATCTTTTCTCATTACTACCTCAAACTCAGATCTTATGTATTTTTCTAGTTCTTTAAATATCGACAGTTTTTAGGTTTCCCAGATTTGTTTTCTTTTCAGTTTAAGCTGCATAGTATTAAATAACATGTCAAGATAAAACTCAATACATTTCTTCCTTTTATTTCATTTGGGAGGTTTGATGCTAAATGAGGGATGATACCATGATGTCCATCTGTCATGGTATTTTCTTCACAGATTTCTGTTCTGAAAAATTAAATATTAGTTCTAAAACACTAAACTGTGAGTTTTAAAAAATTATTTAGGAAATAACATAAGTTATCTTCAAGTAACACTTTTTTCACATGTCCAAGCGAAAATTAAGGCGGTGTGTTCTCACACTACTCAAAATACATCTCAAAAGTTACCACTGTAACAAGCAATCACATTACTATAAATATTAAATATCACAAAAAACTGCAACACACAACCACTTGTTTTTATAATATTTCCCAGACAGTGCACATGTTTAAAAATTTAACTGTTCACATATTTAAACAACGATCTATCTTGTGCTGGAACAAACCAATGCGTAGGTGGTGAATCTTCCAGCTAAGCTGAGCAAAAACATTAGTACACAGAAAAATAAGTGAAAGGGAGCCAAAATATCTTCCCTCTAATGGCAGAAACTCATTTAAGCATAAGAAAAAACATAGCCATTAGGGAAACTAGTTTATCTTCTGTTTCTAAAAGGATATAATAAATAACAGACACAATTACAGTATGGGCCACATCCAGGAAATCTGTGAGGTCTCTTGGACCACACACTCCCTCCAGAAAGTCACACATATTAGTGATGAAGCAACTCACCCACTCAGGGCAATGCTCAGATCACTTACATATGACTAGAAAAGTGGAGAGAGACATTCTCCATATGGTTACCAGCACCTCAAGAACTACTACCAGACTGAATGCCAGCTACCCCAGTGGCATTTGAGGATGCAGGACTAGCTACAGGACTCATCACAGGCTTACACCCCCTAATAATTCCAATGCAAAGGGAGAAAAAAATTCATTTTTAGACAAAGTATTCTGTTGACTGCTTCATTTATTTTTTTAAACTTCAAGATGCAAAAGCCCTCAGAACTGCAGAGCTCTTTGAACCCCAGTCAGCAACCACAGAAGCGGATATGGATCATCTTGTGCCAGCCTACAAGTTACAAACACTCAAACCTACATGCAAAAGGAAAAGGAAAATCAACTATTTCCTCATCATGTTAAATTACAGAAGAAGGAGTATGAAATTTTTCATTCAGCAGCTGCTTTTCCTCCAACCAGCTGACAGATTAGGTATGCTTGCCCTTTTGGAAAACCAAATGTACCTTATCCTTGAAACAAAACATTACATAGAAGCTATTCAAAAACTTGGCTCTCAGTAGAGCCATAATCAAGGATGAGGGACCAAATCCTGAATCTTATTCCACTGAGAGCATGTGACCTTCAAAGAAAAAATGGGTGGGGAAAAAAACTAAGCAGAAAAAAAAAAAGATCCAGGTCCTGCAGCATAGACAGGTTTATGCTGACTATAGCCATATATAGTAGTTTTCCACTTTAAAACTTTATCTCAGTCAAATGAAAACAGACACTTAAAAATAAAAACAACTAATATATAGTTTTCATAGAAAAATTAAGATTCAAACTTAAAATCAGCCTCGACTCACTAAGGACAATACAGAGCAGTAATTTGCATTCCTCTTTTGGTTCATAAACAAAGACTATTTCTACATTACTAAACCATTAATGGACTAACAGCATGCACATGTTAAAAAAACAGAAGCACCAATTTGAACTACTTAAATCCAGAGCTACTGGGACATATAACTCATCCAGGATCAAATAATTAATTTAGAGTTATATGTTAAAACAGAACAGTAGTGTACAGCAAAGACACTTTAGCAAGTTGCCAGTTGTGAGCAGCAGGCAGAACTGGTAGATGGTATTTATTATTCTTTAAGCAGGACACTATCTTCACTGTAAGACCAGCAGACAGACTACGTCTATCATCAGGTAATAAGATCAACACAAATTAAGAGATTCACTCTTTGCCTCCCTCAAGCAAAATCAGTCTGCCTGTGGCAATCCAAAGACAACAGAGCACTCTGCCCTGAGCAAGGGAACTCACAAAGAGGAGCTGGAATGAGAGATTTGTGGGTTTTGCCAGGAGGAGCGCAGATTTTGGAATTTGTCAAGCCCTTGCATCCACCCTTGCACTGTGACTTGGACTGTCTGCCCTCTCCTGTCTTTATGAAAACAATGCCCCATGCACAGGGCTCTTCTAGACATCTCTGAATACTAAGCCAGTGTTTATTTTTTACTATTTCATGTAATGCTTTTTTGTTATTCTTCCAAATTACCATTCCTTTAGAAAAAACAAATGCTTGACCTTACCTGCTTCCTCCCTAAATAAGAAGATACACAGTGAGCTTCTGAGGCTGTAGCGAAAGCCACAGGAAACTAACATTAAAAACAAAACACTGTTTCCTCTAAAAGAAACTTCGTATTTCTGAGATTTGGACTGAGGAGGAAAATGTAACGGTCTAAATCAGCCCACAAAAAATAAGTAGCAGGTAATTTTGCTTCTCCCCAGACTACAAACTGCTTCACTATACACTGGGACTGTAATTGCCACTCCTCAATTATTAGACCAATGCCTTCCTCATCTGGGCTGTAATGTCTGAGGACTGCAGAGACAATGTAGACCATATTACACAATTGCAAAGATGGCTACACATATACTGCTCTCTCCAGCTGATAAATGATGCCTCAGCCCAGACAGACCCAAGTCTGATGTGCTGGATTTTAATTAACCATTAATTTAATAACCTTTCACACTATCAAATACAGAAAAACTCAAGTGAGTAATGACAGCATTCTTTTTATCAGTCTTTATCTTTGTTCAGACCTTCCAGTAAAGAAAAGTACAATGGAAAAAGAGATATTTACTTTTTGAAATCACCTGGCCTGTTTGAGGCAAATATGAACTCTTCATCCTCACTGGGGGAAAAAAAAAATGTACTCAATAAAATACTACATCCTACTTAGTCAGAAGTGCAAGCATGAATGAGAAGTGTAGCAACAAACATCAATGCCTGCAAATGTAGATCATCCCTTGGCAGAGAACTCTATGATCATAGATATGGATTCAGCATGAAAAACTTCAAATGGAAGATCTGTTAATTGGTTATTATTTTTTATGACATTAGAACTTTGTGTGCATTTGAGACAGTTTCTGACTTCTTTCAGTACCGTATAACATATAAAGAAAAATAAACTAGTGTCTGACAACTTTGTCAGAGACGTCTTACTATTATTAGCTTTATCCTAAAATGTATGGTCTGAGTACATAGAACTTATAAGAAAAATCACTAAATCACTATCATAAGTAATATATCTGAGGTCAACGATCAATCAATCAAATGACTGATTGACAGCCAGCTAGATACAAAGCCATTTTTCTTTTCTTTCCTTTGCAGCACAATTCAATAGCAAAAGGCTAAGTTATGAAAAACCATTAAAAAGATTTTTCTTCTTTACTGTTTTCACAGATAGTATCTAAAATATGAGCCCCTCAGATATATTCCCTGAATCTCTGGCAAAGAACCTTGCACTATTCTTCTGTTAAAAGGCAGTTACATATCTAAAGAATAGCTTCATGTTACTTGACATAATTATAAGTATAATTAGTTAAAGACACAAATGAATCTTCCCCTGTCCATACCAGAGAGGCATTTTAGTCCAGCCAAGGAACTGGACAACTTTATTGTCTAAACAGAAAAGTTAACTTCCTTTAACAGTTTCAAAATACTCAGCTGCAATGCTGTTGACTATGACTAATTGCATTTGGCACAGCTTTAATAAACCTTCAGAGAAGAGAATTCTATTTGCTGTAAGCAAATACATCAGTTCAAATATTTGCAGGTATCAGATGATGATATTTGAAAACAAGAATACTTCTGAGTTTTTCTACAGTCCATTCTTAAGGTAGTCACAAAGCAACTTTGCTGTAGTAACATTGATTCATGCTCACTCCGTGTGTATAGAGATCAAAGCAGTTACTATATACAAACATCCCAACAACAACAGAACAGCACTCACAGTTATTTACAACAAAGTTCAATAGTCACACCTACACAAACTCAAATGTTGCCTTTCCTTCCCCACCTCCAAAGCCACACACTTCAATAAAGCCCACTTCTCTTTGTGAAGCAAACTGTCTGGAGTTTAAGTGTGATCAATCTAAGCCAGGAGCAGATGTAGGAACAGGCTACACAGGCTCAGGAAGGAACTTCCTAACCTGCACAATCCTTGCCTCTTTAACCCAGACTCCACTGTAGCAGCACAGGATAAATCTGGGAACTCAACCACAGAACAGTCTAATGGCTGGTACAAAAACCCCCCTCACTGGCACTATAATCACTGCACAGGCTTTCCACCTCCAGTCAAAATTACTTTTCCTCTTGCCTCAAACCACTGAGAAAAGGAGCATAAAATTGTTTATGTGGTATTACAGGATGAGAGGAAACATTTACAGCATAATACATGAAGAAGGCTACAGTTAAGACTGAGGGGAAAGACATTGTTAATTTAACACCCATAGTAACTTCAGGAAACCAAGCAAAAGTATGTTAAACGTTTTAATACATGACAGAAAAGCAAAGAAGGCATGTGCAACATATGGCTGTGTCTTCATTATTTTCAGATTACCATTTGATACATTACCATTTCGTATGACCACCACACAACACAAATCTATGCCCAAGCAGGTGCAGACACAATCACATTTAAGTTTGCCTGAATGCAGGATGCTGCATTCTTGCTGACACACACCAGCTGAAGAAACACAAACAATACCTGTTCAGGCATTGTCAGTTATAGAAAGATGAGCAATATCTGACAGAGCATGAAGTCTGCTAGTGTAAGGTTAGCATTAAAACTGGGGATGAAATGTTATGTTTACATGTGTACTTATGGGGTTTTAATCTGCTGAAGAGTGCTCTAAAGATGTACTATTGAATCAACACTCTAAAGCAAGCCAGTAAATCACTGTCTGCAAGGTAAGAAGTAAAACGGCATCTTCCTCTATACTGCTCTGTCCCCATCAGAGATCTAAGAGCTTTCAGTCTTCTAACTCTGCAGAGAATCTCATGTAGTTTGTGCTCATTTAAGCAGTTAGAATGTATCTATAGCAGAATGGAGACCGGCAGAGAAATAAAAAAGTTTTGTATTAAATACAATTTCACACATGCGTAGGAAAAAATAAAGCAGAAAAGCCAAGTTGGGATTACAGACATAGCTGCTTAGATTGCCTAAATGAGACAATATGTATTATCTCATCTGGCAGTTTAGCATGACTGAAATGAAACATAATTTGCAGTTGACGCCAACTGGCAGGAGGCAAATGTTCCTGGTAATCTTTTTGTTTTATTAAAGAAGTACTTCTGTCTTAGGTTATATGGAAAATGGATGGGAGGCTTTCCGTCTAAGAAGTACAAGATTTGCAGATGCTACTCTGAGCTGCTAACTCACAGAAAAATGTGTCTTGAGTTTTTACAATTTAAAAAGACAAATCTAAAATTATGCCAGGTCAAATCTCCTACCCAGTACCTCTGTCTCCAAAAGCAGCGAAAAGCAGATGTCTGGGGAAGAGCATAAGAATAGCGTAAGTGTTTAGTCATACTTTCCCCAAATACGCTTGTCTCCAATAATTTGTAGCTCAGGGACATTCAAAGCCAGAGGTCATGCTTATGTGTTTAATAATCCCCTACAGACTCTTTTTCCACTCACTTTGTCCACCCTCACTTTGAATCAGTATAGATTTTCAGTATCCACAACATCCTGTGAAGTTACACAGCTTAATATACGTCCATGACAAAATTCCTCTTTTTGCAATTCCGAATCCAACACCTGCTAGTTCATTTTCATGCTCATTAGTTCTTGTACTGCGGGAGAAAATGAACAACTGATCCCTGAGGCCCTTGCCATGCATTTCATGTTTTTATAGAACTATCATCACATCCCCAGCTGTCTGTTCTTCTCACCAACTTAACTGTTCTTTGTATGGAAGGTGTTAATACATCTCTGACTGTCCTGGCCAGTGCCTTGCCTTCCCCAAACGTTCTTTGTATTCTTCAGTAATCTGTTCACCCTCTGTAGCAGACTTTCTGCTCACTTATTCCTCAAATTCTTTTCTAACCTGCATTCTTATGGACATTTATTTCTCCTGGTATTTTACCGTTCTGTTTTTCTCTTTCACACACAACTTGTACTTTTTGAACTACACCTACTGCCTCTGAAAGTGCATTTTTCAGTTTTGATTACACAATGAACTACTACCAATGTTACAAAAAATAGACAATTATGAAGGCCAAGAGATTCTTGTGAAAATATTTACCTCCATCACATGTAAATTAATGGAAAGACATGAGGAGAAAGAAGGTTTCCCACGGAGCATTACAAGTGGCATGAATTGCTCTCCCCAGTCCACAAGACTACCAGGAATCTGATGGTTTTTTCTTTTCACAGATTCCTCAATACACATTGCTAATTTAAATCACTCACATGGCACAGAAAATACTTTGTCCTAAAATTTTTTCTCCTCTACATTCCTTCCCTGAAAAGGTTCATTAAACATAATAAAAAGAGACTTAGTTAAAAATTTCATCCCTATTTTTCAGGTAAGATTTCTGAAGAATATTTGTTTCAGTATTTTCAGGGTCTGTATGACGTGATAAAGTAAGCTCTAATATTACCAGGCAATGCTAGTCTAGAAAGGGTAGTTTGTTTATTGGAAAATAAGGGAGCTCAAAATGACAAACTGGAGGAACTACCTGAAAAACAATGCCATCTTTAGTGACGTGTGCAAGATGCAACAGTTAGGCACAAATAATCACCTACAAAGTAATCAGTGAGAGCATTGTCTTAGAAAAGAGTCCTTGGATGAGGATCTGTTGGATCATGCCTGACCATGAAAAAGAGTCACAGTGTTGAGGATCCTATTCTTTTTTATTCCACATCATTAAAGCCTTAAGGGGAACACAGTCTTAATTTGGATGAACAAAAAATCAATGAGAAGTAATGAAAGGTGATGCCTTAGGGTTTCATGAATTTGAAGATTTTTATACTTCTAGATAGTTTCTCACATATAGAGTAGCTAGCAACCTCTAACCC
>JAWWTY010000088.1:50405835-50445105 GCA_035222235.1 Margarornis squamiger
GGCCCCCTCCGTCCGTCCCTGCAGTGCTGAGCCCCGCTCGGCCCGCCGGGCAGCGCCCGGGCAGTGCCGGTGCCGGTGCCGGTGCCGGTGCCGGTGCCAGTGCCGGTGCGGAGCGGGCACGGCGCCGGGAGCCCGTCGGTGCCGGTGGCAGGGGCTGTCCGCCCGCGGGGCCGTGCCCCAGCCCGCAGTGCCCCGCACGGGGCAGCGCCCGCGCCCCGCCCCGCCGCACCCAGCCCGCACCCAGCCCGCACCCAGCCCGCACCCAGCGCCAGAATGGCAGAGACCAGCGGCCCCGTCTCCAAGCATCCCTCTCAGTCTACACCTTCTGAAATACAATCTGCGTTGCATGAAAAGATGTAAAAAAAAAAAAAATAAAAAAATGCATGCAATGCTTCTCTTTCCGAACCTTCTCCCCTCAGAACAATTTCCCGACAGTGTCCCTTTCAAACCAGTTAACCCTCTTCCAGTTCCAAAGCAGCATTCTGATGACCCAGGCTTTTCCAGAACTTTGTAATTTTAAAAATATCTCAAGTCTAGTGCCGAGCACATACAAATATACACGCAGGGAGACTCTAATTTAAAGGATCGGCAGAGAAAATTAAGTTTAGTCTTGGACATGTCTCTGCATGCCTCTGCTATCCCCCGCTGTTGCATCCTTGTGCAATATGCTGATGGTTGCAAGTGGATGACAGGTGTCTAACTTCATACAGCTCATCTCAGTGTCAGCTTCATTTGCTAGACTGGAACTGGCTGTTGCAATAGTTAAAACCCAGCTGCTAAGTGGGTCGATAAAATAAATCACTCTGGGTATCTCAGAGACATAAATGAAGTGCTACACTAGTGCAAAACTTAATTCGCTGCAGCTAGAGCTGTTCTCCTCCTGGGAAATAATGAGTTCTCTTTCCACAGCTACCAGAATGGTGTCTTCCACAAACATTGCTTTTACTTGAGGCAATGGCTTTGGACTGAATTCCCCTTTCACTGTGATGATGCAGAGGGATCAATACAAGCTGGTCCTGCTGCCTACTGGGACTCCAAAGTTTTCAACTGTGCAAAAGCACATTCCATCTCACTGCACCCAGTTGGTGGATCTGTGCTTTTTTACACAGTGTCCGCTGCTCAGAAAACCAAAAGTCAGTTGATGTTTTCCAAAGCATATAGGTTGAGGAAGAAAAAAAAGAAAGCACAAAACCCCCCGAATGATATTCCTATGGCAGAAGTATTAAAAACATACACAGCTATCTGCACTTACTGAGAGACATATTATTGTCCAAACTTGTATCCTTATGTTACTTTTCCTCTTTCTGGACAAGTTATCAAATGAAACATTCTAAAAAAAAGTTTTATTAGACATATTTTTGTTTGTTCCCATTGAAGACTCTGAAAATTCATTTTCTACAAAATAAGGGTGTCTTTGTAAAGCTGAACTCTCTGTGACCTCTGAGAGCAGCTACTTTAACATACAATAGGAGATAACTTAAAAGGCCTGTCCAATAATAAACATCTCTTTAAAGAATATTTTAACCCTAGAGACTTCACACAAATAGCACAGTGACAACATTATTCAATAACACAAAATTAATGTAATAGTCAGTTTTCAAAAAGCTATGAGGCCTTTTGCATTCCAGTTTTGGAGTTCACTTTGAGCTAGTGCCCATAATACATGAGACTGCTGCTTTTGGATCAGTATTTTCTAAAACAGAGAAATGCTCCATGCTGTTTCAAAACAATGTGTTAGAACCATGATAGTCCATCAATAACATGAAACCAAAAAGTGTAAAATCTGCATTGCAAATATGCATGTAGCAAAGATCAGGTTTCTCAGTGATCACCTATTAATTTTTGAAATGATAAAGTGAAATGCTAAGAATTGATATAGTAAAGCTTACCTGGAATTAAAGGAAATAATTATTACTAAAGCATCCCTACTATCTTCATGTATGAAGTCCACTTTTAAACACAGACACCCGTGTGTGTCCAAATCACTTATAAGTCTCACAGCAATGAGCAGACTGGATAAAGAGTGATGAGGTGATGGTTGCTGCAATAGTGGATCTAGTGGCAGCAGCAGACTCTTATTCCTCCCCCATGAATTGTTTAAAAATTGTTCACTATTTAAAAATACACATTAGGAACAATTACACAGTGCTGGTAATGTTAGTTAATGTTAGTTTCAGTTAGTGGTAATTAATGTTCGGGTTTAGCCATTGGATAAAGTCATTACTAATGGGAATGAAGAGACCTGATAATAAGCAAATGATAAGCCACAGAGCACTATGATAAAGTTTTTTAAGAAACTCATTACAGACTCAAAGAGTAATGCGTATAATACAAAGGGCAACCATGGCTTAGAACATTTGAACTTGGGCTAACAGATAGTCTGACCCCATCGGATGGTGTCCGGTCCTCAGCACATATTGTTACAGATGCTTTTTACTGTACTACCCTGGATGCAGAAACTTGTGTGGCAAGCTGGATTCATCAGGTCGTGGAGCTGAATGAGCCTGTGGCTTAGAAAAACAGCCATGAACAGGCAGTTTTCAGTAGTAGGTGGGAAGCAGAAGTCTGAAATCCCCTGATTCAGTCCTGAAGGCCAAGGATTGGGACCCAGACAGATCTAAGCACAGCGTATAATTTTCTTAGTTTGAACTTCTTATTTATTTGGAATTGGTGTGAGGAACTTGGTATTTCCTTCTATCAAACTAGTAAGGTTTTAATGCTAACTAATTACTATATTGGTTTTGATGTGCAGCTCCAAATATTTTTATTTTGCTTATCTGAAGCCAAACTACACAAACAAATAACTCATCACCAGAACTTAGCACATATGCATTATCTAAACAGGAAATAGAGACGTCAAACAAGCACACTTTTGGGTTAAGTAATAAGTGAGATGGAAAAGATGCTATAATGTTTTTTCCTCTTGCTCATAGATCTTCCAAAGTATTAACTTCATAGGCATTAATTTGTTTAGACAGTTTTCCTCCCTAAACATTGGTTTACTTATAACCCCAGATAGTACTACCCGACCTCATTTTGATTGATCGATTTAAATTCTCCACGGACTGTTAGAATGAAGGATTATTTTACCCTGAAATTTCCTGAAGTTCACCTGAACAAATACAGCCTTGGATGTGGCCCAGAAAACATTCTCTGAAGGTTGTAAGAATAGAATATAGACAGGGCAGACAAAACAGGATAGCAGACAGTACAACCAAAGAGACTACGACATCCAAATAACTAGCAAATAACATATAGGTTGGAAAGAAGAACAGACACACTATTTGGCTCAAAATGAAGTTCTCACTTAGTCTGTGAACAGTGACTGGAAACTATTAAAAATATTGGAGAAGATACAAAAATGTCTTTATGGTACCTACAAAAGGCTAAAATTGAACACAGGGAATATCATGTGTGCATACTGCAGTTAGAAGAGACTAAACAGCAAATCAGCCTCAACTTTTTAAGTTTCAGATATATCCATGTTAGATTTGTTCCCTTATTGTATATACTGTTTCTTTTTGTTGTTTAGTTTGTTTTTGGGTTTTGGATTTTTTAGTTTTGGGTTTGTTTTTGTTTTTTAAGTGGCTGCTATTCCAAAGTCTTCTCACTGTAAAGGAATGGAGTAAATCTTAATATTCTATGGAAATGAATCATCTGATTATGTAAATACACAGGGATTTTATTTTTTTTTGAGTAAAATAATGTTTAAAGAAATGTCACACTTAGAACTTGTCCCAAGAACTCCAATGAAAATGGAAAAAGAGAAGTTAAGGAGACAGAAGATGGTGGGAAATATATAAAAGAGAGGACTCAACTCTGGAAAAGTCAAGAGGGAATTGAGTGAGAATATGGGCATTATTTTATTGTGGTTTTTTTTGTTCTTCTACACCAAAGAAAAGTGAGATATAAAATATCAGCTGAAATAAATCTCCAAGAAAATGTGTCTTTCTCAAGTAACACTTGTTTTTGTTTGCAGCTTCAGAAATCTCAGATCCTGTAAGTACATTTAATTTTTCAGTAGTTCATTCCTCTGGTGTCAACCGGCATATGGCATTACAGAAAATAATCTGATCCCTCTACTGTATAGCTAGTGACAGTACGGATGAAAAAAAAGACCCTTAAAGTTTGGGGAAGCCCATCTGTTCATAATGGACACTTCAGAAACAAACGAGAAATGGCTGTGGTTAAGCTGGAAAGGTCATTCAAAATTAGCACCTTATGTTGTAGATAATAAAAAAAGGTGCAAGAACATCCTGAGCAGATAATAGCAGTACTATCTTGAATTGATAGATTTCAGAAAAAAGGAATTTTATAGTTCAGACACAAATTAAAGTTTATGTGAGAGTTTTAGCCTTGGATAAACAAAACAATTACTATCTCAAACTTGTTATGTACAGAATCAATGTACAGTATGTAGAATATCTGCATGTGATGACCTAGGGAGAGATCAGTGCTGACCAGCAGAAAGCATGGAGATGCTTCTCTCTGCAGAGAGAAAGGCAGTGGGAAAAAGGTTTGGAAGGAAAGACTGGGAGCTATCTTATACTATACTGAATTGGAATCGATGGCTTAATTCCAACATATCCAGAGAGTTATCTTGATATTTTCATTTCTACAGGAGAAGGAAGTCTAGAGTGACTCAGGAAAGTTAGTTTAATAACCTGCAAATTATTTTGATAGCATGTGAAGGGGACAAAGGAAAGAGCTGCTAAGTTTCCACGGAAAAGCAATGAAGAAAACACTCTTAGAGACATACAGACCAATGCAAGGCAGCAGCATGCATTCATCAAAATAAAAATAAATTGAAAAAATAAGGTCAGTTAAAGCAGTATCTCAGAGTCGGAGACCTCTAAAAAGAAAGCAACAAGAGAAGAGACAAAGGGTTTTGGTGAGTGTCAAGAGGTATCTGTTGGCCCTGGTTGAGTCTTCTGAGGTCCCACATTCCAGCTCTGAATCAAGCTTGGTGTTTTTTGGACACTAATTGTTAAACTAATTTTGGACTCCGCCAGTATGGTACAACAGAGGAATCCACCACTGTATTTTAAGAAGGCTGTAATTAAATGCAGACACTCAGGCTCACTGAAGGGATCCAGATTTATCACTGTGTCTAATCTGTATTTTTGAAACACATATTATTGTAAGTATTATGAAAAAAAAGCTGTCTAGCCAAATAAATGTTGCCTGACACAACAGCAGTAGCAGTTGTTTTATCTTCTTTCAGATAATTTTGGGCTCTAGGACAGGGAATATTTTAAAGTGCACTTTGAGGCAATAATTAATTGGAATTTTAAATTAACTGTATCCTTTCTACTGAACAAATCAAGACATTCATTAGGTACAAATAATTAAAGCCACCGGGTTTTAAATATGATCTTCATCTATTGAAATTCCCACATTTGTAACTAGCTATGCTAATCTGTTTCTCTTCTAATGTCTTAAAATCTTGTTTCATGTCCCAAGGAGTGCTAAGAGGAAACATATACAATCAAATGACTGAGCAGACAGACTACTATGCATATAATATTTTAAATTATTTTATCAACTTATATATCGACTTGAAAAAATCAACTCTGATACCTTCTTCAACTACTAGCTTATTTATCACTAATGAGGCATTTTCTAGGACTTTTTCCAAAATACCCTACAGCTCTATTGGCTGTGGTACAAATTATAAAAGGAAATAGCCTAGTGCTATTTCTAGGAATTACATATTTCAAAATTATTTAATATGTTTCATTCATGAGTGCTAACATCATTAGAGATACAAAAGTCTCAAAAACTGTAACGCTGCCAAGTTCTTCAAAGCAATTTAAAACTTGAAGAAATTGCTTAAGAACTGGAAAGATTCACCCAAACTATCCAAAGAAATTCAGTGAAACAGTCTTCTTACTCCACATTCCCAATCCTAGAATAACTGCTTGGAACATTTTTCAGAATGAAAATGGGCACCCCAATGAGCAATCCTGCCCAGGAATAATTCAGCCATGATTACACTGAAGTTTCCTAAGCACCACATACCGAGAACCAGAGCAGCACAAATCAGAGCAGGTACAGACATCAACTACTCCTGCTGGCAGTTTGTGCTGGTTTTGAGCTAATTTCCACACATTCCCTACATTCAAGGATAGGAAGTAGATTCCTGGCATATTTTATGCTTATCTGGATGCTCAGGATTGTACACGCTGACCATGGCATTGTCAGGATGAAAAAGAAGGAACAAACAATGATGCAGATTGTCTTTCATTGGATTCCCCTTTGCTTTGTTTCGAGTTTTTTTGTTGGACTCCCCTTTGCTTTGTTTGTCCTGTCGACTACCACTTTTCCACACCTTGCACTCTAATAAAACTGTTCTTACAGAAGATATAATTATGCCTTCCAGCCCAGGAGTCTGAATTAGTAGCCTATCCTCATTTTCTTTACTTGTGAGCCATCTGTAATACAGTACTTTAGGATGTTTTTGATATCTTTCTCCTGTCTTGTGTCATGTAGCTCTAGTCTCACTGTTTTCCTTTCCAGCCCATATCACAAATGTACTGAAACTCTTCCTACTTCTGAGTATGGATAATACAAAATGGTCACATCCATCTTCAAAATGAAATTACATAATAGACTCAATCTATCAGCTTTCTATTTCCAGACTGTATAAAAGAAGGATGGAATTCTCATTTACATGTATATGGTTACCCACATTGTCTTGAATCACATTTTCAACCTTGATCCTTGTTTCTCCTTCAGAAGCACCTTTTCTTATTTTTTTTTTTATTTTTGTTTCGAGGCTTATTGATTGTAAAGCCAAATTGGAAAGCATGCAGTTGAGCACTTTTGCCAACACTATACATTTTGGTTAATCCAAAACTCTGAAAATAAATTGAAAACAAAAACAAAATACAGAAGGATTTGTTCTGTGTTTAAATTTGAGCTTCCTGAGAAGTAACTTTTTTTCCATCTGCTTGGACCTTGCCACAAACTATTCCACTACACTCAAGATTTAAAAAAAACCCAAAAACAAAAAAACACCATAACCTTTGGAGGGCAAATCTTTATTAAGAGAATGTATTTAATTTTTCAAGAAGGCAGTTAACACATCATATATAATTTAAAAAAAAACAACCCTCCCAACCACCTTTAGACAGTTTTAGCTGTAGAATACCTGCAATACCCATCAAATTGAATTTCAAATTATAACATTACATGTCAGACATACTCTCTCTCAAAAAAGCCTGCAATACCATTAACACATTCTGTAGGGTTACATCATGTTCATGTTTATGGCCTCACAAGAGCACTAATCTGACATGTCTCAGATTAAAGAGATTCAGATGTCCTAAGAAGCCTGGGGGCACACAACTGCACGTCTCTTCCAAAGAACAAAAGATATGCAGAGTACACACTGACATCAATTTGGGGATGATCTTTTAATGTGGAAGATCACATACAGTCTATATGACTTGGGGAACCTGGATTTTGCTAAAAGAAAAGATTTGTAAATTGAGAAAATGCTTCTCAAGCTTGAATCGTATATTTTTGATACGATGTGCACACTGACACCAGGAGGCTTTTTTCTGTCAATTACTAATCACAATTAAGTACTATCAATTACAATGGAGCAACTTGTTTGTAACTGGGCAAACTACAGCCTATTACAATGCTAACTTCCAGGACATGGCTATCTGTTCTGAACTTAGGAAGAAAAAACTAATGTAGGATGTACAAAGAGCTTTAACCATGATATTTTAAAAACTTCCAGCATTTCTGAAATGAGATTCAGTTGTTCATTTCAGCATAGAACACCAAACTTAAGTCAACCTAAACATTAGATGCTTTCAAGGAACATAAACTGAACAAACTATGAAAAGTAAGCACCTATTGGCTTAAAACCAGCAAACACACTTGCTAATTCTACCCTATTATGCAGAAAACATAAAACATGAGAACTTGTTCAGAGAGCTCAAACAAGAGTCTACTAGAAAACCACAAATTTGTGTCAGCACACTTACAATTGTTCCAGTGCCTGAAGCTCTTAATGAATTTAAGCTTTTAATGAATTTAAGGGTTTTTTAAGCTCAAAAGTAATGAAATTGTTTTTTTGGTAATAATGTAAAATGAAATAAATGCAATAAACCCTTACTTTTTACATAACACACTAAAGCGTCCTCAGAAAGAGCACAGTGGTGCATGAAGCTTCTTTGAAAATATTGCACCTTTTCATTAAAAAATGGCATTTCTGTAAAGTAATACTCTCACTTTGTATTGCCACTTAGTAAGAGTTTGTATGTATTGTTAAGTCACAAAATGTTCATTGAGTGTTTTGATTTTAAATTCTATATAATCAAACTTACTAGATTTTACCGATAAAGAGTTGTGTTGACCAGAAAGGTGTCTAAAACAAACTTCAAAAATAAAATCAGTGACTGAGAAAACCTTCCTGAAGGAGCCTGATATTTATATTTATGGTGCTTCCTTATAGGGACCATTGTCTTTCTTCAATTTTTCACTGGAACGTGAATCAATCGCTTTGTTTGATATGGTATTTCTAAATCAAATTTAAAAGTATGTGAAGATCAGCCTCAATATAAATAGACAAGGCCTAAATAGGAGCTATTTCTGGTCCAGAGGTTGAGGATTCTGGACTACAGGTTGCTAAACTTCTTTAAGGATTCAGCCCTGTGCTAAAATACACATTTCTCACTACCCTTAGCTTTCCTTTAAATTAAAGACTGGCATTTTCATAACACTTCCTTTCACCTTACTGCCTATTTACCCTGTGTATGTTAGTATGAAAGATTTGCTGAGATCTTTAACTCAGTATTCTACTTGCCACATTATAAAAACTCAGAATTCAAAACCCTTAATATAGGTTGATGGCAGTCATGTAAAATGATAATTTTTTTCACAGCCCTTAGAGTTACCTACCCTGTAAATGCTCCTGCACCATCTCTCTATGAAGTACGTAAATTTCTATGCCATGAGTTTGTATTTGTGCATGTTCAGTGATAACCCTGTCTTCTGATGAGTCAATTGCCTTGCCTCTGTGAAATAATCAAATATTCTTACTCCCCTGTTACTGCCAGTTCTGACTGCAGCACAAAACATGTTTCTCTGTATCTATCCATGTTAAAGACAGATATCTTGGATCGCACACTTCGAAGCACAACAGCCTTTTATTTCTCAAAGACTCCCTCACGTGCTAAGTTATGCCTAATTCTTAACTGTGTAAGTCATCATCGTCATCATGGCTAGGCTTTGCGAACAAAAATTTGGGAATTGTGTAAGTAGAAAACTATAAAGCACATTTTTCTGACTGTCACCTCAAAAACAATTAAATTAGCTTTTTAAGAAGTGATAAATGATCTAGATTAAAATACAAATGAAAATTATTAGCTGGAGATACCTTAATGAAACACTACAGTGATTAGTCCTAGCAATTCACGCTTTCCTTATTTTAACAGATAAGATGGAATCAACATAATAGCTTGGAAACAAAGCACTGGCATTTAGCAGCAGATGATACTGATATTGCAAGGACACTACAATCATTGAGAATAATAAGGAAAAAGAAATACAGAATGAGAATTAAAATACCCCAACTGATTAAAAGTAAACATTGTTATTGATGATAATTATAGGGCTACTAAAGATAAGGAGAAAGGAAGAAACTAATTACAGAGAAAAATAAGGCACATATTGATGAAGAGTATGTTGCATAGTCATTAGTGCATGCTTTTCCTGCAGTTCCAAAACATCCATAAAGAGCTGTAGTGAATAAAGAAAATTCCAGCTTCCAAAACCAAACTAATAAAAATTGCAGTTTCAGTGTATAAGATCTTACTTAGCTATTACCTACATCTTAGAGCTTGGCATCATAGCCAAAATAATTATACAGGACATCAGAAGTAGTTCACAAAATAATTCTATGGCAGCCACCACACAGTAATAAACCTGGTTAACTAACCCATGGAAACTTTTAAAAGATGGGGTTTTGCTAGGTGAGTCAGTTGAAACACAATGACAAATTTCAGCTAGTACTATTTTTCTTAATAGGTTTTTTTCCTACATTTTTCTTATTGGGTAGTTAGGGGATGATTACACAAGAAAGTGGTAGGTACATTTGCAAAGTCACTGAATGACAAGTAAGCACAAGTCCTACCCCAACATCAAAATTAATTCAGTTGATGAGCTTTCCTGTGAATCACATTTGGTTACGAATTGTTGAGAGAGCACTTGGGGACAATCCTAAACAAGAAAATACTAAGTATCATTTAGTAAACTAAGAAGAATTAGACTTCTTTGCTCCAGTGGAGTGATGCATCATGTTCTGTCTGGGAATTCACAGCAAGTCCAGGACACAGTTAGTAGGCATAGTCATTCCCAGTGTTGTGGGAAGAAAGAAGAGGTGCAAGATGATTATGAAACAGCTCCATCAAGCAGTTTCTGACCAAGTTCTAGACTGTAAAAATTAGGATTAAAGTCACTGTTAGTATACAGAATATATATATTCTGGCTTTGGAACAGTAGACAAGAAAGCCAGCCTTGTATGGCAAAGTGCACATCGTTTCTCAATGATGTAACAGCAGAAAAATTAATCAAACCCTAAGCTAAAAGTACATCAGGAGCTTTTATGTATGTCTTCTACTTATTGTGTGTATGCCAGTCTTCAGGACTCACGTTTTTGGAACAGTCACCATTTCTAACAAGTTAAGATTCTTGTGGTTTTGGCTATCTGATTTCAATCAAAACATCTGACTCAGAGCCAAATCATGGTCTTTCTGAAACTGATTGTAGGCCAAGTGGACTTCAGGAAGCCCAGACAGAGCATATGCAGTAAAACAAATAAAGAGTGCCTTTTTATCTCCCATCTTCCACATTAATTAAAGAATTATAGCGGCCCTGAAGCTCCATTAGTGCTATTCTAATCAGAATAAGTTAATCACTCGCTCTTTAAAAAAACAAACACAACAGCCAAATAGCAATCCATATTTTTTTCCTCATAGTTTGGTCATAAAAAGTAAAATCCAGTGAATAAATATTTCGCAAGTCATGGGTCTACTAGATAATTTGAAGGATGGGGATCTTACATTTTTCCCATGTAAATACAGAGAGAAAAGATATCACAAGATTAAAAATCAAGTGTTTTTCCCCCGTACTTGGAGAAACCATATTTATTTCCAGGGAAAAGGATGGTCTGTGCCAGAATTTGAACAAGTGATAATCATGGCTTGAGGCAGAGATCCAAAAACTGAATAAATATGACGAGGTTACACATTTAGGCATGTAGTGAATCATCTGTGACATCCATTGCCCCAAAAATTAGTTTTCAATGGAATTATTCTGCACTTAGGACCTGTTAAAGAAAAACAAACATATTAAAGTGTTCAGTTAAAGTAACTCCTAAATAATCAAGTAAGTCAATCAAGGACTTGGGATAACATAGTTGTACAGTAAATGGATCTACATTCAGTGTCTTTATATTGCCTTATTTTTCTCATAACGTTCAAATTAATAAAAATGAAAGATGTCTTTTTTACCCCACTAGTACACCATTAAAGTTTAGTTTCACTGATTATAATTCACCATGCAAGTAATTTTATTTTGACTGCGGAATTAGGATTTCCTGTTGGTTTTTCCTTTTAGTTTTTCTGATTACAGTATTTCTTTGTTTAAATACAGCAGGCATTTATGTCTCTAACATCTTCCAGAACAGCACCAAAAAACCCCTTACCAGAGACAGCAAAGAATGCTTAAATGAATGACCCTTAGACTTGTAGGTCAACAGAGAAAGTTGATATAATTCACCCTCAACAACAGCACATTCTGTCAACTCAGCTGAAGTTGCCAATATCATCACATTTATGATAGAGATACAATTATGGCTGGAAGATTCCCACAGTCCTGCCAGATTCCTCAAGGGGATTAGCACTTGTCTGATTGCAGTACACAACAAAGACATTGTTAAAATATCTGTGCATCAATCCCAAGGAGACTTTGAAGTTTAAAAAAATAAAACAACAGTGTGGGAAAAAGGAGCAGTTACAACAGTTAGGTGCAGTTAGGTTCATCAGGTTTAGTTAAATGACACACTCTCTGACCAAAGTTTTATTCTTAATTTCTCATTAACAGATTTTAAAAAACCTTTTTTTTAAAAAAAGCAAATGATTAATATCAATAGCTATTAGAAAGTATTTCAGCTTTATGTGATCTTTTCCCACAAGGAAGAAACTAGCAAAATGGAAAGGAACATTAATCGCCATTAACCACAAATCTCAGACTTCTAATTAACTGAGTGCAGAGCCTGACACTGCACTTCCTTATAGCTGTTGCCAGTGCTCCTTCCTCCCAGCAGTTGATTTCAGAAGGTGGTGTGAAAAATCTAAGGTGTTGGACCTATGAAGGACAGGGTGTAGTAATTGACAAAGCCTTCTCTCTGCTTTGCAGGCAATGCATGAACTTGTGATGTATAACATTTGTTGATAAAAGTAACAATGAACAACACCTGCATCATTTCCTATGAGAATAAAGTCATTGTGCTGGAATTTACTATTACAACCTTATAGTAAACCTACAAAAATGTACAAGCATTTTTTTTTCTAATCTACACTAATAGTGTCTGTCACTGTTTGGATATGGATGACACTAGAGGTGTCAACTATAGAGATGTACTCAAACTCAAGGTGTAGAATTCACCAAAACCTTGCTATGATTTCCCCAAGAAATTAGCACTAGCTGCAGGAGTGGACTTCTCAGAACTTCTTATGCAAGTCTAGCAAGTATCACACTTAAAAGAAATGTTCCAAAAATACATATCTCTTCAAAAGCATCTTTAACAGATGAGTCGTCGAAATTACTAAGGAAGTTCAATATACACAAATAAAGTACAGCACATACATTGAAAGCACAGAGAACAGCAAAGAGATTTCCTAACTGCTCTCCTTACTACATTTGTTCCTACTACAAACAAGTCTTATAAATGTTTACACAGTTCCAACTGAGTTTGCAGCTTGCAAATAATCTGATGATTTTCTTTTTTTTTAAATAGCCCTGAGATCTTCCAGTGAAGTCAGAGGGCATGCTGACACCAGCATGAACTTGAACAAATCCTAAATGAGAACAAGCAGCCAAAGCAACTGGATAACTTTTTTAGTCCAGAATCCACAGACTTTGCAATAACTATTGTAAAAATACATATCCATCACAGCAAGATGAATTAACAGAAACTGTAGAAGGAAATAAAGCTGTATGACAAGATGCTTGCATTATCCAGTGTATTATAACCATGTTCTACAACCGATGCAGCCATGGTCATTGGGTGAGCTGGCTTATGCTCTGTTAGGATATAACTGTGCTTGAACAGACATACTGTGCTTACAGAAAAATTGTCTGTTTTTAAATTGTATAGCTGCCCTTAACCATAAGCATATCATCGCCAGAGAAATAAGGAGTCTGTCAGAAAGAAATTACAGACTGACTGGAGTTGAGTTACTTCGAGCATGAAAAGATCCAATTGTTACCACCACATAAATATGCAGAAGCATGCCACTGCCACATGCTTGCTAGAGACCAGACATGAAAAAAATAGAAAAAAAGGGACTAATATCTTTCTAATAACTGCATAGTACTTGTTGGTATGAACTACTGTATCTCACTTGGCTACAATAGAGTTATATCAGCCTCCTAATACGAAGATCTTGGCTTTTCTGTGGCTCCTTTTATTCCTCATGAGTTTGGAACAATAGGGCTGAAATCAGAGAAATGTAAAGCGTGAATTCTCAGTGAAATGTGCATAACTACACAGTGTGATGAGAGCAGGAACTGACAGGAGAAAGGCCAGGTTTCATGTTTTCAGTTTGTACAGACCAACAAACCATTAAAGGTGTGTGAGGATTTACAAATGCTACACGATTTGAAAATCTGTTCTGCCTTTAATTTTTGGTTTACTGCCTTTGAGAGGAGAGGAATGAAAAGTGTCAGATTACAAAGTGGAATTCCTACTGCTGACCAGAAAACATTGGATTTCCTTGTTCAGACCCTAAGGGAAAGAACGGTAGCCACTGTTACGGCTTTTTGGAACTTGATTTCTAAGCAGTAATGTAAAGCTAAATATGGGCCCATTTTAAACTATAGAAATCTACCAAGTTTACTGGGCTCGCTGTTTCTATGGGCTTTATTATGGATCTACCAAAAGAAAACTCTATCTTAAATGCATGTTTTCTTTTTAGGGCTTATAGCTATAATTTATTCTTCACTAAAAAACCCTTTCATTTCCAGGTTTTTGAGTAGAACTATGACAAAATGGAGATTATAAAATTTCAATACAGTAAATTTTAATAATGATAGCTCCTAAAGTCCATTCTGAAACTGAAGTTCTATGAATAAATGTATGTTTGCTAACTTTCTCTGGAATTACATCTAGATAACATTTATTTTAGACACACAATGAAAAAATCTAAACATTAAACAAGAATAGAATGTTTTCAATATGCATAGATTAAAAAAACCTGAGGGTTATTAACTGAGAGAGTAAGTTTCTCCTCCTCCAACAGTGACACAGCGTAATAGTTGTCATCACATCTTCATATTACTGTTCAAAATAAACCCATGATTTCATAACAAATACAACTTTTCCAGTGAACAATAATAAAAGAGTGTTCCCTGAACTAAAACATGATTCCAGTTCATATGATAAACAGGAATATTTAATTCCGTTCTACAACTGGACTGGGCCAATTCATAAAACAAACTGGAATGATGACTGCACTCAGGTTGAGTGATCAACATCCTGAACAAAGTTTTTCCAAGCACAGCCCTGTCTCTGTTTCTCTCATATGCTGTCCTCACTATCTTGTCACATGGGCAACTCAGACACACAGATGCTAATTAATCATTAGTTAATTCAGAATCTTCTGAGTGCAGCCCATGGGCAAATATCTTTCACTGCATTCACTTAAAGCTATGGTATTGAGCAGAATTACTTTGACTTTCACTCTGATAGTACAGAGAGGTCTATGCAGTAATCAGCTCCTAAAAGAGCAGTGGGAAGGAAACAATGGCTTAAGGACACTGCAGTTGTGTATGCATTTGGGGCCGAGAGTTATGGAGTTAAGCAATACCAAATCTCTGCAACATTTAGAATTTTTATGATTATCAGTGTGTGATAGTCACTTATGACCTGAAAAATGTTTAGGATGAAACCAAGTGTTCCTAAAACATTTTCTTTTATTCTAAGGCACATCAGCAGTACATTTATGAAAAGCATAATGAAAATAAACTACAGATAAAACCAGCATTTACATTTAAAAAGAGGCCATTACTTTATTTGAACATGTCATTAAACAAAAGGCATTAAATCACATTAAGTGAAAGTATGGATAATGGCTGCTATTAAAAAGTCTGCTTTTGCTAGCAGCTTATGATGCTTATAGTAATGTAGGCTCTGAAAAGAATGGTTTTTAAGCAATGCTGTGATAGCAGATTTCAGCATCCTCACTGCTTCTGAAAAAGTAGATACTGAGTGACTTCATATTGGTATCTAGAACCAAAGACCGCAAATATAAAATTTAGAAATACAACAGACAATGTAGAAGCTTGCTTTGTTTGAATTGGGGTTTTGGATTAGGTTCATACATATTGCACATATTTTGTATCACAAGTTAAATGTAAAATGTATAAATCACTGCATAATACAAAAATCCTGAATTATATTTGTGGGTTAATAATTGCACTTCACTTGCCTCTTAACACTACACTCAGTCTTTACATCCAGAAAGATGGATTCTTGCAATTGGATTTAATACTATTTATAGAATAAACATTTGCATAGAAAACCTTACTTTTGTAAGAAAATGCTCTCCATTTTTTAGTATTGGAATAATAATTAAAGAAAAAATTGCTTTTAGACATTTTTTTCACTATACCGTGGCCTTTTCTGTATTACAAAGTAAATACAGAAAGAGGTGAATTCTAAAAACTTCTCTACATAAAACAAAGTACGTTAAATTCCTTTGTATTGTGTGTAGAAATAATTACCTAAAAATCCTGTTGTTAACAAGCAATTATAACTCAAAGGAATTTCAGACATCTTATACCTGCTGACTCTAAGAGACAATCTCTCAATCATTCACATTCCTAAATGTTTCTTCAAAGTGGGCTACTTTCTAGGGCAAATATAAACAGAAATGCAATTGTTCTACCCTATTCCCTCCTACATTTTTCAAAATCCAGCTGGGATATTTTCGTAAGTCTTCTTTGATATTATAAATGTGTATATTTTTTTTTATTCAGCCAAAGGCTATGCCATTTCAGCTGTTCTGGATTTTTTTTCTAATGCTGAATTTATGGCAAAAGAAAACTGACAGTAAATTCTTAGCCAGGATTCCCCACTATATTAGTTTTGGAGCTTTATCTAGAAGCAGAGTAATGGTAATGTATACGTTGCTCTTATCCAGTTGTTTAATATACCATGACCATGCTCTCTTCATTATAAAGCAAGTCAAAACAGAAATGAAAAGGCAGGAGAATGACTTTGTTTCTACAACATGTCACTGAGGGGGCTGGGGGGTATGACTAACCAGACTAATAGCCCCTTTGGGATTATTTCAGACAGTGCTTTATCAATCAAGTATGACTTGTAAAACAGAATATTTGAAAACAAAGCAAAAGGGACAAGAATTAAAGTGAAAATACAGGACATCTACAGGGGCCACCTATAGGGCAGCAGTGCTTTCATGGTTCTTGGGCTGGCAGTTATTATGATAACTTTTAAAAAGACTCCTCTGACCAGTAATACACAGGGAAGAGAGGAAAAAATTATGATCCTCCTCAAATTGACTATTTCCCCGGATAACCACACACTGATGAGCAACACTGAGAAAACAGTTTGGAATCACAGAACTGCCATGATTGCAAACTATAGATTAAAAAAAAAACCAAAAAACCCCAAACCAGAACAAAAAAAACCCACCAAAAACCAAACAATCAAAACACAAAACCCAAATCAAAACAAAACCCCAAAAAAACCAAACCAACAAAAAAACCAAACCAACAACAACAAAAAACAACAAAAACAAACAAACAAAAAAGACTAAACTATTTGTTACTGTGAGTAAAGTACAGTTAAGCTGGAACTGAAAACATGTTTGCTAGAAATGAAGACCAGCCTCTGACTCAATGCTCTCAACATTCATCTTCTCATTGTCCACACAGACTCATTAAACCTTTTTTCTCAGTAAAACAGGATAAATGTGAAGGGTAAACTTAAGGGTTCAGATGTCCCTGAATAAGCCATTTTGGAGCTTTCTATCCGATAAAAATTGATGACTTCTACTTCAGGAGTGTGCTTGGAGAATGTACACAATCAAGAAAGGCTCCAACACCCCTGGTTAATAAGGCCATCGAGTGACGTTCCTGGCAGAATTGCAGATCCCATTAAATGATTTGGGCAGTCCACAGATGTCCTGATCAAAGTTTTCCATTCATTACCATGGGCTCTATGCCCAAAACTATTCAATAAGCATTGCTGAATACTGAACACAGCTTACTTTGTTTGTACGTGTATTCACAGTGTTCTGACTCCTTGTTTGCTTGAAGAAATAGCAAGAATGCACAGCAGAAAAGCAAGACAGAGCTCTTTTATTTTTATCACTGTCCTGAATACCAAAATCTGGCAGCCCAGAACTGTGGCTTTGGTGCAGTACCTTGTTGTGGCTTTTGAAGATTTGTCCAAATAAACAGTGCATTCCTTAGATCCAAATCTAGAGATTCTGACTGTACTTTTTTTCTAACTATAGTCTTGCAGACAAAATATAACTGCCTTTATTGCTATTGAGTTTAGCTAGGATTAGGGGATCAACATCCAGTAGCTGTTTTGATGATGGCAGCCGGTAGTCACCTCTTTGGGAGTAGATATATCGCCAACCTTTCCAATACCTCTCCACTCCACTCTGCAAAAATAACAGTCTCAGGAGGGAACAACTAATGCAACAAGAACTAATGCACCATCCTCTTTGCCTCTGCTAACTATGGTATGCAATTATCACAAGGGCAGTCACCGATCCTGTCCACGGTTGGATGGCTGACTCACTCTGACTGCTTTGTGCCAAAAAAAGTTTTTACTGTTCCTTGCAGCAGTTCTGCTCAATGTAGATGAGCTCATACATGAATTGTAAGGCACAGGAAGAAGATATGTGAGAGCACTGGAATCAGAAAAAGTAGCTTGGGACCTAAGAGAACTCTTTACCACATATATTTAAACCAGGATCTTCCCATATAACAAGCCAGCTTGAAACAAAATCAAGTCCACTGCCTGCAGCTGAGAAAGACAATAAGCTGAAAGAGTTAAAACACTCAGTTGGAAACCCGCTGGCAAAAACTTGCTTAACCTTCTCAAATTTAGAATTGGCAGGTTTTTTTCTCCTCTTAGCAAAAGCACTACTTTCCTGTTACAAACCTCAGCTTATTTATAGTTAAGAGACAAGAAGCCTATGGATCCACTTAGGGTGGGGCTGCAAGGAGCTGCCAAGGGAAGGGCTGTGGTGTAGAAAGGGTCCTCTGACTCCTCCATCATGACAGAGCTAAGGTTAACACTATGAGAGAGACACAGTCTTGAGGTCCAGCTAGATGGGGGGCCTGTGGTGGGCTGCCAAAGGAGCAGGTAGGCAAGAAAACAAATTCTCCCTTGATAACTACCACGTCTTGGAAATGGTTTGGTGTTCCAAGGCTCAGGACAGAAACCTATGGTTAGATTCTGGATCCCCTGGTAATGCTTGACATTGTGTATTTTTTATTTGTCAAGGAATCTTTCATCTAGACTTTGACTTACATGTTTTGTGATTCACCTTCCTATTTGTCGTTTAGGTGTCCCTGGCTCTAGGATTACAAATATAGGGACCACGTATGTCCTTGTGTGCCAGACTCCATCAAATGTGCTGTATCAGTGCCTCTGTCACTACCACACCTCCCATCAGGACTCTTTGGTAAGTCTGCAATAGGATGGCACAGGTCTAGTAGGATTCTCTGTGTAACCTCAAACTCATTTACTGTGTCATAAAGAAAGCATGGAAGAGCTTTGGGAATATCCCTAGTAGCCTCACTACCATTAAATCACTTTGTCAGAAAATAAGATGAGAGACAAGTTCACAGAGGTCAACAGGGACTGGTAGTGGAGATTCAAATTCACACAGCCCACAGGTGTTTAAATTCCAGGTTCTGTTCAGAGATTCCAAAGAGCATTAAACTCAGATCTTTACCCAGGACCTGTCTATCAACTTAAGGAAAGTTGAACAAATTTTTTTTTTGGTTGAATATAGGGTCTTTGACTCAAGAGCAGATCCAGATTTTCTGTTTTGCTTTTAAGATCATCCCCTTCTTGCCTGTATGCATATTTTTTTATAAATAAGCAATGCAAAATGTGTAGTCACTGTGAGCATTCTTCCTAAAGTTGTTACTTTTCTGAAGCTTAAATAATTTCTAAAGCATAAAAATTAAGAGTTTTGGATTCAAAATGCTTGGATGTTTGCTAGATTAAGAATGAATCTTAACTTGGAAAGGGATGAATTGAAGTTTTATTTAGAGAGTTCAAATAGTTGCATTTTTGAATGTTACTCAAGTAACCACAAAACATATAAAGAATTCCCTATTTCTCAATTCGAAACAACTGAACACTATACAACTCTTTGCAGATGCCAACCTAAATGTGTCGGCCAGATGGGGTTTTTCCCCCCTAATCCAGTTCAATTAAAATGTTTTATGAAGGACCACCCATGGAAAATAATTAGAAGAAAAATAATTATGTATACTGTAGCTGAGAAAAAATTGAATCTTTGAATGTTAAAATATAACAAGAAGAAACAGAGGGTGAATTAATACCTATAGAAGATGGTGACATGCCACAGTCTCTTCGTAATAAATGAATTATATGAACTAGAATATCTGCAAGATATTAAAATGCAGATTGTAGGACATAGAGAAAAGAGAACATATAAAAGCTCTGCTCTACCTCTGAAATGAAAATTACATGTTTTTTTACATTTTCTAACTTTATCCAAGGAGCTGACATTGATAGGAGACTCAAATGCATTATTTACTTGAGCTTTTACAACTTAGCTTATGTTTCTTTCTCTTCCAAGAAACTACATATCACCATAAAAAAAACAACACTTGTAATAAAAATATCATTAACAAAAGGTCTTGCTTTTGTGGGTAAGCCAACATCTTTCCTCATGTAATATGAGTACTGAATGCTGAAGGATACACAGGAATGTAGGGCAGAAATTCCCCACACCCCTGAGTCCAGTCCCTTGTTATTGTGGCAACCACATTTTGTAATGGCTAATATAAACTAAAATGTTATATGTGGATATTGACTGGGAACAGTTAGCTTTCAAGTCTGAAATATGCACTATATAAAAGAGAATAATGGAAATCTATTGAATCTACTTGCCTTACACATTGGGAAATGGTGTCAGTATCTCCATCTGCATTTGATTGCAGAATAAACTAACCAACACATTCTGAATGAATGAGAACTGGCTAAACCTCTGCTATTTGGATGATTTATCCAAAACATATTTGAAGAACAACATGTATCATTAAGATACATACAAAAATAGTAAATCTTTAAGTCATGAAAGGCAATTTGACACCTTACTCTTTCAGAATCCCATACTCCAAACCATATTACTAACTGCATGCTACAGACAATTAGGATACAAAACTTACAGTTGCACTAAACAGGTAAGTTATAAACTAGAATAAATCATCATACCAGTATAAAATAAACAAACAGCAATAGTTAGAAAAGGGAACTGCAATAAAGGTTTTTCTAGAGCTACTGAAGGAAGGTGCAGGCTTTGTCAATATGATGCAGTAGAGTATAAAAAGGTTTTGGTGTTTACATTTTCCATCCCTTGATGTGGTCCACAAATAACAGAGCCTGAGTCTCAGTTACCATAAAGAATATTCAAAAGCTCAAAAGTGAAATGCTGCTGTGCTGAAGCCAAGACTGTCATAGTCCAATTGGATCTCTCTAATTTACAGGACAACACAGTCTGTAAATTATTTTATGAGGTCATTAGGAAAGGAAACAAGGGCTCAATCCCCTTTGTACACACTAGACTAGCAGAATTTACTAACTCATTCTTTAATTCATGAGGTTTCTAACTCACAAGTTGTTTAATTTGTAACTTTTAGATTACACACATGTAAGCAAAATACTCCCCTAGGTGGTGGTCAGAGTGCTCATCCATTCTCCTGTGTCCTGGTACAGGCCTCCCATGTATCACACCTCAGCAGCCTGGCTCATGTTGGATATGCAAGCTGTTGTTATTTACACCTTCCAGCTTGAAGGTTTGGTCTACATGGTTTCTGTAAGTTAGTGGATTCTGAAGGAACCGACAGACAATGAATAGGAAGGGTTAGGGCTGCAGCAGACAGCAAGCTGCAGCGGTACTGGCTTCGTAAATACCCCTGCCCTTCCTGCAGCATTCCTGTCACTGCTCCCAACAAACATCAGGGCTCTGCCTGAGCTGCACGTTAGCTAAAATCTGAGCAGGAGTTGGGTGAAGAGCCACACAGTAGAAAAGCTCAAATGTCTTTCATGAAAGAGGAGGAGATTTGATCAGGTACCAGTTTCGAGACTACCTTTGCAAAATATGTACTTTTTAAAAAATATTTTAAATATATTGGGTAATAAGAAAGTTGCTAAATGTAGTATAGTAAGGTCTTCTGTCATAGTAGATGTATTTTACCAGTGAAAATTCAAATTACGTGGGGGCAGGTAACACACAGATGATTCTTTACACACTGTCTAGTCAAGCTGTGGAAATGTGTGACTGTGCGAACACCAACACTTTAGAAAGTATTGTAAGGCTGTGCACTATGCCCAAGGACCCCAATGGAAAGGCTGTGCAACCTAATGGAACAGAAAACTAATCTCTGAGACTCTGAGCAATTGTGGGGGACAATCTGAAGAACTTCCCTTAGTCATATCCTGCTGCAATCATCTGCCTTCAGTCACTGACAGATGAATGGAGAAGAAAATTGAACCCTGGTCTGAGACAGAGTTCCAGAGGAAGATATACAAAAAACCCACAGAGAATATATACTCCATTACATGAGAATTACTTTCTCCCAAGCTACTTTTCTTGTTTCTCTGTCTTCAAGGCTGAAGACTGTGAAAGAAATACAATAGAAAAAAATACTGAAATAAAGTAGTGGAAGTGACAAAGGAGAGAGACAAACACCTCTTTGGGAAAAAGACGAACAGCTGAACAGGCTTCTGGAGAGCCTTCACTTCTTCCTGTAGGAAAACATCAAAGGTAGAAAAGACAAGGATTTAAGATGAGATTCAAGACAGTGTAGTGGAGAATCAGCTGTATCAGAAAGGAATTTATGTTCATTTTTATATGCATTTTCAGCTTTTTAATGATTTTTTTCAGACTTTATTTTTAAAAAAATGCACAAATTCTGTAAAGTCTACATCTTTATTAATCTGTTTGCTAACAATTAGCAGAAGTCTCCCATGAGAAAACTGGGAAAAGTTGTGCAAAATTTTAGTGCAATTTTAAGAGTTGGTCCTGGAGCCAGAAAAAGGCAATTAGACCTCTGTTTTCTGGATATGATGACAGATTGAGCTCTGCATCCTGAGAACTTGGCCAAGGACGCTGAAAAGCAGTACCAGAATTCAAGGCTTGAGACATTAATAGAGCTGGTGGGTTGCTCTTGCATCAATTTGATGAGTAACTGAGAAATGTTGCTTGGCCTGGTTTCTTCATGGCTCAGAGCCCACTTCCAAGATGAAAACAGACTACGCTATGGTAATAAAGGAACAATGTAGGAGAAGAAAGGGTGCTTACCAGGCAGACAATAGAAGTAAGGTTTTGTTCATCATAGAATTGTTGAATAATTCATGCAGAACAGGCCTTTGGTGGTCACCTGGTTGTTTCTCACCACCTCTAACAAAGCAGGGTCGACCTCAAATTTGATCCAGCTTCAGGGAGAGATCATGTTGTTCAGAATCCTCTCCAACCACAGACTGAACATCTCTAGGAACAGAGTTGCCATAGTCTCGCCGTTCCCTTATTTGACTAAACTCATGGTGTGTTTTGCTTTTGCTTTTCTTACATCTCATTGGAACTCCCTGTGTGCTTTCCACCTTTCTGCATCTCTGAGAAGAGTCTAGTTTCCTCTTCTCTACACCCTCACATGAGGTAGCTGAAGATAGCAACTTCCCTTTTCTTCTCCAGCATAAACTTTAAACCCATTTCTTTAGCCTCCCCTTGTTTGCTATCTTTCCTGTCATCAGATTCATGGTTCTTCACTGAACTCACGTCAACTGGTCAATACTTCTCTTGTACAGGGAAGTTCACAATGTGATGCTATACTCTAGTACCGACAGAAAACAGTTAAGACTTCCCCTAAAATGCTGGTTACATTCTTGCTTATATAGAACGTATATAGCCTTCTTCATCAAGAGAGAAAATGGTAATTCTTGTCCTAATTATTGTCAAACAGGACGCCCACATTTTTTCCCCCACAAAAATGCTTTCTATCTGGCCACGGCCCAGTATGGACTCCTGCATGCAGCTACTCCATCCCAAGTGCAGTACTCTGCAATTGTCCAACTTCATGATATCATTACTCACCCATTTCTTTAGCCCATCAAGATCCCTCTGCCTGGCAGCCCTGCCCTCCTGCTGACCACCACTCTCTGCTCCAGTTTGATACATTGAGTGAACAAGTAAAAGGAATTTTGCTGTACTCTGTAAGGTTTTCTTTTTTACCATGGGAGATTTCCATCTCTTCCCTTTTCTGAATGGAGATACACGTAAAAGGCAAAAATTACCATGCAAACTTTCATGTTATTTTTTTTTCTAGTCTTTACACATTTACACATATGTAACAGCTTCTGGGAGAATTTTCTTCTGGACAAACATGAAACCAAAAATCAGTTTATTCCATTCTGGATGTCCCTTGCAGCTTTTTAAGAAAAGTACTCTCTTTCAAGGAAGGAGGCAACGTTTTATCTTCTTCATTAAAAGCATATTCTAAACAAAGAGTGTCAAAAAAATAGATTCATAATTTTACTAACATTCCACATACAATTTTTGGCATTGAGAGAGTGGGAAAAGACTGAAATAAGATTCCAAACATTTTAAGATTAAAAAATACTGAATTGCTCAAGGAAGAAGTTCACAGTTAGCAACAGTTCATTAAAAAAAGTAAGACACATGTGACTAGGCCTCTGACTCCATGTATCAGACTTTGCTGGGGTTTTTTTTAGGATGCAAAGTCATACACTATGCCCAAGGACCCCAAGCCCCGGTTGCTGCTGGATCACAGTGGGGATCCTCATCAGGGTAGAATATGGGCACTGAATGTCTATGATAGTACTGAAGCCGTGAGAGCAGTTTTTCCACCACGTGAGGATATTTTTCAGACAAATCATTTCTCTCTTCAGGATCATGAACAACATCAAACAGCCAAAGTCTCTTCTTTGGTGGATCAGACGACTGAATCTCCGACACGTTGAACAAAGATGGTGGAGGGAACCAATGACTGCAGCCTGAAGAAAGAGGAACAGACCAAGGGTCAGTTCTCAGATATGGAGCAGTAGCGTGGAGATGCAGCTATCCTGTATTGACAAATTCACTAGGTCTCTTGACAAGCCCTTGAGCAGTCAGTGACTGTTGCTGCACTCCTTAACTCTAGCCCTGCACCGGAGTATCTGTAGTCCAAGGCTACCTATAAAGGAGTCCTATTTATGCACAAAAAAGCTGCACCATTTGGATTCGGAATTCCATGCTACTTTATTTCATATCAATTAATTTAATGGACTTTCTTCTTGGATTCTATGATCCTTAGGGGTTTTCCACTAGACTTATAGTTATTTATAGACCAAATATTTGGAAACCAAAAGAGTACATTGTTTGGATTTTAGATGTGCCCATTCTAGATTTTTGCATGTGGTCAAAAACCTAAGAAGTTAGCAGAATTGCTAAGAAATTAAAATACATGAAACAGAATCAAACTGTCTTTGTGGGAGGTGGGAGATAGGCCACACTGTACAAAAAGGAGTTATTTTGCTACCTGGATATCCAGTTAGTAACTTCCATTTTCCATGTCGTATTGCTGCATGAATTGATGTATTGAAAAGCGTATCATCCCATGGAGAAGAATTGCTCTGTGGTAAAGATGCCCTGTTGTCAATGCCAAGACCTTAATGAAACAATAAATGAAGTTAGACACATTGCATATGCATGAGGCAATTTTTAGAATTCTATTGGAAAACAAAGCAGTATCATCCATTTATTTTGATGTACTGGATAAACTATTTGTTGTATATATGTACAACGATCCACGCTATGATTCAACAGAGGTATTTAACTCAGAACTTGAACTGCATTTTAAAAAGTTACCAGTGTAAAATGTCACAGATGAGTCTGGATAACTGGACTCATTTTGTACACAAGTATTATATCTCATATGGCTGCATTAAGTGCGTGTATCTTTTGCCAGTTAGAAATATAGGATTGGAAGATCTCCATAGACAATGCTGCTACTGTTGACTCTCTTAGATAACTATGGGGACCAAGTCCCAGGGCCTGACGTGTCCACATGCAGAAAGCTGTCTCTCTGGACTGAGCTGGCTATGTTCACAAAGATCCAAATCTGGCCAGCAAGCTACTGGCATGACACAGTATGAAGCACATCTTCATACTGTCTTTGGTAGAGTTGTACATGATGTGATCTGATATTCAGATACTGTAGAAAACTGAAGTGTCAGCTATGCAGATTCCTTCTCAAAAGGAAACCTGAAGTTTCTCATAGAAAGAAAGGAGCTCAGAAAAAAAAGTGCATTGGTCAGGAGATCATTTCGTTACTGAAACCAGGAGGGAGCCAGACAGACATTCCAGGAGCATCCAAACCAAATTCCATATAAGCTTTCATAAATAAAATAGGTGTTTAAGACATAAAATCGAAGAGTTTTATACTAACTGTACCAATTGGTAACAGTTTACCAGCGACTACCAGAAGGCAACTATAATCACACTAAAAGAGACATCAGAAGATGGAGAGAAACCAATGTTGATTTTGTAGCATCTTTAAAGAAATGGTTTTTCAACCAGTTTAAGGAATCTGAAGGACTCGGCTGACAGATTTTTGCCACTGAAATCAGAAAGAGAATCCATTAGATGTACAATGATCATGGGAGAGCCAAGAGGAAGCAAAACTAGAGATTTCTAAAAAGAGTAAAATCCGCACAGCAAAAAAAAAGTAAAATCCCAACAGAGTGGGGTAAATAAACATGCACTAGAAAGAACAACAACGTTTGGAAATGAAATGCAAGGACACAATTTCTCTAGGTTTTAATGAAGGTCCTGCAATGTTTCTATTTTATTACTGGGCTTCACGCTTGGATTTGGTTTTTCTGTAATAAGCACATTTTGCATACCCAAGTTCTCTGTCTGCGTAAGACTTGTATAATATTCCCACATTAACAAGGCTATAAAAGGGGCTACTTCCTTAGAGTGTGCATACACAGATTAGGGAGGACTCCGCTCATCTTAGATCAAGAAGCACTGAAGCTAACCTAAAAATAAAGCCCTCAAACTCCTATAAAAACAAGGCAAACCTCATAAATAACCGCAGCAGAATCTCTTCTGGAAGATAAACCCTCACACATCCATGTGATGTCTGTAGCAAATACAAAACAGCTTACTTTCCAACATCACTATGTTTGTATCATTCTGTTGTAAGTTCTGCTACTGAGAACACTCAGCTTTGCCATCTACTTTCTTAAGCACAATGACAGACTTTGGACAGGTTAAAAACCAGAAACATTATGTTTCAAAACTACAATATCAAGGCCTGGTTTAAAGATAAACTTATGTGAGCCTGCATTTCTGATTTTAAGATTTAGCAAGGAAACATACTTCTGATTGCTGAGCTACATACAGTATGTAAAGCCACAGTATTACACAAGATAAATTATTTAAAATACTTCAAACAAACAGTATGAAAGATTATATTTTTAGATATACTTCGCAAAATATCCTTAGAATGCCATACATGAGACTTAAATTAAGATTCAAGAAGATAAAATAATTTTTAAAACCCCTGATTTGGTCCAGGTAACAAAACCAAACTCCCAAGCAAGGAAATGCTTTTACCAGAGCTTGAAGTTGTTTGGTGAAATATTATCTTTCAGAAAAATTTCTTCAAGATAAATGGATAAATTTCCTCATGGTGGGCTGTTACAAACAGAACTCTGTCAATCATGTTAATTCATCCATTGCAAGCACTTGTTCTGTGTCAAAGAAATGTACTGCCTATTACTCAGACAAAAACATTGCTTCCCAGACAGTACAGGTCAACTTTCATCACATGTATCAGCCCTGGAAAAGACACTGATGCTTGTCTGAATGCTCTCTACAAAGATGCCTACAGGACTGTGAGTTTATTACATTATATAAACACCAGATACAGAACTACAATAAAAAAAAAATACTGCCTGATATTCCCATCATACAACTTGCACCTCAAGCCTGGATATCTTCCCCCTGCATTTACCTACTTCCTCCTTCTCTTCAGCTCAGCTGGTAAGTTTCTGCCTTTGTCTTCATTCTTCAGTTTTTGCTAGTGCAGATGAAATGCAAAATGCCTGGGCAGTCTTCTCCCTTGCCATATGAATTTTACAGGGATCCCTTTTCCGGTTTGGCAGACTGAAGAAGTCACATTCTTTTTGTTTCCCTTTCAAGATAAAAGTTTTTTTCTGCATTTATTCTAGATTGCTGGGGAGTTTTTTCTTCTTTTTTTCTGTTATGGTTGACCAGGCAGTAACAACAGCCCTGTGGACTAATCCACCAGCCAAAGGACAGGAGCCTTTCACTGAGCTCTGTAATCAAGTCTGTCTTCTTATGCCTGCATACTCTTCTGATAGACTTACATATAAAAATGTGATGTTTTCGCTTGTGCAAAGAGGCAAGACATTTTATTTTTCTGTCATTTGATCACCTGTGTATCAGTGGCTAATAAAATACTAAAGCTTGGTTTTCACCTTGAAAGAAAAATCCCAGAGCCTTCACCACAAATTTTATTACTATCAAACAGAAGTTGCTATATTTCTTTTTAAAGTAGTCTCTTGGGAAATTATAGAACTGCTATTAGTTAAGAAAGCATTGACCTCTCGTTCAAACATTTATTTTCAAATACTTAATGCTAAAATAAACTTATCTAAAGATTTTAGAGTTTTGGTTGGAGTTCTAGGTGACAAAATAGTATTCAAATAGCTTTTATATCTCTATAGAAAAAACTAAGTCTTTCAGAAAATGCTGCCCTTGATAAGTGATTTTGGAGGTTATAGAACAGTACAAGAAATTCTTAGTTTTGACAGCCTGAAAAATGCTTTCAGAATCATATTTTTAACAAAACTGAGGTGGCCATCTCTCTCTACCCACAAAAGTAGTTTATTATATAAATATGTTAGAAGCCTGTCCCTTTGCCCCTTATGGAAACTTCAGCTTAGTTCTTTTAGCTTTATAATCATACACAATTTTTATACACATATATATTTCAAATTAGGATGAAAAATCCTAAATAATTTTCAATAGCTAATAGCATCTTCAGGAGACCTAATTTCTCAGAAGGCCAGTGTCATCAACTCTGAAAAATCTATGCAAGATGCTCAGAAAATATGAGTCAAAATGTTAGCTGCATTTGCAAAAATAATGGCCATTTTGATAATTTGAATATTCCATAGCATACTCTTCAGGCAGGATGGTGGAAAACTGACTACTGGAGAAGTACATAAATAACATCATGAAAAATAATCAGAGAATATGCTGGACTTTTTCAGAAAACTGAACATTCTTTCAGTGCATTAAGTCTTGCTAATGCACAAACCTAAGTACAACAAAAAGCAAAGTAATGAACAAGGGGGGAAAAAGCCAACCCTCATTCCACATACACAAAAGAAAGTGCTCTGAATAAGTTATTGCTATTTAGGGAAGTGCTTGTGAAGTTGTAATACATAGGTAATGTCCAGCGGCTGTCAAGAAAAGCAATCTGAATATTAGAATTGGCAAAGAATGGGATACTATGCCAGTACTCAAGTCTTTGTTGTGCCTCACATGGCATACTGTGCAGTTTTGGTCCCCAGTTAAAAAATGGACACAGAAAAACTGCAAAAGATTCAAAGACATGACAAAGAAGATAAAAGCTATGGAACAACTTCTGTGTGAAGAATGACTAAACAAATAGGATCCTTTATCTTCCTTCAAAAAGGGACAACCAATGAGGGACAGAACAGAGTTCTATGAAATTGTGTGGCCATAAGTAAGAACTGAGTAAGAAACAACCAGTCTTTCCTAACAGGAGCATTGAATAAATTATGAAATCATGGATTGAAAATGAATGACAGTATATACGTCCTTGTTACAAACCAAACTGAAGTGTGGAACTCCTTTCCATGGAGTGCTGTGGATGCCAGATGTGTATGCAGCTCTCACAACAGCAACCTGTACAGGTTTTTGTTGTGGTCTTATACAAGATGAGTTACCAAATTACTTTCAGTTCAGGAGAGCCCAAATATTTTGTTTTAAAAAAGTGCTATATCAAAGCAGATTTATGCAACTCCTTTTATTACATTAATCTCTGTATGCACTGAACTGAAAGGGCCAAAACTTCCACAAAGGGTAAGTACAGAATCATAGAGCCATGAAACATCTCAGGTTGGAAGGGAACCATGTGGATCACAGAGTCCAACTCCCTGCTCCTCACAGGACTACCTAAAACTAAACCATATGACCAAGAGCGTTCTCCAGATGCTCCTTTAGCTCTGACAGGCTTTGTGCTCTGACACTTCCCTGGGGAGCCTTTTCCAGTGAACAACCTTTTGCTAATCCCCAACATGAACTTCCCCTAAACTAGTTGTCATTTCAGCCTCCTCATGTCCTACTCCTTGTCTCCAGAAAGAGGACATCAGAACCTCATACTCCACTTCCCCACCTGAAGAAGCTGTAGACTGCCACGATGCCACCCCTCAGCCTTCTCTTACCCAAGCTGAGTAAACCAAGTGACCTCAGCTGCTCATCCCAACTCTTGCCCTTGAGGTCTTCCACCACCTTGGTCACCCTCATCTCTATGTGTAAATGATTCAGATTCAGGTTTCACCGTAATTTCAAAAATACCTGAATACCATGAGTCATGTCTAGCATGCCCTCTAGTTGACTTTGGGTGCTATTCTTTAAAGGAGGGACAGGATAAGGAAATGACAACAGTAATTTGTATTAGCAATGGCTTCCAATGCATAGATCATTCTGTGCAGACAAGTCAGTTATTTACTAGGGCTGGTTTTTCACTTACACGAGAACGTAAATCAAAAGTAAAGAAATTGAAATAATGGATCCACACCAGATTTATGCTCCTGTGACTGAAATCAGAATCTGATACCTACATTATTTCCTGCTCTGGTCATACAATTTAAAATTTTAAAAAAGCCCCTACAATTCACAGAAATGTTATAAGGTGACAGATTTTACCATACTGAAGTGTGTCCCAAGAACTAATTAACAACTGATGATTCAACATAGAAAAGAGGAACAAAAAATGCTTACTTTGTCCAGCAATCTGTTCTTTCACTTCATTTTTTAAGCATCGGGAAGATCACAAAAAATGCTGCAATGTGTTTAGCCCTGTTTTATTCCTCCCTATCTTTCAAAAAACCTCTTCTGACCTCATTCGGTATCCCATGTGTACTCCCGATTTAAAACATAATCTATGTTAGGTGGCTAGTTTTTCCACAGAAAAAGCTGTCTTCCTATTTTTTTTTTTTTTGCATATACTTACAACAGCCTTCTGCTTAACTCATTAGCTCACCCATCCAACTAGGCAATGATTTCTGGAGGCAGAAAAAAGGAAGCAACAATTTTTCATATTTCTGCCCTGCTGATCAATATATACTTGAGAATCAATCATCTGTTTCTTGGCTCATACAATCCTAATTTCCTACCTTATCTAAAATTAAAAGATTTATCTGACCACCACGAAAAATACAAAAAATGTCTGAAAATCCATTTATTTTCTGTGCAACTCAAAACCTTTTAAATTCTTCTACTCTACTTCTACACTGCAAACAAAAATAGGTTTGTGAGCCTATGATGCCTGCAAGGCTACCTGGTAATACAGGAAAGAAGGGTTGATCCAGTTTTACTACATTTTACAGCCTGAGAAGTCTATCAGAAGCTCTCTACTCATCTTCCTATATAAAGATTGTAAAGCCAACTGGTTTATCTAAGTCTTATGATGTTCCTAACAGCTTCACTGATAGTCTCTGAAACATTTAATATTCAATCAAGAGCAAATATGAGGAAAAAAGTTTTCCTAATGCAAGCAAATTCAAAAATATCACAGACAACAGCAAAAAGACACTGCAACACAGTACTTGATATGAAGGCTGGAAAATTCAGATCTGTCAGCTTCTTTGTAAATATTTCCTATGATTTGTTTCAATCTTTTGCTTTCTACTTTACAAAGCAAATAGTTCAAGTACCACAGAAACATAATTTCTAAAGAGAGGTTTAGGGATAGTCCACACCCATACTGTGTAAACCAGCAAGTTAAAGAAAATAAAAAGTACAATCTGAACCTGGTTTGTTGTTTTTCTTTAAGAAAGGCTTGTTCTTTAAATTAGACTAAAAGCTAAATTTGTTAATTTAAACTAAAATTAAACTAAAAATTAAAAAATTAATTAAAATTAAAATTAAACTAGGGCTAAACTAATTAAATGTAATTAGTTTCATAGAGTATATTGATTTAAACTTTGCTATCTAAATTTTAATCATAATATGGAAGAAGATAAACTATTTAAAAGAGGAGTATACAGGGGAATATATATTTTATATTAATACATGGTACTTTGCAGAACTAATAAACACAGATCACTTACTCTTCTCATTCCTCTAGCTTTCCTTCTTTTTTTTCATTCAATAGGAACAACTCATGCAACTGGTAGAAACTTGAAGTGTGGTGAAATAAATAGACAGTACATCTAAAAATAAAAAATATTCTGCCTTCAGTGCATGATTAAGATGATGAAAATGATCCATGTTGAGAACAAGTTTTCTTGGCTGGTAAGAGATCAAAGAACACACAGTTCTCTCTAATATGCCATTAAGCAAGGTCCTGACCACAAAATTTAAAGAGTCCAAAACAATATTGCTTGAAGCATGCTGTATTTCTGTACACTGTGGTCTACAATACTAGTGTGCAGGGAGGCAGTACTGGGTACTGGAGATAGACAAAAAGACAAAAATTTATTATTTATTTGTGAGACAGAGTCCTGCCCAAAGAGTAATCTAAACAGCTAAGTGAGTATCACAGTGACCATGCCTCTACAATTTTCCAATATCCCACACAGTAACAAAAACATTCTTTCATAAGCAGCTACATATAATCTGTGCTCTTTAAGGAAAACAGAAGCAAATGAAGGTTCTCTCTTTGTTTCTTCATCTGCAAAACATGGACATTAGAAGTTACCTACTTTTTGCAGTATATTTCACAAAGGAAGAAAGGAAGAATATCACTATTCTGTAAGTTAAATATCTATTTACAATGATAATGTAGGAGCCATATGACAGAGAAAATATAATCATTAAAAGCTCCAAGCTTACTTGCAACCTGCTTGATGGAAAAAAATGAAAAGTACGTACTAAGCAAAGCCATGAAACCCAGGGTGAATTAAGATTTTAGATGATTCCCACTCTTTGCAGTCCAAATTAAAAACACATCTCAAACAAATAATAAACAGGTGCTACTGCCTAAATTCACACAGAGAATGATGGTCTGCATGTCACCCATAACCAAGAGTGAAACCTTGGAATCATGACAGATTAAGCTGACGCTTTTTCAGAATTATGTCAGCATTGGACAAAGAGGAAACTGAATGCAAGGAATTATTAGAAAACGACTCATGAACAAAGCAAAAAGCTCTATGGAACTGGAAAACTGTAGTTCTAGTCTTCCTGCCTCAAAAATAAGACTGAGAAAGTTCAGAAACGAGTTACAAGGTTGGATGGTGTGCAATCCCTCATGACTAAAAATCCTCTGCTAGCAGCATATTCTACTTAATTAAATTTGCATGGTCTAAGGAACTCCAGGGACCAGGCTGTTTTCACTCCCTTGCATGACCAAAGGAAGGTTCTTCCCATCCTGTGAGACATTGTGCCAAATGCAATCAAATAATCAAAACCTTATTGTTTTAAATGACAGGGGACATATCACTTAAACATGCAGGCCAAATATTTTGAGTGCTTACTACACAGACCTTATGAAGTATCTTGAGTGAAATCACATGATCTTGGCATTTTCAGTACATTTCAGTATATTCAGACTCTACCTGACCTAACAAGATGTCATCTACAATGAGGAACAGCACTAATGCACAGCCTGTACCTGCAGTGAGAAAAACTCAAACATCCTGAAACACTGAACGAGACATAAATTCTTTACTTAGGAAATTCATTGTCTGCTTTTGCTAGTAGCAGTCATGTTCCAGTGGGACTAGACTACATTCTCTGAACAAAATAATCTTGGCTACATCATCAAATTCAATTACGTGCCATTTTATTTTGAATCACAGCAAAGATGTTTCGTGGAAAATCTCCATGTTATTTTATCACTTTGTAAAATCTTCTTTTAATAGTATGTCAGCTAGTAGAATGGCTAGGACAACTCTCCAAGTTTAATAAGCAAGCAAAATGTAAGAACTGTCACTAAGATAGCCTTGCAATAAAGTCCTGTTTGTTTGCAATGACTCTTGGGAGGATCACTGCAAGTGCACATGTTTTCAGACTTATCTCTGCTAACACAGGCTGGAGGAACACATGCAGAGCAACAGCTGTTACAAGAGGCACCCATCACAGGATTCTGTCAGACAGGTCCTCAGAGCAAAAGAGCACAGACTGACAAGGTTCCATCACATAGCAAGATGGCAAGAAACTACTGAGCTGCAGACAATAGTGCTTGCAGTGAGGAGGCTTTAGGAAATGAAGTGGCTCTTATGCATATGTCCAAGAAAAAGATACTATATTTAAAATAATTCAATCTCGTGCACACAGATTGTCAACACACTGAAGGATGTCACTCCTGGCAGACAGGCTTTCAAAAGGCATGTCACCTGGCAATGACACGTCTCAAGGGGATAAATTACAGGTTCAAATTCTGCTGAGATTATACTCTAAGACATAATGAATGATTCAAAAAAGTTTCCTTACTTTGTAAAAACGTTTTTTATTAGAGAGGAGCGAACCATTCTGTATATGTTGCAGAGTAGAATTCTGCTTAATAGTTGGATCAAACATTGGGAAAAACCACATGGGCTGCTTCACTAGGACTTAAACCCAACAAACAGTAACCAGTATTATTTTCATAGTAAGGCGATGCACATGCCTCCTTGCCTCTTGTGATCTGATTCGTAGTCTGCAAAAACCACAGAGGAGATCCCCAGACAGAAGCTGGAGACTGACGAACCAAAAACCACTTACACATGAAACCCAAACAGAAAGAGTATTTTCTAGTGTTTTCATTATCATCTTTAAAATCAACACACTATTATAATCATTCAATAAATTCCTACTGTATTCACCATCTTTATGTATTGTCAGAAAAATGGTAACTGTATCATTCCCTTACAGCTTCCATTAAAATAAAGGCTTCTGTTCTTATGTAAATCGTTTTATGCTACTATCAGGATTTAAAATCTTTATTTATATGATGCCCACTAAATAGAAAAAAGAAAACTTAAGCAAGTAAAAAAAATCACAAGTGATCATTTTCCTAACAAGAGACATGGCAGTTTCCTTCTACTCACCTTATCCTGTATTTTTACTGCAATATCAGAAGTTGTAGGTAAAAAAATTACCAACTTTCTTAAACATTATGAAACTTCACATAAAAATTACCTTAATGACAGCAATCTTCAGTCTCCTAGAAATCTCAACACATGCACACACACAAATTCTGCATGATTGGCAGGCTTCCTGTGCCTTACTAACGCTCAACTGTGGAACAGCAGGAAGTCTGTTAGGGCTTGAAAAAAATTACCCTGAAACAAATGGGAACCTTTCCATTAATTCCAGTGGGCTCTGGTTCAGACTGGCTAAGCATCAGCAGTAACAAACAAGGAATTTACACCCTATCAACTTCTCTTAATCAAACAAATGAAGTTAAATTCCCTTATCCATACAGTTCAGTAGACACAATGTGTTTTCCACAAAATCTTCATATGAAAGGCTTCCCCATCTGTTTTTACAGCAACCATTTCTGGCAACAACATATATGCCTTAACCATCCCCTCAAATAAAAGTGATTTTAAAAACAAAAGTGAGAGTACATGATTTAAGATGAAAGACTTTAAGAAAATAAGAAATAAATTTCCAAGAGCAAAAAATGCCACGAATGCTACAAAAACCTGAGGCTTATGGATAAGCAGATAAAAACTAACTGCATGGTAATTTTCCATGCTGCAAAAACCACGTCACTAAGCTCTGATGTTAAGATCTAGAAAATGTTTACTTAAATATATTGCTTGATTTCCCCTGCAGCACTGAAACAGCAGAATAAAGACAGACTTCAGGTAACAGGTACCCAGCACTTAATTCTTTATAGGATTGTGGAGCCAGAAAGGAGAACACAAAGTCAAGAAATGAACCATAACTTCAATGCAGTATAACTCAGGAAGCCACCCAATAACTTTTCTTTGTGGTCAGCACTGCTGCCCACAACCACATCTTCTGAACTTTCCTCCAACATCATTTTTCCAACTGTCCAAAAGTTCCCTCCCTAAAGGAGGAATTCTCAGGCCACACTGAAAGCCCTAACCAAGAGAGTTACCCTCACTGTTACAGTTTTGAACAGTGAGCTCTCATCTTTCAGGAGAGATTTCTGCCCAGCTGTATGAAAGTCTGTATTTTACATTTCACATCATATTATACACACAAATATTTTGAATGACAACACAGAAAATAAGCCTTTAACTTGGTGCTGGGTTATTCAGATGGGTTTGGGTATATATTGGGTATATATACATATATATTATGACTTCCACTAACACCAAATTTGTATGTTAAACTTTGAATTTATACAGGAAAGGAAATCTGGTAGGTACATCAATTGGAACAGATTCTTAACTTTTCACTATTTCTAAGTCTTAATTCAATGATATATCCATTTTCTTAACACCCAAGATGCAAAATACTCTGTAGGCACAGGATGGTTTTCATTTGCAAGCAATCTGGTCTACAGTTTGATTTGCAGACAGACTACAAATGCGTTCAACTCAGGGACTCTCCATTACACCATAAAAAGGAGAATGGCACATGAAAAAAATATCCTGATTTTCTTTGATATTTCCCAGTTTGTAAGTACCTGGGTCTGGGGAAAACAGAGAAGGTGTAGCAAAGTTTAGTGTGGGAACATAAGACCACAGAAATAGCTTTCAAAATACACCACTTTTAGTGAAGACCAGTTAAGAAACTGGAAAACAGTATCACTGACATTGCTGAGCTGCACACAGAAAAGTAGTATGGATCCGTGGACTAGGTCAGAAATTAGACTGGATTTCCATTCTATTTGAATTTCTTTGCTTTATGTTTTTGAATTAAGCATCAACATGCTTTACTTGAATATAAGATTTTATTTTTCCTCCTAAATTTCAGGAAATATATATTGAACATGGTTCAAGCTTTTATTATCTACCCCAGACCACAGGGGTTATAGCATTGAGAGCAGTGAAAGTACTGTATTTTTCAGTTCCACTGATGAATATTAAATCAAGTCTCTTACAAACACTGAAAATCTGGACTGTGTCTAATGTAGTAATATATTTTATATAGTCCCTAAAATCTTAAACCAGTCAGACGAATCAACAACTCACCTGAAAGATAAGGCTAAATTTTCAATGACAATTTTATTGAGAAATAAAAAAGCTAAAGAGCAAAAGGCACAGTTGATATTTTTTACAGTTAGGAGATACACTTGGACCTCATACATCTTCTATTTATAAACATAAGGTTTATAAGCCTTTATATGCTTTTTAAATGCCACATTTGTTTGTTAACAGTATGGAAACACATGGATGTTCTCCATTATAACCAGAAATAGAGGGAAAGAGGGAGTATTTCTCTCCCCTGTAGCTACAGAAGCAGAAAAGGTCTTCAATAGAAGTAGATGAGGATTCCCCAGGCAAAACTCTCACTTCATCATAAACAGAATTTTTCACTGTGTTTCACATACTTGTATTAGAAATTTGTTGGTGCTGTACTGCAAACTTATTTTTAGCATTTTATAGAATGGAAACTTCATGACAAGTGAACCACACTGTCTCTTAGTTTTCATCAAGAAATGCACAAGACAAAGCAAACTCCAGGAAGAGTTTAGGAATTTCTTCCTATTGCTTTAGCACAGGGTATACTGAATACATTTCATATACATCCAGCAAGTGATTCAGCTCTTGGATCCAATACACACAAGACAGTCAACTGAAGAATAATCAGGTCTGGTTAAAAATGCCAGTCTCACCAGGATCAGTTTGATCCTCTGCAAATTATCTTAATAGCCTTTATTCACAACTGCTGAACTTCAGCAAATCTCAGTCAACAAACTGAAAAAATTAAATTAGAGTCATCTTTCACAAAATGCAAGACAATTTTTTAATTTCCTGATTATAATGGATAATGCCATAAATGTCTAGACTATTCTTTCTTGGGCTGTATGATTTGAAACAACTTCATTGTCTCTGGTTAACTCTTACTTACACGACTGAAATTTTGGAAATTGAAGAAGGAATAAGAAAAGATGGGGAAACAAGCAGGGAAAAACTTAACACAGTCACTATCATCCACAATAAAGCCATTTACTAGAGCTTACTGAATGTTTCAGGAAACATGTAATTTTAGAGCCTTCATCAACACTTGCACTAATACATTTGTTGCTGCTTTACATTTATCACAAATTTAATCTTTCTGAGAGAAAATCAAGAGAAGAACACAGAAAAAAAATATTCCACTAGGGGAAAAGTTAAATATTGAAGGCCCAGTAGGTCATTTAGACTGTTTTAAGGAAAGTATATAAAGCGGATCTTGTTTGGGCACAGACCATTTCTGCATAGACGTTGCTTGTTGTACATTAGCAAAACTTTAATCATAATGTTATTTAGTGCTTCTTACACTTTTGTCTTCTTATGAAGCACCGAAGACAAAAAATCCCACAGAAATCAAAGCTAAAAATTATAAGTGTCCTAGTTACAGGGGAAGGGACCAGCTTATCACTGTGTGGTTGTAACCAAAACTGTGTATTCTACACCCTCTGTGTCATTTCTGATAAACTGTTAATAATGGATCATTTGCAGCAGCTGCCCAGGGCACACCTGACACCTCAGGCTATAAACGGGGTGTTAAAGAACCCTGCGAGGCATGGGAATGTTTCTGTCTTCACACCAATGATTCAGCTGTGATAACTTCCCTCCAGGGAGGTATCAACACCTTCACACCCAGCCTGAGGGGTCATGTCTGCTCATAGGCCATTAGGGACAGGAACAATAGGCAGTTGGAATGGCCTAGACATCAAAGATTCCAAAAATATCCCATGACTCACAGAATTAAATCACCCACTGTGAAACTCCCTGCCCTGGGGGAGGCATTGGGCATTCCCACTTGAACCTGAGCACATACAATTTTCAGATTTTGGAACTTCTGACCTCACTCATGGGATCCAGAGGAGGACCAGAACCTCAACACGACAGTGACTGCCACTCTCGACCAGACTGCAACCATCATCCTCACCAACAGGTTTTCCTTTCCTTTTACTTTGCACTCTGGGGGACCACATGGCGCTCAGCACAGGGGCTAACAAACACTGTTCTGTTCATGCCCCAGGGTGCTGGGTTATGCATCTGGGTTTGTGGGTTAAACCAATTTTTCTCTGTATCATTGTATTTATCGTAATCTTTTTAGTAAATTGTAACTCTGACTTGTAATCTCTCTTGAACTGGGTTCATTTCTCCTGACAGACTACCTTTAAACCAGCACAATAAGGTATCTTTCAATAGCACTATTCAATAAAGTAGCATTTTCCCTCTTCACAATTGCAAATAAACACAATCAATATGAGAGTTGAACAAGTTCTTTATGGTTATTTCTAGGCCTACTGCAGTGCTATGGGTTGATGTTGTAACTGATGGTCTGTACTACAGCAGACAGACAACTCTTCTCCTCACCAGAG
>JAWWTY010000088.1:50451104-50461873 GCA_035222235.1 Margarornis squamiger
GGGGGGGAAGGGGGGTGAAAAGGCCCTGGAGAAGTTTTGCTGGACACCAGGCGTTTATCCAGGGTCAAACCACGACAAGTTCTTTGAGAGAAATTATTGTTTTTAACCCCATCCACTCCACTGGGCTGCCACAGGTTAAAGGGGGGCTGCAGGCAAAGTCTGCAGTCAGGGAGAGGAACACCTTTATTAGCACTAAAGATGACAAATGAGGAATCACAGTACAAAACAATGCCAATGTGTGATAAGACTACAGGAAAAGTTTATATTCGAATGAAGGAAGTCTGCTCTTTCAGAGAGAAGACCATTACTTGAAGGAGTCAGTGAAACAAGATCTGACAACTCTTTTTCATAAAATGGAACTGCAGTCATCCTAGTTTGCAGTGTTTTCTCTCTTATACTGTTTGGTATTGACAATAGGAACACTGAACCTGCACTGAGTGCAAGTAAAGCCAACTACAACAGCACACTGTCTTCTCGCCTGACTATCAAGAAAATCTGAAAGGGTTTTTTTTGTAACGTTTAACAAAAAATCTTGAGATTTAGTGCTGCCTATTTGCTGTTCTACAGTACTACACAAACCTAAAGATTTGGGTAAATCTGTATCTTCCAGTTATTACTTCACTTTCTAATTCAAATTCCTACAAACAAGAGAGCATCAGTAAGAATACTTTGTCTGACACAAGAAGATTTAGGTGATGCGATTTTTTAAAGTAGACTATAATAAAAGTAAAATATGAATAAAGAAGGTTAAAGGCTATACAGGAGGTTAGAAAGAAGCCAGCAAAACCTGCATACATGTATTTTAGCACAATAGGCTAAAGTTAGGACACAAAAACCAAACAGCCAAGGAAAGAGCAAGACTCCAGACTGAAACAGTTTATCACCTTGGCAATGAGATTGTATGGGCAGTTTGCAATGCTTTTTAAAAAACAAAACAAACACAAAGAGAGCCATGATTGCTGAAAATATGGAACTACCCGTATATTTCAAGCTTTGCGTCTCCCTCCCTCATCTATCCATAATAAAGACTTTAGCATAATTTATCTGGATCTTAATTCTAAACTTGATTTACTCAGTTTCCGTAAATAAATATCAGACAGTAAGTAGGAATCAACTGACTTACATACATATACAATTACTCCTAATAACTCAGACTACTAAATAAAAATTTTAATCCTTATATGACAAAGCATAATTTCATCAAGATGCACAAACTAATTTGCCAAAAGTATAGGCCTTTGTGAGAAGAGACAGGGAAAACCTATATGGCGCATAAGAACATGTTGGTGAAGAATTAGGTTTTTGTTTCTAGTGACTCCAGTTTTGAAAGGTACATAAAAGCATTGTAACTTTACAGGCATGCACGTACCTTCCTCTGTTCATGATGCTTAAAAGACAGACATCTAGGACAAGAGTTACCTATTACAGTTTCTGACCACCTGCCCCTCTCTCTGGCCACATTTCATGCAATGAACACAAAAACTAAAGACACAGTGAAGGATCATCAGAACATGGCATCATGAAAGCAATCTGGTGATGTATTTCTAAAGAACTCAGGGCCCTGGAAACCTCCTCTGCTTGTCCCACTTCCATTTACACCAGGAGTTTGCCTACTCAAACACCTGCGCTGAGCTCAATCACAGGCTGTTCCCACAAGGAAAAGATGGGCTCTGAAATATGCCTGAGAACACCACATCAGGGTGCAACATCGCACAGGAATGCTACTCAGTATACTGCATGTTCTTTGAAGAGAAACTGGAGTAGCTACACCTTAATTCAATGAGTATGTAGAAATTATCTGCAGGCAGTGCTGCCCAGTCCGCACTAGATAGGCACAATGTTGCTCCTGCTCAAAAACACATCACAGAACCAGATGTCAATTGCAAAAGGCCACCTTACCCCTTTCCATCCAGTTATTGCAGCACAACGTGTATTTGTCTTGCTGGCAAGAGATCACTGTCTCCATTGCTCTACTTTTCCCCTGCCTGGATTTACTTCTTTATTTAATGAAATACAGAAATGCTATAAAAACACTGGAAAGGACCTGTTCCAATGTTCTGTATGAAAAACATGTCTGCCTGAAAAGTTTGTAGTCCTTAGCAAACTAATAATGTTGAATCATAAAACAGATGGTGCTTACAGAGCTATAGAATTAGCAAACTTCAGCTCCAATTCATGTTGTGGCATTAAAGATCCAAACCACGTGATTACAGAACAAAGGCAATCTCAAGACTTGGAACTTCTCAGCTTCTCACAAACTCAAGTTTTCCATTTGCAAGGTCATATTATATAGTTGTATCAAGATGCATTAGAGCGAACAGTTCATTTGGAACACTGAAGAGAGAGTTTGGAAGGGGATTTTGGCAGTGTGCCTCACTGTGTACCTCAGGCACATGGCTGCTCCTCACCATTTCCATGTCCCAAAGTACTGTATTCATTATTCAGCAGTGTTTCAGAGCTCTCTGAAATAGGAAGTGCATGTTGGTCATGGTTAAGTACTTAAAGCATTTGGGGGACGATGTTTCTGTATTTTTAAGCTATTTACTTAAAAGCAACAGGCATCCTACAGTACTTTTTTTCACCTAAAAGGAAACACCTCACTTATGGACAACAAGAAGTGTTCAAAAGATAAACTGTATGTTTAATAGATTTTGTGTAACCAGTAGGATACTCACATGGGAAGTCATCCACAAACATGGGGTCTATGTTGTGCAGCAGTTCCACTCTGGGAGAAGGTCTTCCTTCACTATGAGAGATTTCAAAAGGAAATGTAAACTTCCTTCTACAGCTCATTAAGACTCTGGTTTTTTGTTTTCCTAATAGAAAGTGAGCTCATAACTGTAAATTAATTACTATCAACTTTAACCTGAATGCGCATTTCCCCCCTAGTAGCAACAGCTTTTGCCCCTGTAAGATTTCCCTAACTTCACTGGTGTTTATGGGGATCATTCGGAAGTTTACAGAGTACAGAACTGGCCCTACCAAAGCACGGTTTTACAACAATCAACTTTTAGAATCAAATTTTGCAGCATAAGCTGGCATGGCACTTGCTATGCTCTCTGCATACCTGAACTAGCGCTGAAAGCATTTTGTCTGGGTGCCTGAAAAAAACACCAAAGGCATTGCTATCCCACAGAAAAACCCACCTTCAATTTGTAATTGAGGTCACAAGGATTATTTAGATACTCTGAATCTTGCAAAAAAAAAATAAAAAATCATCCTTCTTATTCTAGCCATTGGCTACATAGGGATGATGTGGAATAAGCCTCTGAACTTACCCATAAATTTTCTTAGTTAAGTAAATCCCAGACCTAAAAACTGAGTACCATGGAAATTTACTCCTTATGAAGGGAACCATGAGTAGGAAGACATAACTAGAAAGAACCTAGGCTACATCAAGACACAACAATATTTTATTATTTGACAGCGGACCTAAACACATCTTTTTAGAAATTTCCAAATAATTTAAACTGGGGTTTTTTTCATTAAGGAGCTTCACTTAAATCACAAAAATTCAACGAGGGCCCCATAGTTGCTAGATATCAAGAATAAAAAAATCAGGTAATATAAACCTTAGCAGAGACCTAAAAAATGACACTTATTTTAATATATAAAACATATAATTAAACAATATTTACTTGTAATTTAAAATTTCCAGTAACAAATTATTAAAATTAATATTGTTATATTGCATTTCTAAAACCTTTTCTAGGTACTACACACCTTGAATAAGTACAAAACTAAGAAGGAGCACTAGAGGAAAGATTAAATGCGTTTAGATAATACACTACTGAAATTAATACAGAAGAAGTAAAATATTTAAGCTCCAGTGTTAGTAATTCAATGTACTAAACCCACCACAAAAATGTTTTTCCCAAAATGTGATTGGAAGGTTAATTCCACCAACCCACACATCCCTAGTATCTACACTAATTATACCTTTTTAATAAGGAACGTCTGGCCTTATTTAAGCAAATTTTATCTGAGATTTAATAAACTCTAACTGTCTCTATGTGCTCCATTGACAGCTGTTGTCAAGTGTGCCTTTCACCATCTGTTCACAGGTAACAGTAACATGAACCAGTTAGCACAAATTAAACTAGGATGCGAATTTATAGCGTGTGATTGACTCTGCAGTAACTGCCTGGGAAGATATTCTTACGCCACAGTTACTGAGCCATACCTGCATTTCTCGGTATATTATAAAAGAAAACCACAAGAGTTACACTAAGTAATTCAGCATCTTCTGCCAGAGTCAACTACAGAAGAATGAAGTAACTTGCTCCTATTTACTTCTCATCTTTATACACTCAATATTCATACTGAATCATTCAGTATTCATACAGTGCTGCACGGCCAGCAGACTGAGGGAGGGGATTCTCCCCCTCTACTCTGGTCTGGTGAGAACCCACCTGGAGCACTGCACACAGCTCTGGGGTGCTCAGCATAGGAAGGACATGGACCTGTTGGAGAGGGTCCAGAGGAGAGCACAAAAATTATCAGAGGGCTGGATCACCTCTCCTATAAAGAAAGGCTGAAGATAGTTGGGGTTGTTCAGCTTGGAAGAGAAGGTTCCAGAGAGACCTGACTGCAGCCCTTCAGTACATGAGGAGGGCCTACAAGAAAGATGGGGAAAGACTTTTTATCAGGACCTGTTGCAACAGGACAAGGGGTAATGGTTTTACACTGAAAAAGGGTCAATTTAGATAGGATATAAAGAAGACATTTTTTACAATGATGGTGCAGGTTGCCCAGAGAGGTAGTAGATGATCCATCCTGGGGGACATTCAAGGTCAGATCAACAGGGCTCTGAGCAACCTGATCTAATTGAAGATGTCCCTGTCCATGGCAGGGGGGTTGGACAAGATGACCTTTAAAAGCCTCTTACAATACAACCTATTCTATGATTCCATACGATTCTATGATTATATCAAGTATATTCATAGTGTTCAAGCAGACTTGTATTACTATCATATAATTAAAGGTAATTTCCTTTCTAACTTCTAATGTGGACAGTGGATATTATAGATTAAACATGGCTATTAACATTATTGTACACCTGGTAGAACACAAAAAGTAAAGATTGCACCTGCATTAACTTCAGTTCTCCATGCTGCAGTTGTCATTTTTATTGAATCCATTTTTGTTCTGGGATAGAATAGTGGTATTAGTAACTTAGAAATGTGTGATTTACGTATAATCATGAGATATATTCCCTGAAGCTTATGGCATTACTGAATTAAGCTCTGTAGTTTTATTAACTGGCACTGAACTGCTGTCGCGCACAACATGGACGTTTATAACAAGCACATATTATTCACAAAACAACACCCAGAGAAAAGAATTTGGCACGGTATGTTGAAGAAAGCACCTGTCTGACAGCAAAAGTCATCAGGAAGACAGAAACAACATTCTGGGGACAAAAAGTAGGGAATTTACACCTATAACAGAGGTCCCTTTCTCTGTGCCTAAACTCTGTTCCCCTTTCCATTTACAAAACTCCACACAGACACAGACCCAACTACAGATTCACCTTGGCAGACAGTCTGCAAGGACATTTTGCATTAGGAATGTAGTCTAGCAGAGCTACAATAACAAAGAAATAACATTCTCTAGGAAAACCTGTCTTTCTGTTTTAGTAACTGCCAGTGCAACCATATCTTACAATGCTCTAATTTTAGAGTATTTATTTTTAGACTTCAATATTTTAATACCTTATCCCTCTCCCTAAAAAGAAGGAACTTTTTGTCTGATTATTATTCAACCATGTCTGATGGTAGAATAATTAAGACATGTCTTAATTATTACTTAAGCAGTTAAAAGCTACTGTTTTCCAAAGCAGTCCTCTATGTAAGAACAGCTTAATGAAAGCACAGAGCCTTCCAGCATTGGCATGAGAATCAGCTAGTTTATGCTGAGAATGCTGCTCTATCTTCTCATTTGCAAAGTTTTTAAAACTTTCAGAAAGATCTATAATTCCTTAGTGAACGGGAACAAACATCTCTATGCAATCTTTCACTTTTGTTGTTGTTAAACATGTCCTTGGGAAGGAATCCAAGGTTTTTCAGGGTAAATATGTTTATCTTGCACAAAAACATCCTTGGTATCACCCAGCAAAATCCGAGCCTTTATAACCTTGTCATATTTCTCTGGGTCATGTCTGTAATGTTTTACTGAAGTAATTATATTTCAGATATGCTAGAAATAAACATTACTCTCAGCTTTAGACTGCTCTTTCTTCAGCATTAATTTATATCACAACAATGAATTTTTTTTTTCAAACAGGTGTTTAATTCCTAAAATGAATGTAACCATTTAATACACAAGAATTAAAGTTGATCTTGCTTCATTCACTGCACTCAATCAATTCCAATATTTCCAATACTACTAAAACATAAAACTGAAACTTGCCCTGCAAACTACGTCAGTAAAACTTGAAAGTCTATGCTTGCTAAAGAGTTTTGACAAAATAAGTTACTTTTACAATATTTTATCCTGAATTTCTCATGTGCTACCACATGGCTTCACGTACTCTGCCATTTATTTTTGCGTTTTTATGCTAATGCAAAATAAAATACTTCTTTCGAGCATGGACACACTAGATAGTCAGTACTCAAAGTCAAGACATATAGAAAAAAATTATCAACCAATGCAAAGTTTTACATAAGGAAAACTATTTTGCCTATTATCTCAATTTCAATAGAATAGCAAGCATCTGGAGAACAGATGTTTCTTAGAAATGCAAGTGGCTTTTCAGATACTTGCTTGAAAATATGCAGTACAATTTAGATTCGTTGAGTAGTTTCATTTTAGTATTGTTCTTGGTATTCTCAATTACTACTTTTGTAAAATACGTTAGTGAGACTATCATTGTATTTTCAGAAATAATTTGTAACGTGTTCATAGTTTTAGAGGTGCCAGCTATATTGCAGTGTTACCTATGATAATCTAAGGCATTAAAAAAGGTCAATCTACTATGATATATGTAAAAGGTTTATACTTGAGATTGGAAGGATCTGATAGCTATTCAGAAATAGGCTGTCACAGTGAGACTATCCTGAGTTATTTTTAAAAAGAATTTAGAGACATTGGAGGGGAAGCTAAATTTCATTTCAAAGGTACCTGGAGGAAAATAAAATTTATGAAGTACTGGTTTAAAGAGATGCTGCAATAAAATCTTGCACACAAAAGTAGTCAAAGATTGATATGGATGGAGAAAGACTGGGAAGGTCTGGTGTGGAGACAACAGCATGAACACAGAGCAGGGAAAGGGCTTTCCTAACAGCCCATGCTAATGACAATCCAGACTAGCATGACAGCAAGACTCCAACACCTGGGCCAGTTCCACAGGGACATCTGGAGACAAAACAGTGATGGCCCCTGGGGACTCACAGAGGTAGAGCAGACATAGAGGCAGCATCAAAAGGATACAAACAGGCAAAACCAGAACCTGTGAACGGTTCCCAGCCTAAGAAGAATACAGAAAAAACTTGAAGGACTTCATAGCAAAAGACCTTTGCACCATAGCAACAGATGCTGGGCTCAACATCTGTTCACAAACGTCACGGTGTCCAGATGCCAGGTGGATGGCTGGAAACGCCCTGCCCCAGTGCTTAGCTGCTAGGCAGCCTTCTTAGACACACACACCTCTTGGAGAGTAAGCCTGTCAGGCTGTGAGAATGCAAGCAAAATCTGTCTTATTTCAGTTTCTATTTTAAATAAAATCGCATTCTGCTTCTATTAGGGTCTCTCATTGATGCAGTGTTGAAGAGTATTTTCTACACTAATAGGTCAGCAGATTGATTTGGAAAGAGAAGACAAGCTTTTGAGTTCAAATCTCTGTCAAAGAGCTTTTAAGTAGCATGCAAATTTTTAACAAGGAGTTCAAACAGCGAGAACACAAACATTGTGTTTCCTCAGTTTCATGCATTGTATGAAAGAAACTCAGTGTATAGCTAACTAAAAAGAATGTAAAAGAAGGTATTTTTGTCCACAAGAAATGTGCTCCTGAACTTCATCTTTTCAAGCTATTTCCTTCTAACCATTACATTTCATCTGGTTCTTCAAGTCAGAATTAAGTAGAGGAGGCAGGAAACAAACAGTTGGGTACATATGTGATTCTCAGCACTTTTCACTACAAGAACTTAGTACTAAACAATGTCATATTAATGTGATTCCTAATTTGGACTACCACTCATTTAAAGGCATGACAGAAAGATCATTTTGGTCTAGGATTTCAGAATTTATACTTAGTATTTAAAAATTTATGTTTAATTTCTGTGGTTTGTATATATAATAATATTTCTATAGTATATTAAATTTATACATATTTATTTTTCACTATTATAGTATTTTATTATAAATTATTACATTATATTATTTTACTTTGTAATTCTATATAAATAGTATATTAGGAACACATCTTTTAAATGCTGATCATAACACAGATATCACTGAAATAGATTCAATACTTTTATGACTTCTGAGAATACCTGCACTGTCCCATAAATTGTTTTGAATATCTAAATCAAGGTTCCAAATTTATGATCTTTTTCTTTTAATTACACACATAAGAAACATTAAGCTCAGGATTCAAGTGCCCCCTCCCCCCCAAACAAAAAAATCACAAGAAGTATTGCAGCTATTTATAGCAGACTGCATTGAAAAAAATCCACAGATGTAACATGGTGATTGCCTATCAATTTCCTTTTTTCAAATGACTTAGGATCTTAATATATTATAATTTCACTCATGATGAGCCATCTGGTCCAAGAAAAGCAACATATTTGAACTTTCCGTTAGATGTCACCAAAAGGGCACTCTGCCTTCGTTGTTTGCTATCCAATATTCAAGTGACCTTTTGAGTTATGACCATGAAATTTAATTCACTAATTTATCCTGATTACATGGGAAAATCAAGTGAAATTTGGCATTTTGGCTGCAAGGTCAGCCAAAGAGGTAGCCTAACAATTAAAAAACCTGACTTTTTATCTATCCAGACAGAGGCCCTCTAGTTGACAGAACCAAAACCACTGAGGGTCAACCTGCTCCCTACAGCAGTGCCAATAAACATTGCTTTCATTCCCTTTACAAAGACATAAGACATGAATGTTAGTGGGGTGCTGGCACAGCTGTACCTATCATTCCCAACATGTAACTCTTCCGCTGAAGCAACCTGATCTAAGAAGATTGTCCATTGCAAAGAACACCTGGTTGAAACTGAAGTAGACAGGAATTCTACTGGCAGCTGGAAAAAAAGCCTGTGGTTTAGGTGTACCCTGAATCTTGCTGATGCTAAGTTTTCCCACAGGAACACTGACAAGTAAAACATTTTTCTTTTTCTGGCTGGATGGGAGTCTCCATTCCTTCTTGGCAGTTCATGGTCCCTTGCCTCAATTATATGTATCGTTATCTTCTTCCACTTGGAAAAGAGCCATACAGTACACCTGGGCACAAGGCCATGAGCTTCCTGCAAGCTCCAGCTAGTGCAGAAAATCACCCTTTAACCCCTCAGAAAGAGACAACGCTAAGAATGAAACCAAGCTTACCAGTTTCAAAACAAGTAATTCTACAAGAGGTATAAACAAAGTAATTCTAACTAACTCAGGATATGGGATTTAGTTCTGGAGAGGGGGAGGCTGGGCATGGTTTGTTCTTTTTTGTTATTTTACTTTTCTATATAAAGCTAACCATGGATGGATAGATGGACTCAAATCTGCCTACTCTAACTCTCAACTTACCATCGCAGTCCCTAACCCAAAGAGCACTCCTGCTTATGCTTGTTTAGGAATTGTGATTAACTCTTGTAATTCACAGTTTAGGATACTAAGACACACAAAAATCAGTGTTATTTTCATGCATAGAATTGCACAAAAATCAGCAACTGCTATATAAATACATTTGTTACAGCTACATTTCAGTTGCAAATTGGGGTGGCAACCCCAAGAACAGGACAAAGAATTATAATGCACATAATGTAACATAGTCTACCTGCTATAAAAACAAAGACTATCAAAAGAAGCAGAACTCTAATCATCAAAGGAATGGCACGTAGGAAACAGAATTGCTAGTCCTTTTATTCTGCTTCAGCAGTATTAAACTTTCCATCTTAAATTATTCTTAAGTGAATTAAAACTATATTCAAAGACCTACTAAAATATAACTTCTAAGAACACAGACACTGGGGTTTAGGCCTATCAATGAATACATTACATGCAGCACAGAAGAGGAAGAAACAAAGCAATTTAAACAAAGGAAATTTTTGCAAAACTGAGGGTTGGTCACAGAACTTTAAGATTCAGCAGAAACTCAAGTTTAATGACTTTGTAACATATTTGAGTAGAATAAAAGAACACTGAAATAAAAGAACGGCTCTGAAAGATGAAGGGCTCACTGAAGATGTCTTCACTGAAGATATCACAAAGATCAACACCAGAGTTTCTTTTGATAGTTTGTTACAGGGGCAAAAAATCATCATTACCCGTTCCTATCTACTTCACCTATTATTTTACATTCTATTCTACTTACTCTGCTGAACCCAGTGCTTCAGTAATAAGTACATACTCACATCTGCCCAAAGCTCTCACTATCCAGCATTTGTGATACCCTTTTTCCAAAGGAAAAATGTATGGGATTTAACTAATTTTTCTTTTAATGCCTGGAAGACTACATTATCTGAACGAATGGGGTTTGGGATATCCCAGTCAATGTCACCAGCATAAGAGGTGCACAGAGAGTCAGACAGAGCCCAGTAAAAGTAGCTGGATCAC
>JAWWTY010000088.1:50461883-50495807 GCA_035222235.1 Margarornis squamiger
GATCACAGTGTCATAGCTGGAGTATGCTACCTCTTTTCTCCAGTCATCTAAGCATGTCTGCACTGTGCTTCTGAGCATTCCAGCTTGCTAGAATCAGTCACAGTATCATGGCCTCTCATGAATCAGGTCAGTTCTACTTTTGTACTCGATCTCACAGACTTTTTGAGACACTGGACAGCATGATACAGGCCTAAGCAAATTGTTACACTTTGAGCCAGCCTGACTGAGCTAGCAAACCATCAAAATGGAATCCATGTTCAGTGAGTTTAATGTCTGCATAATTTTCCCACATGTCCAATCCCAGATGCATGCTGCAGAGACACCCAACTGTGCTCTGCAGACAACAGGGCTTAGTCCATAAAATTTACTTACAATCCCTGCTGTGCAAAATCAGTTAACATATTTGGGGATCACAGAGTGTTCTTGAAAAAGATTATCATACTTGTGCACTGGTGTATTTATACTGAAAAATTCAAAATACCGTGTTAAAGCTGTATGGATGCTTTGCATTTGTGACCAGGATTAATTTGCAACCTGGATAATTCCCTCATGGACAGCACAGTTAACTGCACTTTTATCTTCCCTTTTTTTAGGGAAAGGAACACATAATATTTTCATCCTTGTTCCGGTTCTGTTTCCTGGGCTGATTAAATCCTTATAGCAGAATGTTGACCTGGTGGTTAGACATGCAAGTTACCTGATAGTTCTCCAAACATCAAAGCCATCCAAAGGCTTTGTGCCATTGGTATGTCCTCCAGCAAGGTGCACCAGTGTCGGCAGCCAGTCAGAGATATGGATGAGTTCATGACTTTCTACACCTTTTTGTTTCAGCAAAGGGCTTGCAACAAAGCCTACTCCTCTCACTCCTCCTTCCCAGAGGGTCCATTTTCTCCCTCTCAGCGGCCAGTTATTCCCACCTGCCAAGGTCTGTCCTCCATTATCTGGAAAACAAGTAAATAAAAGGAAATTCCGGTGAGAAAGAAAGAGAACAATCCTCCCCACAACATTTATTCATCCATTTGAAAAAGTATTTTCACAATACAGGTGTGTCATGCAAGTACTTGCATTGTGCTGTTAAGTCTTCATAGAACATGCCACATGTTCAAAGCAAGTAACAAACATGTTACTTCTTAACAGTTATAAATCACTCCAATGAAAAGTTATTGCTAGGCAGAAATAATACCATACTACAAGAAAATGATTTAGAAAGACTTTGTTAAGAGCAACTTCTGACTATGATTCAAAATACCTGCAGGAGTCCAAAGCTGCCAGAATCAAAGATTTAAAAAATTCAGTTTCAACTAAATTAAAGACCACAAGATTGCTATCAATGCCACCCTTAGTATTTAGAAACCCTTGGTTTCCAAAGCAGTACAGTACACTTAAAATGGAAACCTGTTATTCCACCCTCAGGACTGTGCCTGTACTCCTAGTTTAGAAGCATTTTTTTCCCTAGATATTTAGGCAGCACATTGATTTGTAATATTAGACAAAACAGAGAGTTTCACAGGCAGAGGGAGAAAGCCCTAACAAAATGAGTTGAAATTAGTTAAAATGGTTAAGTGATTCTGAAACAATAGTGAATTTATTGTTTGGTGAGAATAACATATGGTTACAGAAAAAGTTGCATTGTGACCACAGGAAATTAGAAATATCTATGTGAATTAGAGACAGTCCATGGAACACTTTTTTAACTCTCTAATCAAGCTTTCACACCTAGAATAAAATCCAGATTCTTGAAGTTAACAGAATTAAAAGATTCTCTGAAGTTACTCTCAGTACTGCTGACAGTTGTTCTTGTTCAAACCTATTGTAATATTCTCAGAAGAGTAATTCCTGGCAATTCTTTTAAGCATAACTTCCCTGTATTTTAATGAGGTTAGACTTCAAATAGCAATTGTTGAACTGACACTCAGCGTAATGTGACATGTTCATATTATATTTTCTGATTAAAAACCAGGAATTTGAGGGAAGAAACATGAAGTACATGTCCAAGACCTTACAGAACAACTTCACTGTAACCACAACAAAATTATCTCCCTTCTAGTTCATTAATTAGGATCACTGAAAACCCCCACTGAACATCTTTCTAGCGCATACAGGACACCATTTTTGTCCTATTAAGGAATAAACTAGGCATGTCTCTGCAAAGACTTTGAAAGGTGGAAGCTTAAGCTAAATGAAGCACTTGGTAAAAAGAGAATGTTTTGAAAAGTGTAAAGTTTTCCGTGGCCCAATTAGCTTTCAGTAGGGTTGCCTGTGTGTCTTGCACTCTTGGGTTAAAAATAAATGAATTAAGAGCTACCTGCAAATATTTCTCACACAACACTGAGCTCTGAGATCTGAGAACTGAAAGCAGTTGCCTGTTACAATTAAAAAAAAAAAAATCAGTTTCAACAATTCCTTCTACTTGTAATGTAAACAGGAATTCCTGTCAGGGATACTCATGGGACAGAGCTTTCAGCAGATTTTAACCTTTGGTGGCCTTAGAATAAAAGGCAGCTTATCTACACTGTATTAGAGCACAATTTGGACATACAGTCGGATCAGAATTTAAGTATGCTAAACACGTTATTTGTATCACAGGCTACTTACTCTCTGTATCTGTTTAATACCAGCACGAGTAGTTTTTTTATTCCTGATCATCACCGACAAAGTAGCAAGGAAATTATAGAAGCAGGGAGTCTTTTTGAAGAATTGAGAGGGAGAAGCGTGCATTTCTCAGGTTACAGCCAAATCTTTATTATACTTACTTTTTCCTTGTTTTCTGTAGAGTTAAAGACATTCACTTTCTGCCAGTTTCATTATACAAATTCCCTGAGACAAGGAGTCTGTCTAACATATATCCTGAAAAAGCTTGAGTGTGACACCAGCATTCAGACATAGTACACCAAGCTTAAAAAAAAAAAGAGGGGAAAAAATTCTTGTTCTGATAGGTGATCTGATATGTAAATGAAATATCTGACATATGAATCAAGGCTCATTCCACTCATTTCGACTTCTCACATTGCTAGAACTCAGGTTTTCCTTCTTCCTCAGGAATGCATGTTCAAGTGGCCCTTCCTGCCTGATTTCTTGACCTGAATATCAAGAAAGTGTTGTAGGAGGGAGAAAGATGGTTTCTGTTTTGATTACTGAAGTTTGTTTCCTTTCTAGGTAGGCAGAACAGAACCGATGTGGCACCTTCCACACAGTCTGAAATATTACTGAGGGCTTCAAGGATCAATGATTTGTTAAAGAGGAGTTAGTTACATAGTAATGAAAGACCATAATGGAGTCTGTATGGATAAAAGATTAAGCTAACCACTAAATGATAAAAGGGAAGAAACAAAAAAGAAGCTGCTGATTTCATGGGGTATAAATATGGCAGAAAAGCAGCATGACCAACCACTACAGGACTGTAACTGGCGTTCTCACTGATCTGACCTACAAGACTATGTCTAGACAGCAAGAGAGAAAATGGGTACCAGCTGTGTATGTGTGTGTTCAGATGCCCTTCCTCTAAGACAGAGCTGTGGATGTGGATAATTGACGTTAAAAAGGTTGCATGGGTTCAGAATGCCACTGGAGAAGTTAAAGATGAAAAAATAATTCATAGTTCTTACATGAAATGCATCAGCTCAGTCTCAGGAATTTCTTCAGCCACAAGTTGCTGAAGATTTGAAAGTTTTCACAAAAGTTTTGGTGAAAGGCACAAATGATTAGCCCCACTACTCGTTCCTAGACACGTGCTGCCAGGCATTGCAATAATGAGGAGATGCTTGGCTAGACAGATCCTTCATCTGTGGAAGTAGAGCCAATCATTCATGTTCTCCCAAGTAAGTTATTCCTTACTAACTCCTTACACTATTTTAGCAAGTATCTCAAATATGGAAAAAACACCAAAGTCCATATGGAAACTCCCACTGGTTTAAAACACGCACTTAAAATGCACTTAGGCATGAGACAAATGAGATCATTGTTCCTTCGTGTTCTACACTGGCTTAATATCCAATTCTAAATCCATTTCAAAACAATATTTTCTGAACGATTCATCATCCATTTTTGTAAGTGTTTCTCTCCATGACTCATCCTAATACCTTATCTCAGAAGACAGTCTCCAGAGCAAATCTTTGGGAATCAAGTTACCTACAGCCAGCAGCCCTGGTTTATAACATTGCTTAAAGCTTCAGCCCTGCTACTTCAGCTAAAAACACAAACCACCCCCAAGAATGATACTTAAATATCTCTTTTCTGGAAACAAACATCAAACGTGATTTTCATTAAAAATACTGAAATAGTTTGGAAAATGTAGTAAGCATATGTTTCCTATCTGTAAGAATAATTTTTGTAACTACATCTATATAACTTAGACTGCAGTAGTACCCACAACATACTACAGGCATTAAAAAAAAAAATATATATATAAAACTTACCAGCCCTTGTCCCTAATGAAAGGATGAAAGGGGAGAGAATAAGGCTATACTTAGAAATTATGCTACTTGGCATATGCATTACCTACCTAACTTATGAAGCTTTGTTTGCTTTCTTGAATGGAAGCATTACATATTTTTAAAAAGCTTTGTTACTTGCTTGGCTGGTTTGCTTTGATAGAAGTTTAGCTACCTTTATTTTCTCACAGTTCTAAACACTCTTATTTGTTATTTTTTATATCTTTATATACATTTATATTTTTATATTTTTATTTATATATGTATATATAAAACACTCCTGTGTATTATTTCAAGGAGGGGGGTACCAAGATGCTTGCTTTCTATTCTGACAGAATTTTCTTCTACAAGCTGAAATTTGAGACACCAAAAGAGAACACTGCAAAGAGAGAATCTCTCTGGTACAAGAACGAGCTGAAACAGAGTTTGTAGCAGGCATTACCACCATGAATGAAAATATGCACAGAAGATATATACAGGATAAATGGCAAAACGACAGAATAAAGGACATCAACAGAAGCATTCTGGCTACTTTAAAAGGTAGTTTCTATCAAAACTGAAGAAACATCAATCTCGCTGACTGCAAACAAGTCTGCATAATCATAAACAACATGAGCAATAAATACTTTGGAGGGTCAGGAATTGGTCAGAAGAGTGCCAAGGTACAAAATCCAAGGTAATTTCTAATATTATTATCCTTTACCAACTTACATGACTTATAGAATCATAGAATATGAAGAAGCTGGAATGGACCTTAAATATCGAGTCCCAACTCCTCATGCCATGGGCAGGGACACCTCCCACTGGACCAGGTTCCTCAAGGCCTTGTCCAAACTTGCTTTGAACACTGACAGGGTTGAGGCATCCAAAACCTCCCTGGGCAACCTGTTCCAATATCTCACCACCCTCATAGTAAAGAATGTCTTCCTAATATCTAACCTAAATTTCTCCTCTTTCAGTCTGTACCCATTAATCCTTGTTCTATCACTACAGGTCCTAACAGAGAATCTGTCTGTCTTCCCTACAGATCCCCTTCAGATACTGGAAGGTTGCTATGACATCTCCATACAACCTTCTCTTCTCCAGGAAGAACTGCCCCAACTTTCTCAGCCTGTCTTCATAGGGGAGGTGTTCCAGTCCTCTTATCTACTTCACTGTCCTCCTTTGGACTTGCTCCAACAATTTCACTTCCTTCTTATATTGGGGACAGCAGAACTGTACAAAGGACTGCAGGGGGGGTCTCACAAGTGCAGAGGAAAGGGGAGAATCACCTCCTTCCACATGCTGGCCACACTGCTTTTGATGCACCCCAGGATTCAGTTGGCTCTCTGGGCTGCAAGTGTAGTTCTGTTTTTATTCTCTGTTGTCCTTCAGTACTCAAAGAACAGAAATTTAATAAAAACTGAACATACAGTCACAAAAAAAAAATAAAAATTGCCACACTGAATAGTTTTATCAGAACTGAAACTAACAAAATCAGTAGGTCTGAAGCTCCTCTTAAACCAGTCCTGTGGTTCTAACTCCAAAACACCACCACATTTCATGTTAGTTTCTCCATAAGAATGCATTTGTGCGACATGCATCCTGACAAAACAGATTGATATAAACCTCTCCAGATGAAATAACTTCTGTCTTCAAAATAGTCATTCACAGTCCTTTAACCCCTTGAATACTTTTTAAAGTACTGGAAAAGTTGATCCTCAGTAAATACCACACACCCGTATAAAAAAATAAAGTTTTTAAATAAGAGATTCTGTCCTCTGTTTTGATTAAAATATCTGTGAAAAAATCAACTGTTTTTCTTCTAACTCTAGCAACTACCCAAACGTGCCTTTGAGAAAAACATTGTTTCTCATAGGACTATTTCCACATTCTTTCGCTCTCATACTTCACTTTACATCTAACCACTTTCCCACTCACCTTAAAGTCCATACAATGTTGTTCACATTAAGGCATTTCAATGGAGCAAGTTGAAACAACAAAAATACATAGTACCTCCATCCCAAAAAAAATCTGGGTGAAAATAGAAAATCAGAGAATATAATCTATTCTCAAAAAAGCAGGTGACAGTCTTTGAAAATACTGTGGTTTTCATATTAAAGATAATGAAGAGGAACAACACTTTTAAAAAATTTATTTAATATAATAAAAACCTTTCAACATAAGAAAAAGGAATGCAAAATAAAAATTGTGTGCCTTGAATATACAATATACCTTTAAAAATTAAGGCAAATGTTTTCGGCTCAAAAACATCTGCCTTTGTAATTAATATTCACTGTCATATACATGAGAAAGAGTTTAATTTGTTAAATCTGTAATTTCTAAACTGCAAAAGATGTTTTGCAGGAGTTTTTAAAGGAATCAATAAACAAAACTAAACAGAGAGGCCCTTCTGTTTCTCCCAAACACTTCTCTGAAGAGTTGCCAGCTGCCAAACATTTTGACTAGCACTGTGTATATATGCAGTGATGTGGGATGTATGTAACTAGTAAGCAGTTTAATGACTAACACCTCTTTAAAGAGGAGATGGACAATAAAAAACAGCAATAAAAAAATTCTGAGAGCAGTAACTAAAGAAGCATGGATTCAAGTCTTCCGATGGACTCCCTGTTTTACAGAATTACCCTGCAACCAATGCAGCAGCCTGCTTTATACTATGAAGATAACCCACAATGACAATAGATACTCACAATTACAGGGAAAGCTTCATTTGGGATTTGTACCTCATTAGACAGAAGAAAACAAAAAAAAATGCAAAAGAATTGACTTAATAACGAACTCTGACAAAAGTCCTTGTCAGGATCATAAATGTCACTTCCCTGTGTGCAGTCCTTGCCATGTCCACAGTGGTTACTGAACTCAGGGGCAATATTAATAGCATTAATATTTGTTAATTTTTTAAAGCTTAAGGCATCAGAGCTCACTCAGTTTAAACTGATCAATGGGCTTGAAACTTACTGTTGAGAGAAGAAATTAAATGGAAACAAGTACTGCAATATTGTGTGAGGCCAGTTCTCTAAGAAAGTAAGCCTAATCTCCCCTAGGTGTACACACAAAAGAATCATTATTGTCTATGCAATGGAGTGAAAAACTCATTAAAAGAGGTATAAAGAGACTTTTATATTTTATTTTTTGGATAGTGAGAAAAACACTGTAATAAGAGTTTCCAAAGACTGCTTAAGTACAGTATGGCCAACACGCTAACTTCTCCACCATGTGGACAAGTGGCCCAAGCAACTTCCTTCCTGTGACTTCTACTCCCTGCACATGCTATCTTAGCAGCTGCTGATTGTGATGTTGCCTCACATTAATGGTCTAGAATAAAGGTACTGTTTTCTCTGCAAATAGGCCAGAAATAGGTCTTCGTTTAAAGATCTACCCTGTTGCTTTTTTGCCAACTCTTAGATAGGGCTTAAGTGTGTTGACTAAAAATGGTAAATAATATAATAAAAAATTTTTGACCTTTTTTCCCCTAAAGAAACAGTGTGCTTCTTGCACATCTACCTATTTCCATTGAACAGACCAGGCTAGAAAAGTGTAACAGAGCATGCTTTTTTGTCTCCCTGGTGACCACTCAGGTAGCTGCGTTCTTCTTTCCACCACAACTGAGCTACATCCCAGAGACCCATTGAGTGCCTGGCAAATAGTTCTAGATAAGTTCCTCAGAGAGGGCTGCCTGGAATTTCTCCATAGATTCACTCAGGACTGTATTTGGTGCTGTTATTAAGCAGTTTTCACTCCAGCATTTCTTTTCAGTCTTTGCATTTTCTTATTTCAAGTAATAAGGAGCTACTTGTAAGTTTCCTTACCAGAACAAAAAATAAAATGCCTCTTACTGACTACATTTAGTGTGCAAATTGTGTTAAGACAGTGAGAACAACTCATAAACATATGCATGGCTTATATAAACTGTCCTTAACTTTTATTTATTTTAAACCTTCTGTTCTGCAAAGATGATATAAGCACATTTAAGTTTGTGCTACATATTATACAACCTGAATTACAGTATCAGAACTGTAATCCTAAATATGTGCCCTAATAATCCTAGTTTTCATGGCAAGTTTAACAACCGTTTTGGCATTTGTAAAACAAAAAGTGATCTAAGACTATGGAAAATCTTTATGACAATAACTCTAAAACCTTATTTCCTACAAGAAAAAATAATTGTCTTAAGAGAAAAAAATCTCTTTCAGCACAGCAAACCAATGGGATAAATATTTCTGAACTGTTTTGCACTGTGTCTCAGAGCAGAAAGAATTCTGCATAAATAAATTCTAGCAGTAAGTAACAGAAGACAAAAACCTGCTTGATATCACACACACAAAATTAAACATTCAAAATAGTTTATGTAAATGAGGTTTATAAATTTAAATACTTCCCTTGGATACCTACATTCATTTTTTCAAAAGAGCTATCCAAAAGTTTAACACATCTGTATGTATATAATTCGTATACCCACAGAGCAAGAAATAACCAACCAACATTTAATCAAGAATCTGATTAAGAATCAGTCAAAAAAAAGAGAGAGAAAAATCAAGAGCTGTATGCCAAGGAAGTCTTTGACTATGCAACCACTTTTTTATCAGAACACAGCACAAAGAAATCATTTGAAGTAATACATCTGCAAGGGCCAAGTAAGAAGAAAACTTAAGTATCTAGGATTATATAATCAGGTATTACAACTCAATTCACTAATTATTTATCATGCACTTATGGTATTTTTAACCAGCCATTAGAGTTTTTAAAAATTTAGTATAACATTTCTGGTTCCTGGCTACCAACACCTAGGTCTCCTTTTTCCCTTGAAAACAAATACTCCTACTGTATCTACAAAACTTTTCAAAGCCAATACTGGCATGCCCCAACTCTTTTTTTCTGTTTTCCACTTGTACTTAAGCTCCTACTTTTTTTTTTTTTTTTTTTTGAACTGATGAATTTCTCTGAAGCTGCAAGAGAAAACTCCCATACCCTTTAATTTCTCCTCAAGGGCCCCTGCAGTAAGCTGATCTAGCACACATCTGTCTGATATGTAAACCATGCCAAACTCTGTTTGAAAGCTTTGTCTAAAGCCACACAATATTTTTTAAAGTGAGTACAGACCAGAAGAAAAAAACAACTTCAGTTTATTTTGTAATGCAGGGTATTTCAATATGTTACCCAATTAAAGCATCTTCAAAATAAGAAGAAAAAGGAACCTTTTAAGTATCTCTTAATGAAACTAAAAGCTGCTAAAATTCTAAAGCCATCAACTACATGTAATCTAGCATGAAATACATGCCCAAAGTGTTTGAAAGGGAACTATGATCAATAATAACCCCTGTTCCAGTTTCTTGCCTCTGATTAATAGATACATGGCTTTAGGGAGATGATAGTGGAACTAAGGTGGTTTCTCTTTGCTAAATGGAGCAACAGAGTCCCTCCTACATGCTCCCTCTTTGCATTTAAAACAAATAACTGTTCTAAATGTAACTCAGAAGAGCATTTAAGTGCATCCCCCCTATCTCCCCACCAAACAGAAGAGTTATGCCCATATGGTAGACAGACACTGGAGGACTGGAGAGGACTGACATGTGACCACAAGTATGCTGGGAAGCACTGAATTTCAAACATTAAATTTTCTAAGCGCAGAGACTGTCCAATAGCTGGCAGCACCTAGGTGTTTTTACTCAGTAAAAGCATTCGGAAGTTTATTTTGAATACATTTGGGTTTCTTCCTCTGCTTCTGGAAGCAGCATGACTGTCTTAGAACAAACCTAGTGCCGTTATCCAAACAATATTATGGATCTAATTAGGAGGCATATTTATAGCAGCTTTTGGAGGAAAAAAGAAGGAAGTCAGGCCACAGTTACTGTGCTTAACAGACACTCTGTATATGCAGCAATCAGCCAAAACCAATGCATCCACACTTTCAGATGTATGGAAAATACATAACCTAATATCTGCTGGTTTTGTATTTTAGGCTGCAGTTGTAAGGTAAGAAAAGGGGATCCAATCCCAGCTGTGAAGACAGGAGCTGGTGGAAAACTAGTTTTACATTTACTGATGATCAGAGTCATAAGCAAGAAAAGATGTCCCTGCCTTCACAGGCAGCAAAAGCTTTGAGGTGTGCATGGCCTGCAAGGAGGCTGACAGCCTTAGGAGATCCTTATTTCACTTTTCTCCAGTGTCATGGGAGGGGGAGGGAAGAAATTACTACTCTGACCTTACATCCTTTTGGTTTCCTTTTAAAAAAGAAAAGAGGAAAAATCCACACACACAAAAACAAAAAAACAAAACCCCACCAAAAAATCAACAAAAAAATCCAAAAACAAGCAAATAAAGGAAACACCGAAACAACCCACCCCACAACAAAACACCAAAAAAAACCCTCAACAAAAACACCTAAACAGAAAAACACTTCCAGTGATGCGAAGCTGCCAAAACTGAGAATTACATACAACCACCAAAGACAAATGATCTCATATACAGGCACTAAAGCCTCAAGGTTCTTCCCAGAACCCACACTTTCCATCCTAATATCCTGTACCCCCTCTTTCTTGGAGTTTACTTGAGTGGAGGCTGCTCTAATTGCCTTCTGTCACTTTTCTGGCACACAGTAAACAGAGCAATCTGGAGTTAATTTAAGTAGTTTATCACATCAGGATACAGCTGGGAAAGGTTTAGGGGAAAAGGCTGAGGAGGAAGAGGGCTGCACACAGTCCAACCAAGCCTGCGCACAGGAAGGCAGTGGAAATGGGTGCCTTCCTACATCATTGCCTTCAGAACACTGCCCCATGATGAAACTCTCCAACCAGCCCAGCAACAGCAGATGTCTCAATGCAGGGAATTAAGATGCCCACTCCAAACAGGAGCAGTCACAGGGCCACTACTCTGTGTGAGGAGTAGTACAGCCGACCCTTGGTCATCCAGCACAGAATCACAAAATATGCTGAGCTGGAAGGGACACGCAAGGATCAGGTCCAACCCTCAGACCTCCACAAGACCATCCTCAAGATGATCCCCATCCCCAACCCCTGTACCCAAGAATATGTCCAAATGCTTCTCGAACTCTGTCAGGCTTGGTGCTGTGACCACTGCCCTAGGGAGCCTGTTCAGTGCCCAACCACCGTCTGGGTGAAAAAACCTTTTATAATATCCAACCTAAACCTCCCCTGACACAACTCCAGCAGCAACCCAACTGCTCCCGTGTGTCTATGACTTTTATATTTCACCATCTATAAGCCGGATGTCTTTTTATTTCTTAATATTAAGTTTAGACGCTTGCACTGGCTTTACACAGTGCAAACGATGACTTGATTCCCGCAACTGGACAGATTTACATCTGTTTTTCACATCACTTTTGTTTGAGAGGAGTCACTTGAGTTTTTAATCACCTGGGGCCCTAGTTATACCCAGAATATACTGACTCAATTCACTAGCAGAAAGAAACACATACCTGCTGGCATAAAGATATAAAAATGAAACAACAGTCTTTAGTTATTACTTGGCACAGGAGACATTTGGAAAAAGTGCACCTTACTAAGAAGTATGTGTCCCTAAGTTAGTTCTCACACAAAGCACATAAACCACAAAAACTGAAACTCTTTACTCTGAAGAGTAAAATAATATTCATTATAACATTGGACTTAGAGGCAGGATGAAAAAGATTAATTGCCTTGTGATCTGTTGTAACTACTTTGGCTGCTGTAGGCTGTTTCATTCTCCTAGATATTACAATGAAACAAAAGAGATAAGTTAATTGGACAACATGGAAATGCATCAGTCTTACAGAGGTACATTCAGCATTGTCTAAGCCTCTCCCAACAGCCTCTTCAGCTTTTGATAAATGCAACCAAGTGTGCAGGGGAGGAAAGGGGTTATTTGACAAGTTAAGGTGATTACATAGAAACACAGGTCGTGAAGATAAATGGAAGTTTACATAAACAATTTCTGTTCTCTTTAATGATCTAAGTAGTGTTTTTACCAGTTTTTGTAAATCTGTTTTTCAGTAATGGATTATCTTTCCCAGGCAGAAAAATTGCAGATAACCTATATGTTGAATGAGTGTTTCAGCGTAAGTTTTTACTTGTTATTTATTTCTTTAACATCTTTGCTTGGTTACAAGTAACAATGGCTGAGTAACATACCACTGAATCTCTGAAAAAAGATGTTAGCCAGACAAAACTGAACCTATTTTCTCCAAAGAAACAGTTCTGCCTAACATTCTCCTCCCTCATTTTGTCATATCAATGCTACCTTCAAGTGAATAAAGAAGGAACACTTAAACTTAAATTCTTTAACTTACTGATGATTTTTTTATTCCAACATTTTATTTTTTTTCCCAGCTACATACCAAAACATGCCCTCTTCTAACTACTCCCATGTCTGAAACTCTGCAATATGCCTGCAAGACACCATGCCAGTTCAATAAGGTCACAGCAATTTCCTCTTGGCAAGATCTAACCTTTCTCCAACATCATCATCCTTGAACTTTCTGCCACTTTTGATCGTATTTCCTGAATCCTGAAGTTGTGAAATCTCTCCTCTTGGCAACTATCTAGCCGTACAGACCACATTCAATCCTTAAATATACACTGTAGCTCTCAGAGATTTCAAAGGCGAGTTGTTCATACACACAACAGAAACAACTGTAGACTTCAAAGGAATAGCTGAATTGCATATTTTGTTCTTGGTAGCCATTATAGCTTTGATGTTTTTATGCCTAATGACCACTCCCTAGAACACTTATGCTGGAAACTGTTCTTACAGGTTAATGGTTTTCCTTTTCTATTCCTGAAAGTGAAAAAGAAGTATTAAAATCCATATTGTACTACCAGATTCCTTCACTCCAAGTATTTCACTACAAACTGAGCTTTAATCCTGGATGGTCAAATGTTTCACAGTACACCCATACTTCAGAAACAGGTTACTCCTTTCATTTTCAGAAGACATCTTGACTTCTTTTCTCTGCTAATTTCTTATTTAATGCAATGATATTAAAACCATAAAGCACATCTGCTTTGTGATTCAACCTGTGCTTGCCAAATTAGTTTCTCCACTATTGCTTGTCATCCCCAATGCCACCAACAGTCAGAATTTATCATCTCCTTTATATTACTGACCAAACCACTCAAATGATCCTTCCTCAGCTTGCTTAGTCCAAACTTGCACTAACAAATGTCAATGGGCAAGGTCACTGTAAACGAGAAGTGACAAGAGGTGAGGTGGCACCTCAAGTGATGAGCTCCCCCAATCTTCACAATTACAGCTGCAGTTTTATCTTCCTCCTAAGGATGTCTGCCCTCATGAGTAACTACTACCTGACCTGTATATCTGAGTCCAGAAGTCTGATCTTCCTCCTACTTCCAATTCAGCAGGGGAATTACTAATTTATCAAAAATCCAACTTCAGATTTCTCTCAGGATTATGGAATATGTGACCCATTAAATTAGACAATGTCTTCAGGTCCGCATTTTCTCCAAGCCTATCTCCTCATTTGCCTTAGGCTGCAGAAAAGCTCTGACTCAACTAATTTAAAGAGTAGAGCTAATTAAAAGCTCTCAGATCACACAAGGGGTCAATAGTTCCTAAAAAAGGTTCATGTAATTTCAAGTGTGCTTATTCTTAACACAGTTCCATCACAATTATTTGATTTAATAAACCAAAACCACTGTAGCTATTAAAAACATTCAAGCTACCCAAGGTCACTTGGAGAGAATCACAGAAAGCCACATGCAGTCCCTGAGCACAGCTGAGAGACCTCAGGGGCAATTGCCTGTGAAAGGAGGCACCTGTGGACAGAAAAAGCCCCTAACCTTAGCCCCACACATCAGCATCACTGTCTACACAGCTATTCTTCCTCCTGAGGCATGCTTTTTTTTTTTTTTTCTTTTTCCATTGCATTCTTTCTGCTACCTTTGACTTTCTAATGAACTGTAACTGATGGTCAGCAGTTGTTTATCTCTCCTAGTCAATCTGAACCACTTGTGGTCAGTAAAATGTAATTACTAAATTGTTTTAAACAAAGGCTTTGCTTTTGCAATCAAATGACATCACTGGAATACAGCTTAATGACAACAGAATGTGTAGAAAAAAATTCATATAATTTATATAATTTGCAGTCACGTAATATGCTACTACGTACAACTTTAATGAGGAAAGTAATGGAATGCACCTATTTTTAAACCCCATGAGTAAGGGAAGAATACTACTGAAAAAAATTTGGACTTAACAAAAAAAGCAAACACAGGATGTCATTCTGAATATCCACTTGTTATAAATGCTTATTTGATTGCAAAATGCATTACAATACTGCAGTGCAAAGAGAAAAAAGTATACTTAAAGCAGACTTAAAGAGATGTAACTACTAAAATTGTCACTAAATTCTTCATATCTACACAAGACTTCAGCATATTCTATTTCATTTGATTTGATAAAGTATATTCTCGCAAGAGATCAGAAGCAGTGCAGTGCTTCACTACAGCCACTTCTCTGCAGTGATCAGTAATAATCTTTTGCATAGCCTAAACATGTAGATCATCTAAAATACAAGAAACCAGTAATGAAAAACCTGCATTACATTTACTGCATTATTTGGTTTCATGTGTTGTTTTTAAAACAATTTACTCTAAGATGTAAGTGAAATTATTGCTGCAGATTTCTGATTCTTCCCAAACAGTCAGAGCAACACTGGAATCTTAATACAGAATTCAGGGTCAGCTCACTTCAATGTACACAAAGCTCTGGCTGTACTTTAACTTGAGAAAACACAATTGGAGGTCAAAAGTAAGAGCAGGCACAGGCAGCATTCCACACAGCAGCAGTGCTCAGAGTTCAGATGAAAAGTGGGGGTGTTTCTTCCCATCTAAAGAAAAATGTAAAGATGGAGGCTGTATAGTAAGCCATAGATATTCCAGTCATAGGAGGTGCATGAAGGTATTTAGAAACATAAATATTTCAAAAGGGCATAAATAGAAATGTAAAGAGAATGCAAAGGAATGATTAAGACTGAGCCCTAAGGAATAGAAAAATACAAACAAGTAACCTTTCAAAGAGAAGGGAGATTAGATCATTAATTCCAGTGTTAGTATAAAGAGAAAAAACTCTCTTTGAGAATGGCTCTCCAAGCCATTTTCACATCAGACATTTACATTATCTGATACACTCACCTGTGGCCAAATCTCAACATCCACTGCCTAATAAGAAACATGTATATGGATTACAGTGTTTCTTTTGGTATTTTTAACTCAAAAATCTGTAAAATGTATGACTTCCTCAGCAAGCAGCACACCTGTATTCTGACCATCTAAGTAAATTCTACTGGTATTACTCTCCCGTGAATTAAGGAAGAGTGGGAAAACCTTACTCTTTCAGCGCATGCTAAAGTGAAATTACCCATAAATATAGATCCACTATATTCTATACATGAGAATGATGTGAAATAATGAAAAGCAAGTGAGAGAGAAAAGAATATGAAGGACATTGTGCAGAGCTTTTATTTGGAAGCTCTTAGAACCTTCTGTGGAGTTTAGCTGAGGAGCATACTTTAATTCTGGAATATTCATAAATATATGAAACAGATGTACTAACCAAAGCACAGTTTATATGAACATATATGAAAAAAAAATTAAAAAGCAGAGAAGGAAAACAGATCCAGAACATCACAACAGGAATTCAAGTAACCTTTTTCAGATACTACTTATTTGACTAAGGTGATCTTACAACACCTGCAACTTCTTGACAATTCTTAACCCAGAACAGACAAAATTGCATGCTTCTTTCCCAAGTGAATCAGTGATTGATTTTCCCTGTGTTTCTATAGGGCTGTCCATGATTGACAAAGTAGGTCTCTTAGAGAAGCAATATTTCTAAATATATGAAAGCTTTGTGTCAGACAGTTCAGTGTTGCTCCAAACAATATTTATCAGTAACAAAGGAAACCTAAAAATGTGTGTATATAAAATTCAAACTTCAGTTTATTTGCTTTAGCTCTATTAAACAATTATTGAAGAAATACTGAAATGCAAAGTTGTAACAAGCTAAGGAATGCCATTTTGATAATTTTCTACACTCTTTCATGATTTAATGCAGTGGTGGAGTTCTCAGTCCTGAGAGATTAGGTTCAGGCAAAGAGTGAAGCCAGGACCCTGAACTTTAGGAAAGAAAACTTCCAGCTCTTCAAGTTAGACTCCACTGGGAAACTGCTCTCAAGGACAAGGCAGCAAAACAAAGATGACAGATCTTTAAGGACACTGTCCATAGAGGGCAAGAGCTCCTGATCCCCAGGTGTAAGAAATCAGGGAAGGAAAGCAATGGCTGAGTCGAGACCTGATGGTTAAACAAAAGGGCAAGAAGGAAATGCACAGGCAGTGCATTCCAAAGATGGAAGCAGGAACTGGTATCCTATGAAGAGTATAGAGGTGCAGTCCAAGCCATGAACCAAGGAACAGCTGGAGCTGTGCATCCCTTGGTAAGGAATGCAAAGAATAACAAGGGCTTCTGCAGGCAGGAAAGGAAGGTCAAGGAAAGCATACCCCCTCAATGAACACAACCAGCAAACTGGGAACAGAGGATGAGGAGAAGGCTGACGTCTTCAACAACTTTTTTGCCTCAGTCTTCACTGGCAGTCTCTCTTCTCGCACCTCTCAAGACCACAAGACAGGGACTGGGGGAGCAAAGTCCTTCTCACTGTAAGAGAAGATAATGTTCATGGGCATCTGAGGAAACAGGACGTATATAAGTCTATGGGACCTGACCAGATGCATCCCACAATGCTGGAAAAATTGACTGGTAAGAGTTGCCAAGAGTTCCCACCATGCTATTTGAAAAGTCATGGTGGTGAGGTGAAGGAGACTGGAAAAAGTACCCATCTTTAAAAAGGGTAGAAAGGAGAACTCTGGGAACTACTGCCCTGTCAGGCTCACCTCTGTGCCTGGGAAGACCATGAAACAGATCCTCCTGGAAGCTGTGCTAGGGCACAGGGAGGGCAGGGAGGTGATTCAGGAGTCAGAACGGCTTCACCAAGCCTGATGTGGTTGGCCAGGCCTGACCACCCTAGTGGCTTTCTAAAACAAAGTGATTACATCAATGAACAAGGGTAGAGCTATGGACTTGTACAAGGCCTTTGACATGGTCCCCAACCACATCCTTCTCTCTAAACTGGAAAGAGATGGATTTGATGGGTGGACGATTCACAGGATATAATGAATTGGCTGGATGGTCACATTCATAAAACTAGTCAATGTCTCCATGTCTGGATGGAGATCAGTGATGAGTGGTGTCCCAAGGTGCTGCACCTGGGTTGGGGCAACTCTGGTATCAAACACAGGCTGGGGGATGAAGCTTTTGAGAGCAGCCCTGCAGAGAAGGATCGGGAGTACTGGTGAATGAACTGCTGGACATGAGGCAACAGTGTCCACTCACTTTTCAGGCTAGAAAACCAACCACTTCTTGGACTGCATCAAAAGCAGTGTGGCCAGCAGGATGAGGGAGGGGATTCTGCCCCTCTACTCCGCTCTGCTGAGACTCCATGTGGAGCACTGCATCCATCTCTGGGGTCCTCAGCACAGGAAGGATGCAGACCTGCTGGAGAGGGTCCAGAGCAGGGCCACAAATATGGTCAGAGGTGCTGGAGCACCTCTCCTATGAGGAAAGGTTGAGAGAGTTGAGGTTGCTTAGCCTGGAGAAAAGAAGGTGCTGGGGCGACCTTATTGAGGCCTTCCAGTACTTAAAGGGTGCTTATGGGAAAGAGATTTCACCAGGGACTGTTGTGACAGAACAAGGGGTGATGGTTTTAAACTAAAAGGGGATCAATTTAGATGGGATAGAAGCAAGAATTTTTTTATGATCCAGGTGCTGAAATACTGGAACACATTGCCCAGAGAGGTGATGAATGCCCCATCCCCGGCAAAACTGAATGGGGCTCTGAGAAAGCTGATCTAACTGAAGATGCCTCTGCTCACTGCACGGGTGTTGGACTAAAGGTAATTTCCAACCCCAAGTATTATGTGATTCTATAAAATCAAACTAGTCTAAGAAAATAGCAAGTATTATTAAAAAATACTAGTGCTCTGTGTGCCAGATTTAGTATATAATCATGCCACTGAGTGATTCCTAATGACATTAGAAGTAGCGTTGTTCTTTTTCTTCCACATTCAAAGACCAAAGATTGCCTATTGGAAGAAAATTAGGCTCTAACAGAAGAAAATTAGGCTCTAACAGAATAATGCTGGTATACAAAACTGTACTTACCTCCTTTGTTAAGAAACCAGCTGATCAGTAAATATCATATATTCGGCTACATCATAGTATTTAGTACCTTTAATAGTATTTGGTCATTTAATAGTACTCAAGACAATGTATAGGATCAGGAAGAAATTCTAAAAGTTGTGCAAGGAAGTGAAAGGCATTTCACCATTTGGATACCCAAGATGGTCAATCAAGGAAATAGACAGAAAACCATACTCACTAGGCCCTAGCAAATTAAGGAAGGAACAAATTCCTTAATTCCAAGCAAGGAATTTCCTTCTTCCCTCTCCTCATATTGCTGATACATTTCCACTGTGCAACACCTGAGCTCAAAATGATGAAAAATCAAAATTAGAAACTCAAACTCCCGTGAGTTTGGGCCTTTTTTTCCCCTTTTCTAGTGCTACTGCATTAAGAGATGTTACAAGTTGTAAAGAGCAGCAACAGAAACACACTTCTAATCCTGAATCTCACAGCATCTCAAAGCAATCCTACCCCCGTGCCATTGTCAGACAGATATCACAGTTCCCTTAACAGACAATGAATTACAATGGATGATGGATTGAGGACAGGGTGTTCAACCACCTTTGTCTCACTGATTCAAAACAGAGTATAAGCTCTTAATCTGGATAATAGAAGATGTTGCTTCTTTCTCTCCTTCATGTAATTCTGGCTTTCTTTTCCAATACTGAGTTTTTTATTTTCCTCTCTGATATGGTAGTAACTGCATTTTAAAAATCAAATTCAATTCAATCTTGAATACTAGCAACCATATACATTCCCTTAATTCACAACTAAATAATAATGAGTGTAACAAGTATGGAAAAGGATGGCAGAAGTAAGATGGCATATCGAATCATAGTTTAGTTCTGTAAACATTTGCTATTTGTTATGTATCTCATACTCCTTTGAAGAGCTGGGCCTTTATGGGCAATCATGCTCTTACACTTAATCAGAAGCACATGGAGGTCAGTGTGAGGGCCCATCCAACTGAAGCAGAACTGGAAAGTATATCAAAAGTTAAATGGGAAATTATTTCAAAATTAATTTACAGAGTTTAAGGAGCCAATTTAACAATGTCAGTGTCTTGGTATTGTTGAAAACAGAGCATGTCAATGAAGTGATTCATACTACCTTCAATACTTCTACAAAACAGATTTCTGAAGTTTGCAGCTCAAAATAAATAAAAGGAGTAATACTTAACATGCAAACAACCCCAGACAAAGACAACAGGTAAAAGGTGGGACAAATCCCACATCCCCATACCTTTCCTCCTGTTGTCTCTTTCTGATGGGGACAGTACAGAAGAGTCAAACCCCAGCAGTTTTGTTTACATTAAGTGCTGACACCTCTATTCCATAATGCAAACCTGAACTTTGTATGATTTTGTTTTAAACACTATTGAAATTACAGAGGCACACAATAGTTTATAGTAATAAAAAGCAAAGAATGGGAACTACAAGCAAGAGTGATACAATATTTTAACACCCCCCCCGTTATTTACCAGACATGATACCACCACATATCATTTAATATGTACTTGTTTAAAAATGAACTGATGGGTATAAGCAGCAGACAAGTCTACATGCATAATACTCATACACAGAAATTTGAATGTAAACTACAATCAGTTGCCAATATCAACAAAACAAGCAGGCAGTTAGCTCTTGGTTTGTTTTGGTGGGGTTTTTTGAAACATTTTTTAATTTTTTTTGTGTAGAACTTTGTATATGTGAAAGAGAATTAAATAGAACTTACTAGTGCCAGACACAATATGAGCAAACATCAGACAGCTTCAATGTACAGCTCTGTAAATGCATCTCATTTTTGACCTCCAACATTCTTGCTGAAAGTCCAGGTCACAGAACAGGACTTCAGAGCCTTTCCTTTGTGTGATTTAAGCTCATGGTTGTGACTCACAGTTAAACAGAGAGCACTGTCAATAAAAGCAGTAAAGGATCATATTTGGGGAAAATTTCTCCCCTCTAATCTTCACAGCATAAGTAATGCTTACTCTGTACATGTTCCAAGTGCAGGACTCCCACAGAGGTCTTGTTTTTTAAAAAAGGAAAAAAAAAAAAAAAAGAGTACAGGACACACAGCAGCAGAGATCTACACTGTGGATAAGAGACTTGCTGCATGAATTAGAGAACAACTTTGCCCTTAATTTGAACTCAAACTCTACCCTGCTTCCCCATATTCCATCTGAAAGATCCATGTGTAGCTGTGTTTTTCAGTCATGTTGCAAGTGTGACAGAAGAGCAAGCACACTGCCTCTGATGGCTAATATGAAACACATACTTCAGAAGAAATGAACCAAAATCATTTGGTTAAGATCAGTTGATGAAAAAACATCTGTTGTGTACTTCAGTATGATGCTATGTAATCTCAGTGGAAAGGATAACCTTGAAGATTCAATGTAAGCAGCAGAAAAACCACTATCTTCAGAGTGCTCATACATTATTGTATTTTCAGTACTTCAAATTTTTTCCTATGAGTGATGGAAGAAGTATTAAAAGCCTTTCAGTCCGAAGGACAATAGAACACTACACCTATTATAAAATTCTGCTAATGTAATTCTTGTTGTGCTTTAAATAAAGCCATAGGGCCTTTACTTTCCATCAAGGGAACATAATATTCCTCCTGCATCAGAGTACCATTTACTGAGCAACTTTACTGAGCATTTATAGAGTAACTTTTATCGAGTTGTGCTCATGTAAATCAACCTCTATGTATTTTGTAACTCACCAGAACAGCCTCTTTATTTTCCTAACTCTCCCAAAATTGAGAAATAAAAAACAATTGATCTCATGGAAAAAAAAATGCATTTGATGTACACAAGCTTCCAACAGCTACAAATTTAGCCTTACAAAAGCTGCCTGAACAACATCCTTTTTAATCCCACTGAATTCTCTTTTTTGTTGTTGTTGTTGTTTTGTTTCTTGCTTCCTAGTACAGTTTTTATGATAGGAGCAATCCTAGGACAGACAGTTTCAGGTGACTGCTTTCATTGTGAACAATCTCAATAATTAAACAGGTTTCAGTAGTTACAGAGTCTGTTGTGTCAAGGTCTACACTAGCATGCAACATCACTAAACACCAGAGAAATACAGAGGGAAATTTTAACCTAAAAACAACAGGAATAACCTGACAAATTGTTCACACATCTGCAGTAACCAAGTTAAACAAGACACCATCAAGAAAATTTTTAGACTTGTCTAAAAATTTAGTTACAAGAGCACTAAATCAGACCACTGATTGGGTGTAGCAGATTCTGACAAAAAGAATAATGGCTTCTTAATACTACTATGGGGAACAAACTAGTATAGTTTAATAGTAATCATCGTTTAAGATGATCTTTTGAGAGCTGTGAGAAATTATTAAACCTTGTTAATATATAAAATGAGCTCTTTTCAGTATTCGTCTCAGTCTGAGAAAAAGGTTGCTAGGGTAGCTATTAGCATGCTTAAGACAAAGTTTTACACAGAACTGGTCAGCTCACAAAATTCTGGGCAAAATTCACTTCTGAGTATCATTTACAAGAGAACTTCACTTTAAGCACTGACATTTGCTAAAAACAGAAAGAAAAATTCAATTCCACTTACAATGGAATTTTGAACGTAAGGGAAAATAGAAGTGAGTGTCTCTGGTACAAGATCAGTCCCTGTTCAGGAATGTGGCTTTGGAGTGTTACATTTTGCATGGAAAAAGTTGGGTGGATGGGGAGGGGTTAATACCAGAAGGAATGGAAGATAAATAAACATTTCCTACAAAACATTTTGGGTTTTCAGAGGATTTTAAAATGGGGGCCAGGGATGAGAGGAATCAATATATTGACTATCAGCATATTTCAGTTTTAATTTAAAATCCATTTCCATCAAACATTTCCGCCTTTGATAATATATTCTTAACAATCTTGTCTCATTACTACTATGCATCATATGGCCAGAGATGATATTTTTTTATTTCTAAAATATTTATTATTAGTGCCCATACTTTAACGTGGGAAAAGCCTAAAAAAAGAATTAAAGCCAGGACTGGAGTACAAAACACCTATCACATGTACCTTTCACTATTATCATTGGCACGTAATAACTGTAACCAATGCAAGTGCAATGATCAGCTGGAACTTCTGCCTGTATAATAATAAGCTTAAATAAATAGGAAATAGAAAAACAGTATTTGAGAATATATGAATTCAGATAACTAGTGTGATTGAAGGTCCTTGAAGCTAAAGCACCTGTCTTTGTTTCCTCTTAGGTAGCAGCAGATGTTCCAGCAATAAATACCCAGGCATCTTCTTCACTGGAACACACTAAACCTCTCAAAAATTCCTGAAGGACTCATCAAAATAGGTCCTCAGATCTGTAATAAAAAAATCTGACAACACAACCTTCAAAATTAGCAACTCCGACACCACAGACAGAAAATAACTGCTCTAACCAATCTGTTCTTCAGTTGGCTTGGACAATCTGCAATTAGAAGTCTCTCCAAAGTCCCTTACCAGCAAAAGTGAAGGAGCAGGAGTTCATACAGGAACAGAGGCATCAAGAAGATATAAAAATGCCCTTAGGGCATCAGTGAGAGTCAGATTCATAGTTTGAAAGTAGGCACTGGAAATAAGAAAAAAAAAAAAGCCCAATTTTTCATTAGACAAAAGTTACAATATGCTTGTTGTAATGCAGGGGAAAAAGTCATATGAAATTTTGGAGGTAAAAAATCCTAGAGGTGTGAGAGATAAAGACTGTATAAACATTAGTAAGTGCATCTGAAACAACCTGTGCTCTTATTAATCATAATTCTAAAATGGTAAAAAGACCCTCTTGTGGAGTGAAAACAGTCACTGTTGTCACATGCTTTGTCATGGAAAGGATTTATGTGGTTTCCTCTTAGCAATGTAAACCAAGGCTTGAAAAGTTCCACGTGTTTTACTTTTCTAAGCCCTCTTATGGCAACTACCAGGCACTACAGTGCTAATCCACGTTTAGAAGTGAGAGACATATGAGAGGGAAAGAGTTTTGCTCCAAAATATTTTGGTATATTAAAAAGCTGAAAGTTAGATCAAGCGAAGGATAGTAGCTTTAATACGGAACTGAAATTAGACGTCAAATTCCTTTGCTTTAATGTTGGCAAGTTTACACGAAGAGTATTTGTAACACCTTGCAGAAACCATAAACACATCATATTACAGCAAATCCCCACTTCTATTAGAAAAGGGTTCTTCGCCCAGAGGGTGGTTGGGCACTGAACAGGCTCCCCAGGGCAGTGGTCACAGCACCAAGCCTGACAGAGTTCAAGTGTTTGCATGATACCCTCAGGCACATGGTGTGACTCTTGGGGATGGTCCCGTGCAGGGCCAGGGGTTGGGCTCGATGATTCTTGTGCGTCCTTTCCAACTCAGCACATTCTGTCACTCTGTGATTATATATTTGAAGGAAAATTTGGACTCTAAGCCAGTGTTAATAGTTCTGTGGTAAATTTGTGCCACTTTAATGCTTTTAATGACCTTCATTTTAAGTCAAGGCCTCTTCAGGGACATTGATAGTCACAGTCTCTTATGATTGCTAAGAGAAAAATACACCACATATCTCTTTGATTTCCAGTGGATAAAAGGCCAAAGGTACCCAACACTGCTGAACACATTTTCATTGTTTTGCTTAAACAAGCAATAACTTCATTAGCATAGACTTCTTTGGATCTGCAGTATAAAAAGTGCTCCAAAAAAGGAAATTTTATTTTATAATCACACCAGTCAAGACTTTCAAGCTACTACTCGATACACAAATATAACACATCACTGAACCAGATAACCTTTTCCCTTATTTACTTGTAGAAATAGCTTGTCTATCTGTTAAAAAAGACAGCAGTGATGTTGATTTACAGGATATACTGATGGATTCAGACTTTGCTAAGGACCAGGTAACTTAATTTTTATCCTGGTGTCTCCATCAGGCCACTTTAAAAAGGAACTGAAGTACATGGTTTACAAGGCTCTTTCAATATGTGCAGTATTTCCATTTGTCAGCTGGCATGTTTTCAAGGCAATCCTGCTTGAGCCATAATAATTGGGGCAAAACACAAAGGAATATAATAATAAAAAATCTACTGCAAGATCTAAGATTACATCATATTCTGGAGTATTTCAGTAAGTACAACTAAAACAAGAGCATTAATTTGGGGTCAACACTTCACAGTGAAGCAATCAATAATCAGAAGACCTATGTTTGTTGCAATGCTACTCACACACAATAGGAAATGACCACGCCTAAATTATTTTGAGGGTGCGACTTTTGAAGCAGGGAGAAATTCAAACACACAAGTGTGAATTTTGGCTGCAACTAAGAAGGAAAGAGTAATAAATCTAGCAAAACGTACCTATGTAAAAGTAGGACCTTCACTTATTTTTCCTCTACAGATTTTCAACAATACAGTTATGAAGCCACATACCTTTCTAACAAAACAGAGTGTTTTCAGCATAAATCATCTGGGTTTGAAGGTACCTTTAGAAGTAATCTTAAAGCATCTTAGTTGCTTGGTGTCCCATCTAACCTGACAATGAATGTTTCCAGAGATGGGACATCCAACACCTCTCTGGGTAACCTGTTGCAGTTCACCAGCCTCAATGTAAAACATTTCTTTCTTTTTTCTAGTCTGAATCTGCACTACTTCAGCTTAAAACCATCACCCCTTGTCCTAGCACAACAGGTCCTGTTAAAAAGTGTGTCCTCATCTTTTTTGCAAGCTCCCTTTTAGTACTGAAAGGCTGCAGTAAGACCTCTTCAGAGCCTTCTCTTCTGCAGGCTGAAAAACCCCAAGTCTCTCACCCTGTCCTCACAGCACAGAGTGCTCCAGCCCTCTGATCATGTGGCTCTTTTCTGGAACCACTACAACCCATGCACATCCCTCCTGAGCTGAGGGCTCCAAAGCTGTATGCAGCACTTCAGGTGAGGCCTCATCAGAGCAGAGGAGAGGTGCAGAATCACCCGACCAGCTGGCCACACTGTTTCTGATGCAGCTCAGGACATGGATGGCTCTCTGGGCTCAAACACACACTGCCAGATCTTCTCCAGCTTTTAATACACCAGTACCCACAAGTCCCTCTTGGCAAGCATGACAATTCTGTGTTTTTAACTACTACTGAGGACACACATAGATATTGCTCATTAAAATTATGAATAAACTTCATAATTTCCTAGGTTCTCGCTTGCAGTCTTCATTGAAATCTTTAAATTGATTCTTAGCTCCACAAAACAGGAAAAACTTTCTTGGAGAGAGTTCTTGATTACAGAGAAAAGTGTGTCCCCACCCAGCTGTGGCAAGCAAGAAGAGGGTTCCCAGTCCCAGGACAGCCCTTGGGGCAGGGAGAGGGGTTTCCTCAAGCAGGCATGCCCTGAAGAGCTGAAGGTAAATCATACTATAAGCATATGCCCATATTATAGCTACCAGTGCAAACCACGACTCCCAGATCCAAAGGACTTGAAAGCTGTGCAGAGAGATCTCACACAGCACAATTCTCTGCATGAGACACTCAGTCGCAGATCCTCTCGTTTCTTTTCAGCCATGTGCTAATGTCCATTCTGAAGCACACCACCTGTAAAAGCACTAAGTAAAATACAGAAAACCTGAATAATTTCACTTTTCTTCCCCCATTTTTGGCCTTTTTTTTTATGCTTCATGGTTTCAACACTTGGTTTTTGAAACTGGGTCTTTAATGCATGCAGTTTTTTTTACCTGTAAAGAATATTTGTTTGAAGTGAAGAGAGAACACTGAAAAACCCACAAATCTCTAGCTCTTATTCTCCCTGATTTAGGACCAATTTCTGTGCATTTTAGTCACTAAATTTAACTCCTGACAGTTTGAAATGTCAATTTACTCAAAATAAGTCCCATTAGATAGGGACAACACTGGGTCTCCTGACTTTGACTCCTGTTGCAATGTACCTGGAATTGATTGTAAAATAATCACTGTTAAAAAGCAGGGTATACTGTCACTGTCTGGAAACACAGAAGTTTCATAAATGAAAAAAATAAATTTATCTTTTTAATTCACTTATACCCATGGTGATTCTAGCTCAGATGTATTTAGTTTTATTCCACAATGTACTGAGCAAACATTACTGAAATAACTCTACCAAGACCCCATCAGCAAAGACTGGATTTTTTCCATATGGAATAAATACTGGTATCATTTTCCATATGTCTTTGCTTACTTTCAGTTCTAAATATAAAAACATTGCAAACAGAAACAGGCACAGAAGAGTTATCGAATCCTGCTAGAGCCAAAACCTAGACACAAATGTAACATCATAAGGCAAACAGGTCTGGACTCAAAATGAAATTCCAGGATTCCAGCTGCTATAGAAAGCAGCTGCTATACTCAGAGCACATCAGTACATTTTCAGCAAACCTTGAGGTTTGTTCTGGGGCTTTTTGTTGTTGTTGTTGTGTTGCTGTTGTTTTTTTAAAGTGTTCACAGAAAACTAATTTGCCATTTTGACAGCCCTAATATGCAAAGCCTGAACAAAAGAGCAACAGTAAGCATTGAAAGGTTACTTCCTACTCCCAACCAAACAAGAATAAATATGTTTTTGAAACCCAGCCAAGCAGCTGTATTCTAAAAAGGTTCTGTTTTATTCTTAATTTGGAAACAATGGAGACTGCTTTGCAACGTATTATTTGCATTACTCTAATAATTTACAAACCAGATCCTGTGCCTGTACATACAAAAACTTAAGACTATATTTGGCAGACTAGGCTGTATTATTATATATCCAAGCTTTTTATTAACAAACCTTTACTTCACCGAAGTAAGATGCCAATAAAAGACTTCAAGCAAGACAAAAATTATATGCCACGTTAAAGGGAAAAAGTTTTGGCTTCAAACTGCTTGCTATCTGGCTGTTTGTGCTTCATGCAACACGTGGCAAACCACGACTGGTCAGGTAACTTCCTATAGCTCAGGACAAATGAATTTGTAAACAGCTCTCGGTAAGAATTCAATCCTGACAGATCCTCCAGTAACTGTAGCAGCAAGTAAGAGGCTTCTAACTTCACCACACTCCTCAGACTTTACAATGGTGTTTTTACTTCAACAGGACCATCACCCATTCGCACAGACACTGCTTCGGAGTTGGTTTTGTCATGCTTGAGAAAGCCCTAAGAGCAGAGAGAGAAACTGCTCTTTTACTTAAGTCCTGCTTCACTTTCATCACTCTTCTGTAGTTGGAAAATACATGGAGGAAAGACAGAGGGGCCAGATGTCTCTCTAGTCAGCTTGTTAGACACTGTAGCAAAGTTATTACTGAAAGAATATTTAAAGCAACTTACCAGTAGAGAAAACAAAAACTGTATTGTCCCAAAGACCATATGTTTTCAGTGCATCAGTAAGATTTCCTACAGCTTCATCCATAAGAGTCACCATGCCTGCATAATGGCGCCTCTTGACATCTTTTATGGAAGAATATGGTTTCATGTATTCTTCAGGGACCTCAAGAGGTTCATGGACAGACTGAAAGGCGAGGTAGAGAAAGAGGGGCTGGGGTGGATGGGACAGAATGGAAATTAGTTGAACATAAAGCACGAAGTGCAAAACTTACTGCAGCAAAAGCAGACCTGATTTATCAACAGTGCGGGCAGTGTGTTTTGATTTCTTCTACGTCTTCTAATCCCTGCGCGTAAACTAACAAAACTTTGAAAAACTACTTCTGCAAAGCTGTGGAAAAGCATCAGGTGTATCTTTTCTTCATAATGCATTTGTTAACAACTTATTTCTACTAAACTTCTCCCTTTAAACTTTGTATTTCTAAGAAGAGAATGGAACCACTTGCTAAACCATTTCTAAAAACTTCTTAATTGTATTGTAATAAAAGAAATGGAGAACGCTAGCAGGCCAAGGCCATGCAGTCAAAGCTGACAAGACAAGTTTTACCAGTGCTACTTCTCACATTTAGCTCTATGCACCCTACTGAATAGCCCAGGATTACAGCTCAAGTGCAGGTCTTTCTCTGTTAATATTTTATTAACATTTTTTAAAACATTCTTTAATGTTGAAGTTATCAGAGTAACAACTGCTGACTGTACCTTCTCAGTTTTGTGATTGGCTATAATATCTATTGCTCTTTCTGTGAATACATTTGTGGAATACATATTTTTAAATCCAGTTGCAACTTCCTCTCCATCTCGAAAGTCCAGAGCACAGCGTGTTACATTCTTTGTTTTGATGAGAACGCAACGGTCGTGAGTATAGTAATCCTCACTGCCCAAGAGATAGCCTAGAACAGGAAAAGGTGTCAAATGAGCAGGCCAACATTGTGTCACATAAACAGATACATCGGGGGAGAAAAAAAGTCAAACATAAATGTCAAAACATTAGTGGTTTTGAGCTGAAACACTAATTCAACACTGGACCACCTAGAGTGACACCCCCAACAGGTCTAAATAGTTCTACATTTAATATCTCATAGACTTATTACTTGCTAATGCAAGTAATAATTTCAAAAGAAATTTAACATTTTGTAAGCAGTTTAATTACTTCCTATTTATAATTTGATATCAGAAACATTAGCAATAAACTAATGCAAAGACAGTGATCTAGTCTGATTTTTGCTGGTATGATTTAGTATGTTTGTATTTTCATATAAGACTTCCATGTCTATTAAAAAGTTTGGATTTTTTAAAATTTATTTATTCAAAAAAACACTCAAGTACAAAGCATCTTTTACATCAGCTGTAATTTCTGATCCACTGCTGACACCAACTGGTGAAGAAAGGACACTATCATTTAGAGATATCCAAAAGAAACTAAGCAAAAATTCTCTCAGTATAGATATGCTTCTACCTGGAGCTATCCTGTTAAGCATAGAGCACCTTAGTGTTTCAGCCATCAGAAACAAAACATTTCAAAATCATGTCAGTTCTCAGAAATTACTTCCGCTTTACTTGAATTTTTATTCAACAGCTGCAGTTAGTTATTTGTGCAAAACATATGTACAGAAAGAATGAAGTTGCCTTAAATACAAGATAAATGTCTATATATATTTAGGAGGAAAAAATGTGGTTTTTTCAAAGCATAAAGACTGATTTTGTGAGCAGACTGCTTACATCAATGTACTCAGAGGCATAAATTGTTTTTTTTTCCATTTTGTATGCCCACTGGGGGAGACACTGCATCAAGTGTGCCGTGGAATCATATACTGTTAATTGTAATCAAAGCCTACTGGAATTCCATGAACACATGAACATTGTAGGATATTAAACCGTTACAGTCTCTGGGGTCCCAAGGACTATACCCAGAGGCAGCCTGTATTCAGGCTCCTGCATTAAGCACCTGCTCGGTCACAAGGTGAGATTTCGTGAGGAATGGCAGCCTGCCTACATCTATGCCATCAAAAAGATCTCAAGCTCCTGTGAAGGAATGGAAGGAAGAATGTATGTTCAGGCACTGAGCTACTGCATTCTGATCCATATATATTAGCTTAATTCCACTGTGAAACCATGGAGTCAAGCTCTCTGAAGAACCAAAAGAAATGAACTATCTAAGGGAACAGTTCTTCCTACCTAACAACTGGATCAACATTGTCTATAAAAGGCACAAAGCACAGTCTTACTCTTCATTTAAGCCTAAGGTCAGACAAAATCAACGCAGACTTCTGCATTGAAGCTAACAATTTTGAAATAAATCATTCAATGAAAAGCTCTTAAAAACCACCAAGTGGGGATGGACCACTCTGCACTCAGTACTGTGCAGAACAAAATGTAACACCTGTGCAAAACAAATAAACATCCAATACTGGCAGTCCAATATCACAAAAGGAAGAATAAACGATGGGTAGTTACAAGCTGCTCTGTAAGTAATGCACTCACACATGGACAATCTATGTTTCTGCTAGTCTAAGAGTTTGACTTTGTAACTTCAAGCTTTTGGATACTGCTTTACAGAGGCTTTCACACCATCTTGTCACCAGCTCTGGAAAACCAGTGTTACACAAACTGACCGTAACCACCATTCCCTGTTTCCCTGTGATGGTATAGGGAGGAGGTAGAGAATTGGAAATAAAGTTAAGCCTGGAAAGGAGAGAGCAGTGGGGGAAGATGATAAGAGAGGAATACCTTATCTGAAGCCATACAATAATCATGGTATTTTCTTCAGTAAGTTGTTAAGCTTGGGCGTACTTTTAAGGCATTATTCATTTTAAGCAGTTCAGAAACATGCATACCCAGGTACTGATTTACTTAGAAACCCATAGTAAATTTGCTGTTCTTAGAAGAATGGGGCACTTTTTCATTTTTTTTAACACTGCATTTACTGCCCATGTTAAATAAAGCCATTACCAAAATAAGTATCAAATCCTCTGCGGGTTGGAAGGCATTCTTTTCTGTACATTCCTAAATGCCACTTCCCCACCATGTGAGTGACATATCCTGCCTCTTGAAGTAGCTCTGGGAGGAGTTTCTCATCCAAGGGCAGACAGCTGGGCTGGCACGGCCAAATGATCTGGTGTTGTAAACCTGTGTGGATCTAGCAGAGAAAAGAAACAGGAGAGATCACTTACAAGGCAGCCATGTATTCCCATGGGGTTAATTTATAAGCAGGCCCAAAAAGACACACACCTACTTCAGAGGTTAGCCTTAGTTTAAAAGGATCCTCTTTTTACCAGTGTAGCACTGAGGAAGATGAGGAAGCTGCAGGTGGAGGACAAGGGTAGCATGGAGGAAGACAAGAAAAAAGCACTGCAAGGGTTAACAGCACCTTCCCAGGCATACATCAAGAGTAATTAAAAAAAGAATACCACAAAACCAAACAAACCCAAAACTTTTTATGCTTTTAGCTAGAAATCTAGCAGGTAGCAATTACTATTATGGTCTGTTTGAAGGCTAAGGACAATATCTCAGCATGGAGTGAGAGACTTTAAATGAGATGGAAATGGGCAAAAAGGCACATGGCAGGTGAAGCTATCAAGCTTTTGCCTCTATCACAGAACACCACTGGAGGAAAGGATGATAAAAGGCGAGAAAACTACTTTTCCATTAATCTTCTAAAAGGCTATTATATATACACATTTATGTATTTGTTTGCATACTTATGAGTGCAAGCGCTATAAAAAGCATTTGGATATGGGGATGACACAAGCTCTAGACACTGCCTAGATCTGACCTTTAATAGTTCCACTTAAGAGTCCAACCTTAATAAATGGTGAATTTTGTATTTCTTTAAAAAAAACATGGCTGACAACAATACTTTAAGTAGTATATCGTGCTTGATGTAAGGAAACTTTTCACCTACTATGTACTATAAGCTGACTTTTGTCAAATCCCCTGTCTCCTTCATAATAAAAAAAGGCACTATCCTAAACTTAGACCGGCAAAGATATATACAGAAGTACAAATATATTGTTTATTTACTATATATTTCTAGTAATCTGTGTGTGTGTCAAAGCACAAAACCTCCAAGAACCCCTAGAGCATGAGACACCAGATTTTATAACTCCACTAAGCACACCAGTGTAGCAAGCTGCGTGATTAAGTTTTAAAGCATCACTTTAAAGCAACACTTGGAAGTGACTTTTAAACCAAGTAAGTCCTGATCTTAGGCAAGCGGGTAAGGCCCTCTTATAAAGAGCCTGTCAGTTACTAATTTTCTTTGAAACAGGAGATTTCAAAAAAATAAATTATAGTGTAAATTTTGTACTATATATAAAATTATATTAGAAAATGTTTTGAAATGCTGCATTACCGAAAAGTGTTGTTAATATAGAAAAAGACACTCTCCCACTGTCTCTGGAAAGAGGAGAGGAAAGCAATAATTTAAAAAGCCTATAGCTTTCTTAGACCAATACAACTGCTCTTCTTTCTTACTCATTTCAAGGTGACTATCAAAATTCCAGCTCCAGATAGCTAGGACCAGGTTTAGGTTAGTTTCTCAAATCTACAGGCAATTGCTAATCATATCAGTGGGTAAAACAAAATAAAATAAAAAAAAGCACCTATTTGCTGTGCAGTTAGTTATTTCCTGCAGAGAATGCCCTTCTTTTTTTTTTTTTTTAAGAATACTACCATTTTTTAATTCTATTTTACTCATTTGCAACAAGATCAACACAAAGACCATTAAATCATGAGATGTATAGCTTAAATTTAAATCCAAACTGAACTACAGGCCCACTTTTAAGATGAGATGGAGCAAAGCATTCCTAGATGAGCATATTCAGCTCACGAACTGTATTTTAAAAATAGTCACAATAAAGAAATGTTTTAGGTTATTTAACAGAACAACTTAAAGAGTTGCTAAAGATAATGTAAATCACTTTTTCCTATTCATTATTATTAAGAGTTTCCAGGAATAGTACAAATGTTGCTTGGAAAGTGTAAGTATCAGCTAGAACAATCTTTCTGCAAGAAGAGATAAGAGTCCACTAATACAGAAGCAGTTTCTTTGACAAATCAGTATTGTTAGCGTGGATATGCAGAACTTTTTGAGACAAGGGGAAGTTTCCAAAACACACTTAATCCATTGTGGATTTCTTCCTTCTATCCATGCTGCATGTTCATGCTTCTTTCCCTTTCCTCCCGTTTTTGCCAAAATTGCAAAACGGGCAGGAAAGGGGACGAGTATACTAGTGTGAAAAACCCCAAGTAGGAAAAATCATGACTGTGACTATGAAGTAGCTGGACACCCAGCCCGAGGATCACTCTGTGTGCACTCCATCAAGGAGCACAAAAAGATCTACATCTACAGTACCAGATGGAGGATAACGCACAGACTGAGATGCATTTAAACATGCTTGGGAAAAGATACTGCAAAAACAGAACAAGTGGCGCCGATCTGCTTCTCTCTGCACCTCGACCGTGTGACTTCCCAGCGGAGAGGTACCTAAGAGTCAGATGACTAGGGCAGGCGTATCTTCCACGGCAGGCTGCCATGCCTATTAATCCTACCTAAGCAGAAGAGAGCACCTCGGCTTTTCTGGAGCAGAACAACCTGCACTAAATCCATGCTAGTTCATTCCCGATCCCGCCAGCCCAGGGTTAAGTGAAGACTGCAGACCAAAGCAGCCGGTTTCCACAGGGCAGACCTCTTCCCAGGGGGGGAACGGAGGGAGAGCCGGGGAGGGGGAAAGGAGGGAGAGCCGGGGAGGGGGAAAGGAGGGAGAGCCGGGGAGGGGGAACGGAGGGAGAGCCGGGGAGCGGAACCGGAGGGAGACTCGAAGGCGCGGAGGGAGCCCCGGGGGGACAGCGACGGCGCCCGGGCCGGACCGCGCACGAGCCCCGCGGG
>JAWWTY010000088.1:50506685-50524405 GCA_035222235.1 Margarornis squamiger
ACAATATTCAAGGTGAGACTCCACCAGTGCAGAGCAGAGAAGGAAATCGGGAAAGAAGCTTGAAATGGAGAACAAAGAAACTGCCCCAGTAAATAAAGAGGGCTTAGAGAAAGAAACACTGCCTCTTATAACAGTAGTTTCTCCTGGTGGAAACAAACACAAAATACGAGCTAAGCACTCAGATCTTGGCCTGTAAGAGCATACAACAGCAGAGTTCCAAAGGGTTTCCATCATCTACTGCATTCTCTTCCCAAATCGCAGTGATCTGTTGCTGCAGAGAGCGTGACCAGAAGATGGCAGTCTATGATACCGCAACACAAGCACAAACCTAAAAAGAGCCAACACTTTATGCTCTTAATTGAACGTTGTCGCTATTGGATTCACAAGGAAAACCCTTCTGAAAAAGTTAATTTCTATGAGCTACTCAAACTGGCATAGATGTTTTTCACTCCAACATCGTTCTATAGGAACTTCCAGTCCATTACACTCAGGACCAAAAAAAAGCTGTTTTAAGCATTCAGGGCTGAGGTACTGTATCTTTGAGCACTTAAAAACCTGAGAAAGTGGAGAACAATATTCTTGGACATGGAGCAAAAAGAATTGCAACTTTTTCTTCCTTAATGATGTTCCGTGAATTTCCTGGCACCAGAGACTAACATTAGAACTCTATTGAATATTGGATAGCAGAGTGCTTATTCATGAGATGAGACTGTTTAACAACTCATTAAATGTAATTGAACAACCAAAAGAAAGACAACAGGTATTAAAACAAATCTCATTGCTAAAATGGACAGATTTTTGTTGTGAAGTTATGAAGACATTATACACTCTAAATTAGACATTCATCCTGTTACTGTCCCTCCACTTTGGTTTAATTACAGCCCATCCTGCTTGTCTGTACAACTAATACCAACATTAGAGAAAAAAGGATTATCAAGCAGTCTAGAGGAAATCACCTAGAAGAATGCCATCTCTTCAGCCTTACTGACAAAATGAAAGTTGCTGCAGAAACTCTGAGGAAATGTGTTTATTTATTGCCATGTTATAATTCATATACTGTGAGGGAGAAAAAAAAAAAAAGCTTAAGCTTTAAAGAGTTTGTCCTATTAATCACAAAAAACTACTTCTCCATATGTACCTGAAGATGATGCATACATCAGACTTTCTAAGCAGAGAGAACATCACAATTTTATTGAGAAATTACATCTCTTCATATATATTCCACAGATATTTGAATGCCCTCTTGTGAAAATTAAAATTCTTTTCGATCATATTACCTTCACTGGCATCTGGTTCTTCATTCATTCTAATCTGTTTTAAAACTCTTTTAGTTTTCCATGACATACCTCTGAAAACTCACGTATGCTGAAGTCTTTTTGCACATTTAGGGAGCTATTTCAACTGCTTGCTGCACAGTAAGAAACGCTCTAGTAATTAACAGAACAGTGTGTTTTGGTTTTGATTTACACAGAAATCAGTACTTTCCCCACCTGGGGGCGCATGCTTAAAGGAATAATCCTTGTGAGGAACCCAACGGACCAAAATGTCAAAAAGAAGTATTTAAGTATCTGTTGCTTGTAGTTTTATCTCATTTCCCCTCTTCTTGGGGGGAAAGTTTGCCTAACAATAGGAACAGGTAACAAAAAGAGTATTTTGCTTGTCTTCAGTCACAGCAGCCTGTGAAGAATGCTCAGGTCTATGCTATGCCAAATGTACAACAAAACCAGAGGCATGGAATTGGAACTCAAACTGCCAAGCAGAAGAGTAAATAATCTCACACTGCATTTCAGGCTACAGTGTTTAGAGTGCTTCCAATATCTGAATTAGCTCAGGTACCTCTGAAGTGTCAACATACAGTCACAACTGCCCTCATTTGAGTCAATAAAAAAACATTGATTATTCCCTTTTTCACATTAGTTCAGCAAAACTGGCAAATGTTTCAGGCTGACACCCTGCATCTCTGCTGGATATTCGTTCCATGCCCATTTGCTTACATTGCGAGTATCTGCTCCAAGGAACTGCTCCAACCCTGCATTTCAACCATGCAGAGAAGTGCGCAGAGCAATTAAGTAATGAAGTGATTCATGCACATCAGTGCTTTCTTATGTTCTGCATGGGTGTCTTGGCAAGCAATCACTTTCCCTGTTTATGACTGTTTTCCTACTTACACTACAGGAAAAAAAAAGAAAACGAACATATCAAAAATAGTGGAAAGAAAACAGTAATAGTAACATATTTTTTTTTACTGCATTTCGCTACAGTCCTGCTAATCTCTCCCCAAGATGGGAATCCTTGATTTGTAAATACAACGTAATCTTATTTTACAAGATTCTGTATTTCCCTTGCATGTGTTACTTACTCTGATTAGGGCAAAATTATACTACCCAACAGCTGTACCTCCACTACATGTAGAAGTGCCATTGATATTCCTGGGAGAACCTTGCCTCAGTCCTGCACAGGTTGAGGACTTTATAGACAGGTTCAATAGCTGGGGAGGAAAAACACCTTCCTGGGCTTGTTCATGTTATGGTGAAATTGTCTCATAAATATAAAAGCACTGTTTTATGTTAAACACATCTTCATAATTCTTTCTTACACAAAGTTTTATTTGGACCTCTAATTTAAAGTTTGGGATTCTTTTTATCTACAGTGCTTCCACATAACATGGCAAAAATATCAAGGACCGTTTATTACCTGATTTTTTAGTATAAAGAGATCATAAATAAGAACAGTTTGTGTCTGTACCACATTACATCATTGTAAAGATGAAATGTTTCACAAACACTTTTTCTTCTTGATCTCCCTTACATAAAATTGTTGGCATTTTAATTTACAGATAAAAAATCGAGACAAAATAATAATTCAAAAATAGCTTCTCATTTAAGGCACCTCACTTGAAATCTCTAGGACCAGATTTTTCATGTTAAAGATTTCACATTCTTTGTGCAGGCAACTACTGTTTGAGTTGATGGACTAACTGACAGGAGCAAATGGCTTTAGATGTGCACAGGACATGATTTCACCAAGTTTCATGGAAAGGTCCTCTATCTGACAGTTTGGACATTTGGTTTGGGATTTGTTTGGACCAGGAAAGGATTACAAGCAATTTCAAACTATAACAGAATTTGAATTACTAAAATATTAATACAAGAAAGTGAGGTTGCTGATAAAAAGAGATAGAATAACAGCTTTTCTTTTTTTACTGCACATTTAAATACAACTAGCTCCATTCTCTAAACTTCCAAGTTATGAGCAGAGGACCCCTTCAGAAATTCTATGAACATCTAATTATTTTTTAAACCAAAATATTAATTCAACTTATATTTAACTTATTGTTGTCAATTGTCAGTGTTTCTAAAAAGTATGTTTTTCACTAATTGTTGTGCTTGAGAGGTAGCCAGGGAAAAAGATCCTAGAGATATCTGCTTTAACAAGAATAAGCAGGTAAAACATTTTCAAAATATGAACAGGTTTGTTCAACTTATACACATATATACTATATGTTTACAAAAGTACATGACTAAAATGTCTGTCCTATTTTTTACGTATACAACATTTAGTATTTGCAACTTTCTGCTCTATTACATAATTTTGTTAGCAAGAAACGTGGGAAAATATTTTTCAAACAAGTTGGTACTTATAAAGTAATTATCCTTATAATCATAGTTGCACGGTTCATTTTCTAAACCTATTTTCTTTTCCAGATAATGACATTTTTCTTGGTCAAACACTTAAAGGAATAACCTTGGACATAATAGAACACATTGGAAATAATAAGACATACCTTGTTTAGCTTTACAAAATATTCCAGTCCAGCTTCCAAGGGATTAGTGTCACAGTTCATCTGTTAAAAGATATAAATTCACCATCCAGCTATGATGGACCATCACAGCTTTTGGGTTGAGGGGTTATTTATTCTTCCTATTCATACTTCTATCTACTCTTGTGTCAATGTCTTCCATAATGCATATGTACAACGTCCATTCAAATACACTGAAAGCTTCCAATATGTGATTTAAACAGTGTATCTACTATCATGCCTAATATAACATATAGGTATGTAAATCAGTCATCTATGTTTCAATATGCAAAGTAAACACGTTTCAGTAAGAAATAGGAGTTGTCATCACAGCTGATTGGAACCTGCAGAAGACTGAATAACTGAGGTATGCACACCATTTGCAACACAGCAGAACGTCTTAGCTAGAGAGGAAAATAAAACAAAGCCCATTTCATCTACCACCTTCCCATTAGGGGCAGAGGTAATAATTTGTTATGCAGCATTTGAAGAAAGAATGAAAATAATTATCACAGGGCAAACCAAAAGGACCCCTAAATGCCCACCATTTCACGCTCTTGAGTTCTTTCATTTCAAAAGGAATTAGAAAAAATTTCAGGTAAGCAGAAATTATACTGATCTTCCCCAAATTCTCTAGACACCCTGAGTAGTTCTTTACTGAGAGTGAGCAAATTCTGCAGAAATAAGCTAATCACAAATGAAAAAGTTCCAAACACATTATGAAGCCAGAAAAATTGGCCTCTTGTGACATACTTATTACAGAAATAAAACATTTTCAGGATCTGTCAGCCAAACCTTTGATTTTAAAACACTAGAGCTCAGCAAAACCCTCATAATTTTGTTATTCACAAGAGGGAAAACCATTCATGAATCAAAATGAGCATTTCTTTGCCATCACTGCAATGGAGTACACTAGTTATTTTTATTTAGAAAATCATTATTCAGAATTGTAGCAGCTTTTTCTGCTCAAAGTAGATTTTCTTTTCATGCTAAATTGAGAAACTTGTACAAATACCAGCTATGCTAACTCTGACTAAAAACTCTATAGTCATTAAAAAAAAATTAAGAAAAACCCCCCAACAAACAAACAAAAAGAACCCACCACCACCACCACCAGCACCACCACAACCCCCAGAAAGAATAATAAAGAAGATTTTCTGACCTCTGCTCCCCAGGCTCGGAAACCCTTTTCCAGTCTTAGAGTATTCAGAGCATATGTTCCAAAGTCATCAATTCCCTCTTTTTGGCCAGCTTCCATGATTGCACTGTAAAGAGCTAGAGAATCTTCTTTTCTATGATAGAGCTCCCAGCCCAATTCACCTGTTATACAAAAAAAGATTTAACAGTCTGATCGACTCAGTTAAATGATTCTTGTAAATACACTCCTGTCCTTGGTCAAAAGTGGGGATCAATGCTGTGTTTATTCACACTCTAGGGTTGATTAATACTCTAGGGACAATTCTCCTATCATATAACAAGTCTAATTCCCTGCAAGAACCACCAGAGGATTTGTTCCCTCTGTCTTAAGCAGTGGTACTATTATTGTGATTTAAACTGTTAACTGAAAACTGGGGGTAAGAAAAAAACAGAATAACTGACAAGGAAAGGGCATGTAATGAAGCCACAACAATAAATTAAGTTTAAGGGCATTATAAACAGTGACAACTGAATAGCAAATGTAACTGAGTGTAAATAAGAATGAGTGTATTGTATCAGAAAGAGAGTATGAATTACAAGGACTTCAGCTGCTTCAGAGAGATCTGAATTCAATCTGTTACACTAGAGATGAATGCAAAAAGAAATAAAAAGTAACTGAGAAAACCAAATACTAAGCACTACAGCATTACATTTTCAAAGCACATGACAAACACTAATATACGGTAATCCAAAAACAATTCTTGACGTTGGTTTTGCAGCAAATACCACAGAGGTTATCAGAACTGGCCTTTTGTTTTGCAAAATAAATATTTACACTGTAGGGTGTTTCTAGAAAAAAAGGTCTTGGAAAAACTTAGCACAGACCCTGACCACATCACATTTGGAAATCAGTGTACTGTGATTCCTCCCACATTTTTATGTTAAATGTAACAAACCTACTTCTTGTGAATACATGATGAGACTTATTTTTCAACATCATTTTAGTGACATTCATTTTATTCATTGTCTCTTTGTGTGAATATTCTTCCTATTTCTTACCTGTGTATGATATTCTAATGGCAGTAAGAGGAATATTGGAAAGTTTTAGATGTTTACACTGGAGAAACTTAAATGAACCATCACTCAGATCCTCATTTGTCAACTTCTGGAGGACCTGTCGTGCATATGGACCTGCTACACCAAGTACTCCCATCTCATCTGTCATGTTTTCTATTTCAACTTTGTATCCACCTGCTGTAATTTTCTCTTCTATCCACCTGCACATAAAACACAACACTGATGTTACATTTCTTATTAAATATAACTGATTTAGATAAGATTTTAATAAGAGTAACTTTTTGTTAGTGTTCATCTCCCCATCAGCTCCCAGTTCCACACCTTCTCAAACCCAACAAAACTAGGTGCTACAGTAGTCAAATTCATCATTGATGTTAAACAATGTTTCCTGGTGAGACACTGGTATTGGAACACAGGCATCTGAGATACAGCGAGGAAAGAAGGGAATTTAAATGGCTGGAACAGCATTTTCGAGATAAGAGAAAGACATGATCTCATACAATGACCACATATTTGGCTTTGGATCCAGAGTGTGTTAATAAAAAGTCAGCGTACAAAAACAGTGAGCAATAAACACAATAAACATAAGAAGTCTTCAAATAAATTTCTGTGACAACGTAAGTGTACAAGCAGGTTTGATCCTTCCTGAATACGGTAGTTAAAGTATTGGCAGGAAGCTCATTTTGGATTTAATCAAAACCAACAGCTGCAAATTGTCTTTCAGGAAGCTGAGAAAATAAATAAAATGATAATGATAAATAATCTAAAAGTCCTAACAAGTACTAGATTGTTAAGCGGTATCAAAAGATCTCAGGCATAGGGGAGTACCAAACAGGACTGCAGAAAATGTGTAGAATTAAATACATTAGATCTGCCTCTGTTGTTTGGTTCCTGAGCAATGGTCCTACTTATTCCCCTGAGACTGTTACTAAACAGTACATTATTCTTTGAACGTTAGAGTAGCAAGTTTCAGTCTTTTGTGTGTTAATTCATTTTGATTAACTGATTTGCCAGCAACCTCCAGTAAGAAGAGCACTAGAAATGTCAATTCCAACGCTCATCTATCAACAGTAATTTAATGAAGTCACCCTGCAACTGCTTCTACTTCCTTTCTTTTTGGTTGTTTTGCTTTGTGACCCCAGAGTCCAAGGCAGAAGGCATTACCACAGTATCACGAAGACTGCACTACCTATCTGTGTGGGACAGGTCAGTGCCTCTGGGGTCATCCGTGTGTAAAGCCAATTTTCTTTTTTGCGTAAGAGAACACACTAGAAAGGACCAACCGTGCTGTGTTACATAATACTATGCCAAACACAACAAAACAAGAACTACCTCCAATTAAATATATTACATAACTCTCAGTAACTTCTCCATCTTTTTACATCAGCAATAATCCAATATCCAATTGCTTATCCTTATACTTCAGGATTTAGGTCAACCAAGTTTCTAAGAAACTAAAATCAATAAGTAAGTATAGTTTTCATGAACTTTGAGAAAATTTTGTTGAGTGATAATTCACAATTCAGAACTTAGTAAAAATTTTTCTATATTAATGTGACTGTATAGCACTATGCATTTACTGCATAAAAAATATACTAACCTCAGATCATGCAGTTCTGACCCTGATCCAGTTACAAGCATGAATTCTCCAGGATACAGTTGAGAGACTGTTAGCTCAGCATAAACTTTTCCTCTTGGTGTTAACATGTGGCTTATATTTGTGGAACCCACCTACAGAGTAAAATTTGCAGTTATCAAGAATGCAAAATAATACCTTTGAATTCTTAAACATCATAAAATATATAGTTATATGTCTTCATTTGAAAAAAACAGGGTTTTTTTGTGTTTGCTTTGCTGTGCCATAATAGGAGTGAAGAGATACACAACTGACCAAGCTTAAGCTTTACAGTGGAAATGACACATTTTTCTTCATAAAAAAAAATGGAAATTTTAAAATAAGATAAATCAAGACCTTTTTAAATACTTGTTAATTATGCAACACACAAGGCATTCTTAAGCTGTTTTAAGAATGTATTTTCAATGCAAATTCAGTCAACTTCAGTTTCTTCTCTCATCATCTGAGTAAAAAATTCTACGTTATTGACATAAATATTTTTTTCAGTCATGTGAATAAGGCTTTCAGATCCTAAAAGAATAATATATGCTTTACCCCTTACTTTAAAGAAAGAAATAGTGAGTTGGCTTATGCCTTTGTGACCCTGATTTATGTATGCTTTTACATTTTCTGTAGTTGCTGACTTTGAATCTACATCTCTGTACCTGTGAATCAGGTTCCTGATCTCTAGAGGCAAAATTTCAAATAAGTTACTTAGCTATGGCCATAAAACACATACAGGTTCATATATATATCATCCGTAGAAATAGAAATATGAATATGCCATAGCTGCTGTCCTGGTCTACTTCCAGAGGCAGAATTTAATCTCTCTTATTTAATTCTACTTTTACAGAACCTTGTCAGTCAGCCAGTCAGTGCCCAGACTCCAAACAATGAATGGAGAAAAGAATAATATCTCAGGTATTGAGATTCCCTTGCAAGGTCATATTACATTAATACAGTTATTTGCATATTACAGGCATATAGTTGAATTTTCAGGACCTGATGCTAGTCACACTCAACCTGGTTGTGATACAAGTATATCTCCAGTTACTTCACTGGACTATTTTATGATGCAGACAAGCATGAATGGTACTAAAAATCAGGCAGCTTAAATAACCAACTGTCGCAAATGCTGGATTGTTAAGCGGACTCATAAACTGTACCTTCTGCTTTGCCATCTAGCTTTCTTTTACCTCTTAGCAGTGCTGATTAAACTCCACAGAAAGCACTTGATTTGTTCTCATAATTTCCTGTTTAATCTTGAGTTCTGTCCACCATATATATTCAGCAAGTGTTATCCATGCCCCTTGATGACACATTTACCCTGCCTCTACCCCAAGCTAGACAGAAGACAAACTTTCAAATTTTCACCTATATTGTTATCACAAAATGAATACAGTAAAAAAATATGATTACATGGCAATTCAGGCTCTTCTTTCTCCTAAGAGACAAATCTTGTGTACATCCTTCCCATTCAGTTGACCTTGACTTTTGAGAAGAGCTTATCTACCCTCATAGCTATAGTTTCAGTGTACCTACTGTTTCCCTATGCTTCCTCCTTTTCCTGTATGAGGCAATGAAAACCATCACCTACTGCAAAATACTTAATGAAATTCTGTGCTGAACTGAGCAAACACCAAGTCTATAGCATTTCAGAAAGGAATAATCTGCTTGCTGGAGCTGTATCTCTAAAATTAAAGATACTACATGACAGTGGTTGACAAAGCAGAAAGACAAAATGACTCATGGAGCCCTACAAAAAATTGAAGACCACCCTGTGGTAGTTTGTCACAGTGTGTCATTTTTGATCACAGGATCACACTATGAGGATCTATGAACAGCCACACTTGTGCTGGATCTTCTGAATATTTGCAACCTTGTCTGCACCATGCAGCCAGATGTAATACAGAGTTAGTATGGGGGGAGGAAAACAGGCAGGGGTAGCATTTGTAAAAAACAACCAACAAAGCTGTTTGCTTGGGAGTTCTGGAAGAATACAACATCCAGCTACAGCCAGGCAAGAGCACCTTCCACTGCTCTGCTCTGCTGCCTCAAGCTGCCACAGTACAGCACAGTTTTAGGCCAAGCTATTCTACTGTAAAAATTCCAGGTGAGATTCATTTCCACTTTCTGGATAAAAATTTGAAACACAGGAGGCTCTGTCTGAACTTAAGGAAACATTCTTTTACTCTAAAGATGGCTGAGCACAGGAACCAGGTGCCCAGAATGCTGGTGGAGCTGCTGTCCTTGGAGATACTCAAAAGCCATCTGAATGTAGTCCTAGGCAATGAGTTCCAGGTGATCTGCTTGAACAGGGCATTGGACAAGATGACATCCAGAAGTCCCTTCCAACCTCAACCATTCTGATTCAATGGTATGTGTCAAAGGCTACTTCTGCTTGGGGCTGCTCTAGTATAAACTCCACTGTTTGTGCTCTTAACTGAACGCAATACATCTGACACAAATTTCTTCAAAGGATCTGAATATTTGGTATTTGCAAGATATGGAAACAATATTATGCTTCATTTTCCATGTCTGAAAGAGGGCTGGTCTGTCTAAATCCTACATTACACCAGTTAACACTGTCCCATTTACCTTTGGAACAACATTTGCAAATAGATGATCCAGCAGCTTAACAGAATCTGTGCCTTTTACTCTAAACTTGCCAAATGGTGACAGGTCAATCACACCAACTTTTTCCATAACCTGTTTATACTCACGACCCACAGGGTCAAACCAATTTGTGCGTCGAAAACTGGGTCTGAAACAGAGCAGTTAGAAACATTAAATACAATTTTAAAATGTGCTCTTTTCAGCAAAACATAGTCTTCAGTTTCTTCAGTTTAATAATCATCCAAAAGAGATAGACTTTCCTAACTGTAGGGAACTTACCCAATATTTTCCTTAGTCTAACACAGCTTAATAATTAAAATCCGTTAACATTTATTTAAGTTTAAGGTGTCAAAGGCTTTATTTCTGAACAGCAAAGTCTGTCTCTTTATTCTTTTATGAGCCTCATTTAGATTGGAACTCCAGTATCCCTGTGGAAAATATTTATTTACTGGAAACTCCCTGATGCAGGCAGGTAACTAGGTGGGCAATCTTAGAAGAGGAAAAAAAGGAGAAAAGAATATCAGGCTTCTCCATTCCAGACAATTATACAGAGATGAATGAGCTTTTTCATGAAAACATTATACTGTGCTGCTGATCAAATAATAAGCAATAGAGAAAAATACATATTTACAATGAACAAGCTGTTTTCCAAGCTCTTCCTTGAGCTAGGTTGCTCCCTGATATACCAAACTATAACATCTACAGAATACCTCAATGTGTGCTTCAAAATGTCTGCATTATCAGCACAAAATGTATTCTAAACTGTGGAAAAATCAAGAATAGAAGATCTACCTAATAGATACCTGTAGCTGAAATGAATGATAAATGTATGCTTCTCATTAAATTTAACTCAGTTGGCTTTTGCTAACATGACAGTTTCTCAGGGGGAGAAAAAAAAAAAAAAAAAAGAGTGATCTTTCATTTACTTGTATCCAGTCTCATCTCCAGGTTTGTAGAACCAATGGGGTTGCTCCCATCCTGCATGGAAGCCCATTGAACATCTTGACTTTAGCAAATTGTACAGCCCACTGGTTCTCTCTGTTGGTCTCCCAGCAAACCTTTCCTCTTTAGGGTAACCAACTAGAGGGGAAAAGAAAAAAAAAACAACAAACAAGCCTCAAAAGCCATGCCATACTGAGATTATCACCAGGACAGAAAACATGTATATAAACAGCGAAATCTAGAGGCAGGCTTTGCTGGAACCCATCTTCAGGACATAAACATATTCAAAAAATACCTTCTTACCAATGTTATTAAAACCATAAGATTCTCTTGCTTTGGCTGCTGTGTATTCTGTGGTGGTCCACTTTCCGTAGCGGTTCGGATCTAATTCTATCAGGTCAAATGGAGGTTCCCCCTCAAGGATCCAGTCACTGAGGTACTTTCCTACGCCACCAGCATGTATAATGCCATACCTTGAAAAGAGGAAAAAGTCCTGCAGTTCCAAGTCTTTCATGTTTTGTTTTTCAAAATCAGTATTAACATATACTACCAACAGACCCTAAAGTATTTTAAATTTTTCACTCTTTTTTTTTATTTGTTCTGTTTTGTCTTGTTTTCCAAGACGGCATACTTTATTAACAGGTATTTCTACTGCTCCACTGTAAGCAGCAGAATGTCATTGCTAATGTACAGCAGCTGCAGTGCTTGAGATTATAGCAAGCTCTTTCTTTAAAATTCACAATTCAATCATCTTTTCTGGGGAAATTACCACTCTCAAAGCTAAAGAAAATTTTCAAACTTCTGACATCCATTAAATACACTTCCTAGTCACAGAACACCTCTTGTTTTTCAATCAGGTTTGATTAAACCAGATTCAGATTTGAAATCCATACTGAGACATTCTAGAAGCTACAGAGAGTATTTTACATTCCAGTGACAGGAACAACAGCAGCAAAAGTCAGGAGACAACACTACAGGAATTCCTTTAAGGAATTTGAAATTCCAGAAGTACATTTTATATTGGTCCGAAAACCAAGGAATGTACAGGAACTGGGGACAGAAACAGAAAACTTGTTTGCAGTAGTGCCAGAATTTGAGAATCACCTTTCCTCACCAGATTTATCGTCTCTGTTCTCCACTGCAACTACAAAGAGAGTTCCAGAAAGCTTCTGCTAATAAACATTCTCTGCTACCAGTCTGTAGCAAAAGCCTGTCCTGTCTCTACATTGAGTGTGTAAAGAATCAGATTGCAGAGGAAATACCTTGTCAGAAACGCACATTGAAGGAACCACTCTAGATGGCAAAGGTAGATGCTCAAAAGTTATGAAGTGATAGATTTTAGGTTTGTACTTACACATTTTATACATAATTCTAAGTATCAAAATGATTGATAGCTTGACATCCATAGGGAAAAGCATGTGAAATGTGCTCCTGCAAGGTTACCTGAACTGGAAAACTGGGAAGACAACACTTTGTTGTGCTGCAATATGTGCATATCGCTACTCAGTCTATGATCAAACAGTACCATGTAATGCAAAGTTACGGGTACCTCTGATTTGACACTGAAATGTTTAATGACAAACAATCCTTAATGTTGAACGATTTAAAACTTTTTAATATCTCTGTGAATTAGTTTGCCATGTCTAGAAGGATTTTCAAAAAAATCCTTCTGCCTAGGGAAGATGGGAAAATAAATTCTTACTAATTTGTGAAATGTTGCCATGAGCACAACTGAAAAATCCTTGCAAAAAGAAAAAATAGTACCTTTTTCAAGACCAAGTTTAGTTTAACATGCAGCAATTAAACCATAGACACTCATGCAGAATAGGAAGCTAAAACAAATTTCAGTTGCTGCTCATCAACTTTGCATTCTGCAGTCTGTCTCCTCAGTTAAAATAGGTAAGGATCTTATGAAAAAAAAAAAAGAAGTAATTATTTAATTCTAATGCATATGTATAAGAAGAATGAACCCATAATATAAATAACATTACGTGGATATAGTGGGGTCTTAGTAAATAAGAGAGAAATAACAAATGAGTACATGAAATAATTCTGCCAAACACACCCCTTTACACAGTCCAGCAGAAATCTTCAGACTCAGCACAAGCTTCTATCACCACAGCTGATGCAGTAAGGATTGAGTATTTGCAAACTGACTCTTTGCAAGTGTTCATGGTGTTAATTCAATTAAGCAACGCTTAGTTATTCATGGGTATAAGCTTTGTGACCATGGCTATGATGCCTTCAAGTACAGCTCCAGTCTTAGCCAGTTTAAGCCTCCTTGCACCATCCACTGCAGCCGGAGGCACAGGAACAACACCAAAGAGACCACTGCATGACTGTGAGTGGTGACAGATCAAATACAATGAAGGTTTTAGCTTCAGCTGAAGGCTGCTGAGCTGGTGGCAGGGTAACCTCAGGAGCAAGACAGCACAGTGGAGGCTGCCCTGCTACCGCAGGTGTAGCCCTGCACCAGGGCTGAGTGGTCTCTGCACTCTGCAGAGCTCCTCAGCACTGACTCTGCACAACCCATTGATCTCAGTACACCTAACAGGGCCCACATTATTATCAGAGACTTTACATTACACAGCATGTACGAATCCCTCACTACCTCAGATAATAGGGAGCTGATTGTATTAATACATCCACTGCAATTCTGCTGCACAAGAATGAAGTATGTTTTCAGGGATAGGATGTTACAAGTAGCTGTGAAGAGTGTTACAGTGTAGGAATCTCGTATCTTCATATGATTTAATTTCCTTAATACAAACTGTCCTTCTCTGGAAGGAGCTCTCTCCTTCCAATCCCTGACAAATTATCTCCCCGTTGTTCCTGTCATATTCTTGTGTCTTACTCCTTGCTTCTCACCCATTCCTGACTCGTGTTCCTTTTCCTAAGAAATCTGAGTCTCCACACACTGTGGTCCCCTTTCTAGTGTCTTTGTCCCAGATTATGGAATAGTTACACCACTTTGCATTAAACTTTTCTGAATAAAATCCTAGCCTACTCCTGTTAACATTTTCGAAGCTATAAGTAACTAAAAATGGAGAGCGTTGAGCAACCTTAATAATAAATAGCGCTACGCACTCTGCTAACTATACTTAACTTCTTTGCATGTTAAAATGCCTAGCAAGCTGCTAATTTTAGATAATAAAAATCCTCTAATCCAACAGCACTTAGTCCTCTGTCACAATGTCCCTGCTAGTTGACTGTGAGATAAGGATTTGCTAATGCACACAAAAAGTTACAACACTGGTAGAAACACTGCAGTGACCCAGAAGCATAGAACAGAGAGTCAAAAGTCCCTGAAAAGCAGACAAAGCAATCCAATGACAGCCACATAATTGGTACCCGTGTGTAAACATTTAGAGATTAATCAAACTCCTGAAATAAGTTGTTTAAAGAAACTCAAACATGTAACACTAGTCTTCAGTTTTTCATATATGGAACTTTGATTCTGCTCCCATTGACACCAGTGAAGAAAAACACGCTCCAAAGTCTGGCCACAGAGTAATGAACTTAAACAGTCTTTTTGGTGAACAAGGTCTAGGCAAACCGCTTTTGTAACTGTAAGTTCTGCAAATGTTACTGAAAGATAACATTATTTTTTTTTTAAATCCAAGCAGCAAAGGTGAATACCTTTCACAATGAATCATTGCAAAATTACCAAGCCTTTTTATTTTGAGGGCCTCAGAAAGCATGTTAGTGATACTGCCTTATCTTATGATCTGAGGGTCTTGTTTGGTTTGGAATGAAAGAAAACTGGAAAAAGCTGAGCTGGATTTTGAACAGCAAATTAGGCAATTGGGAAAACAATGTAAACAGAATCTGTTCAATAACATGCACCTTGAATTGTATTTGGTTCATTCTACCCATCTTGAATCAATGGTCAAACTAAGACAATTAGAGATGTCAGTGTCTTAACACTGACTCCAGTATAGTCATAATGTATAAGATGTAAATTGCATTCAAGGAAAATATAATGGGTGCGTGAATGACACCAGTTAACTCTTTATTTCTATTGTTACACTGCCCTCTTTGCTTTCCTCCAACACCCAGCAATGTAATTTTTCAGCTTAACTTTCAACAGTCAGAAACATTACTGGGTTAGTATCCCTTGAGCAGCCAGTCACACAGTATGCGGGTCTTCTGCTTAGTATGCCTTCAGTTCTTTATCCAAAAATTAATGCTTCACATTAAAAGTTCTCCCTGTACCACTAAGTTTTGCCCAGCTTCGGTAAAACCAGTTCTACATACTCTGCACAACTGTAAATACAGCGTAATTCAAAGCAATATACAAAATTAACTGGAAAGTGCATTGTGAACTCCAGCACTTTTGTGACTTTAACTTGCTGCACAGACAGTAGAAAGTACTACCCATTTCTTGCTGAAGTATCACAGATGTTGGCCTCCAGATTGAAAGAAGGAAACAAATGTAAAAAAACAGTGAGAGTTATGAAGAAGTAAGAGAGAGCGATGAGTTCTCATTATACAGGTTGTGGTGGTTAAGGCTATTTCAAATTGCATTTTACACACAGTATGTGCAAAACAATGCCCAAACCTATAAAAATGTGCAGAGCTTGAATTCGCTGCCATTTTCACAATCAGACAAACAAACAAAAGTTGTCACAAAGAACTTACTCACCCGAAACCAATAGCTACCCAGTAATTTCTGACACCCTGATGTGGTCCCACCATAGGGAGAATGTCTGGAGAATAGGTGATAGGACCTGCAATCGTGTTTACGATGTTTGCTTTTCTCAAAACGGGGACCATTTCCATAGCAGCCTCAATATGCTCCATTATTCTGTCTAAATCAGACTCAAAAAGTTCTTTTCCGAAACCTGCACAAACATTTGACTCTTATTATATACTTACACTGAAAACACATACGTTTTAAACACAGGTATGCCATCTATATATGTAAAAGTTATATGGAATTAACCAGTGCCTATGTTCAAGCCTTTGCCACCCTACACAAGAAACATGGTGTGCATAAATCCCTACTTACCTACAGGATCAAGTTTATTTGTCACTGCAATTATAGTATCCTTTATACATATTTGTTTAACCCTAAGGTCATGCAAATTCAACAATGAAGTAGAAAGGACATGAAGGAACGCAGAAACTTTCTTCTACATTAATAAGACCCACTTATTTTCTCAATATGCCAATAATTTGACAAGGGGAAGAAATATACTTCCTGTATCTGCTTATAATTTCCATGAAACCATGTGAATTATTTCACCCCTCAGTCTGGGCTCTAAGCATCGCTGACCATCATTCTGTAGAGGCACTTGATGCTATTGGAGACAACAAGTTCAGGAAGCTGTGACAGGGCTATCCAAAACCGAGCAATGTTGACTGCTCTTCCTTAGGAAACATGCATTTTTTTAAAAACAGCAACACCATTGACTTAGTATAACTGTCTGTCTGAAAGTGAAGGGAAAGCTGAAGCCCAGATATAACACAGCAATTTATAATTTTTTTTTAGTAAGCAGATGCGTGACACGGGATGTCTTTGTATCCTATACAAACCTACAGCTCTCTTGCAGTTATATCCAAGCACACCATTTTTTCTAAGACATTCCTTTGCTGTTCCTATTTGACAATCACATTGTCCTGCAGGAACAGCAAAAATCCAGAGCCCCTGTCTGTATGCTGGAGAGAACTGTAACCTAGGAAAATCTCGATTCAGTCTAGACTATATATTGTGGATTTGGTGACTGCGTCTAATCACGAAGCACAGCCTTCTCTTTAGAAAGCAGGCAAATGTTATGTTGTAGATGTGTATTTTGTGCCTATTTCAAGTATTACGACCATGTATTGCAAATATTTTGTATTTTCCATCACATAAGGCAGCACAATGGCCTGGGATTTATATACATTAAAATATGTGCTAGAGCTCATCATGTTTAAAGATTCAATGTTCTTAATTACCTGGTGGGACTCCATTTGTTACCCATGAGTCCTGCAGCTTCATCTTCTCCTCACTTTCATATGGACCAAATAAAAGGCCATCCCTTTCTTGCCTTAGATAATATGATCCTTCCAAGTCACGAATCACAGGCAATTCTGTTTTTAGGGCTTTCACTTCAGGGATAGTTGATGTCACAACGTACTGATGATGAACAGGTATGAGAGGGTGCTGCAGATCAATCATCTTGCCTACGTCACGGGCCCAGAAGCCTAGAGAAGAAGAATAAAACCCAAACCAACAAAATAGAAATATTCAAACTAACTTAAGTGAATGGTCAGTAAAATATTTGCAGGAAACACTGTGCTTTTATATGTGACATTTTTTCCCCCCGTACTTCTAATTTTCACATTACTTTTCATATTATCCCGAATATTTTTCCCTCCATAATTCCATGTCCTTTTCCCTAATAATACTGTATATTAATATAGTATACACATATTGAAAAAATAGAGAATTGGTACATTAATTAGGCTTAAATTAGCAGTCCACAAGCCCCATGGATCATTTCAGTAAAGTAGGTCTGCAATGTACTCCTAACAAAGTTAGAAATACTT